>OZ007571.1:19868503-20198503 GCA_963931925.1 Onchidella celtica
CCATTTTGAAGATTACTGTTCCACATCGTAGATCATTTCCTGACTATCCAAGCTGATATGACTATATAGTTGTTATTATTATTACTAAAGTATATTCGACAGAAAGCTCTGTTAATGGCAATACTATCTTAAAGGCTATCGAGTTTCCGACGGGTTCTGAAAGTTGACCTGCATCTTCTTACCACCCAGTGGATGTATTCTACACAAGGCTGTCCTGGATTAACTCCATGGGTGTAAGTGACAGTGATTGATTTTCATTTGTCATGTTACACAGTAAGACTTGGCTGCGTGGAATTAAGTCTGTATTCGTCCCAAGGCACTCAGAAACGCAGGACCCCTGCCTTTACCTTGTAGGACATTATTGTGATTGTCCTTTACAAAAATGCCGGAGGTGCAGATTCCGAAATACAATTGGAGATAACGAAATCGGATTTAGACATTATCCTGTCCCTTCACACAAAAAGCCAATATTATTTTGCCAAAGTTGAAAGGACCATTGAATGTTTATTCTGTAAGTTCTCCCTTCCTGACTCTTTTCTTCTTTCCTTCCTTAATTTCTCTGTTCATTCCCGTTTCATTCTCAACCCCTTTCCCCAATCCCATTTTTATTCTTCTTTTGAATTGTTCCTATTTTTCATTCCAAAAATTTCTATGCATTTCTGTGTGTCTGTCGCGCCCTGTTGGTTGACTTTTAACCCTGGACATTTAAACTGCTAAACATGAAATACAGAATTCTAATTTTTTGTTCAGTCACTGTTTTCATCACTTTTATGCCTTTATGTTTATACAACCTTGTATGTTGGAGATCGCTTACGACAAAGAAACAGAAAAATTGTGTTAATGAAAGAGAAAAAAAAATTACGACACTAGAGCAAATCTTTCTCTACTCCTGAGTTAATAGCAAATCGCTGGCCCCATCATGAAACCGCCGAAGTGCGAAAGACCTATATTTACGAGAAAGAGAAAAAATTTTAATAGTCTACTGTTTTCTTGAAATGTATCCTTATCTTAAATAATTTATTTTTAATAGTAGACATTCAAATAGACATTTAAAACAGATTGTACTTTCCCTCAATCAACAGAAAAAAAATATATAGTTAATTTCTCCAATAAGTTCGAAGAATATATTTGGCAAAGAAGAGTAGAAGTTGTCATCGGCAATTGTGGGAATACACGTGTGCGGTTTAGTGATTCGACCAGTAATGTATTACGCTCGGGTGTTATACGCGTCCTAATGATGATGATTAAAAAAAAATTATCCTCAGGGCGCAGCCCTATAAAGTTCTGAGCTGGTTCAAAGACTGCAAAACACTCTTGCTGTCGCTGATTAGTATACATATAAGAACACCAGCCAGCCGCTCACTGTCTGTCTTCGACCATATCAAATTCCCTTTTCAGTACGTGAGTTTCTGGCATGATAAATATGAGTGAGCTGGTAAAGAAGACTGTTTTATAAATGCCTTTTAGAAACACAAATAGTATTCAGTAATAACAATAAATGAAACAATAATAATAATAATAATAATAGTAATAATGCATGACATTATTTGAATCGGCTCTACAGCAGTCAAGTACTGGAGAGTGCACATCTTGCAAAAGACAGGTCCACTATTCTAGCCAATGGCAGACCTACATTTTTGAGACCCTGAACTGTTATGGGGCCCCTTTGCAACCAGCAACAATAGGGCAAACATCCAAAATTCACTCGTTAAAAAAAGTTTCTTCGCGGCCCCTCCAGGGGGCCCTGGGGCTTTAAGCTTCATTAATTTCATAGATCCGCCACTATCTAGCCAGTAACGTCATTCCTGTCTCTGATTTGATTGGTAGGTTTTAATTTCTTGGTAAATTTAAACATACAACAGGGCACTCAAAGGATTAACTGTTTGGCTGTCGTATTTATAGTCAGCTTAGACTTATTTTCGCTGATTTGATCTTTCTATGAGAAAGAAGGGACCGAGTAAGGTCTGATTTCTTGTTTGTTTCATTGTTGTTTATTTTATTATTTTGCCGTTGCTGATGTCATTGTGGTCGTTACCATAATCATTATCGACATCACCATCATGTTCTTCTTCAACTTTTTCATCATCAACACCACTGTCAACTTCGCCATGGTCAACACCATTATCGTCACCATTTTCATCACCATAGCCATCATCATCATCATCATCATCATCATCATCACCACACCACCACCTATTACAGCTGTTACAGCCTACATCATCATTATTTTGTTGAACAAACCTCTTGTTCTCTTTTCTGTATCTCTGTTCATCAGTGTGTCAAGCTGTCTGAACTGCCCCCCCCCCTCCCTCCCCCTTTTTTTTTGTTTGACTTCATCTGTTTTTTGTGTGTTTTCCATATAACTGTTCATGACCTTGTCTGTTTGATGAAGAGCCACTTGGCCACTCCTGTCTTCTCTCGTCCTGGCTCCCAGAAGGTAAGGAAAGCTAAGACCGGTGCCTCCACAATGCTCAGAATCACGTATTGGAGTTGAAACAATAGCACGGCATTGTTTGCACATGCGCGAAGTCAGGGCGTGTCAACACATTGTTTGATTGGTTCTCCAAGCACGTGGCCGCAATGAAGAAGTACAAAAATACAAGTGGGGGGAAAGAAACGAAAAACTCTGAGTTTTTCACTGTCCTTTTTGTTTTCTTCTTTTTTCTCCTTTTATTCCAAAGCGCTTGTCGCCAAAGGACGAATATGGCACAGCCAAACAGACACACGCTGGCAAAAAGGTTTTCCCCCCGGACCGATTGTGCTAGACCAGGTAAATGAAGTGTTGACTTTTTCCATTGGTGGAGGAACCTGAGCCGGTGACAGCTCATGCGCGAGGTGTTAACGGCTGACCTCCAGGGGTGAATCAGTTTGTTCGGCAAACTCACAGCCACTTTCCTGGCCTCAACATGTCTAACCGCTACCTGACTTTTCACTCAAAAGTTTCCAACTAAAATACACTTTTTCCAGTTTTCTTTTCAGTTAAGAAAAAAAGAATTTTTGTTTACTTTGTTTTGTTTTTCAGCCCGTGTCCTACTTTTTCTTTTTTTTCACCCTGTTCGTATTTAAAATAATGTTGCCTTTCAGTTCACACTTTCACACTTTTCTAATTAAAAACAAACACAAAACATGACAAAAATTATAAATATAGATCTATTACAAGTATAATTCTTTAGAAAAGGAAAGAGAACACGCAAATCTTCTAAAAGAGAATGGCGAGATGATATTGTACTGACAGGGAAACATGTATGAGCATGACGGACCGAAGATAGAGAAGAATGGAGATCACTGGCGGGAGGGCTAGATCCTGCAGTGGACGGACAAGGCCAAACACGACAAGACAAGTTATAAAAGGGGATTTCCAATCTTTCTTTACTAGGAAATGGGTGGGACGGTCAGGAAACATGGTGCTGTTTTCTTTGTTTTTCTTTCTCCTTCCACTCAGCCCCTGCGCCACTGGCTGCTGCTCTCATAGCCCCTCCAGTCGTCTTAGCTGACTGTATCCCATTAATATTTTGTTGTCTTATTTTTCAGTGGACTTTTCATTCGAAATTTAGTTTAAGTCACTGTTCTCCTCCTCTTCTCTCCCTCTCTATCTGTCTGCCTGTCTGTTTATCTATTTTTTTCTCTTTCTCTCTCTCTCTCTCTCTCTCTCTCTCCCCTCTCTCTCTCTCTCTCTCTCTCTCTCTGTCGGAACATTATGGTTAAGTGAGTAAGTAGCTGATCGATGTCAAGATCAAATAAAATGACATCCTAAGACGCACGTATCCATAATAATTAATATACAAAACACAGAAATATTATTGACTCGATTTACATGTATACATAAAAACACAGATTTGTCTTTTCATGTGCCTGGAATCTGGACTGCTCAGCTTTGACAATTCGTACACCCAATCATCATGTTTCATTTACATTGGCGGCGCGCTGATTTAATGTGTTTTGTCTTGGTTTGAATGCGGGATATGGACTATGGAGTTAAGCCGGGCCTCCCACAGTGAGAGGCCAAAACAAGTTTCTCTAACTAATACGTTGGCGTGAAACTGTCTTGAGACAGCTGATGAAAGAGACACTTTGCCCGCTGAGTCAAAACAGATAATTGACTCAAGGCTCCACCAACTTTATCTTACCAAAATAGAGCTGTAGACAATCAAAGAATTCTACGCCGACATTAAAATTTCGAGTATAAATAATAAACCACAGAACCGCAAAGTCCAGAATAAGTCAAAGACATCACTGTCTAAATTTGACCAAATACCTTTTCGCACATCCTGAGAGAGGTGGGGAAGGGTAAATTATTTACAAAGAAATTAATGATACTTTACCTTTACTATTGCCTTCGACTAGTTCAGGTAGCTAATATTTCAATGCTGTAAGGCCAGAACCAATGAAATCAGTTGTTCCAGAAATGTATATTCCCTACTTTGTTAGAGTTTCCAGATCAACATAAGCCGAAAATACCAAATGTATAAGATTACTACTTGTAGTAACAAATTATTAGTAGCAATAGTAAATCTCTCTGTGGCAGTAATTTATGATCTTGACTTCCATTGTCATAGAAGTATCTGGTGCCTGGAAACAATATAAATCTTTTGTGATAAATTTGCAACATTGTCACTGTAATAAATTTGCAACATTGTCACTGTAGATGTTTTTTTTTTTTTTTCTTATAGTGATCACAGTTAATGAAAATAAAATGATGAGTCCATTTGCCTTCAGGGCAAGTGTAACAAGGTAGTAAACCGAACTTGGCGGATAAGTAGTTCTATCTATCTATCTATCTATCTATCTATCTATCTATCTATCTATCTATCTATCTATCTATCTATCTATCTATCTATCTATCTATCTATCTATCTATCTATCTATCTATCTATCTATCTATTTTTTCTATCTATCTATCTATCTATCTATCTATCTATCTATCTATCTATCTATCTATCTATCTATCTATCTATCTATCTATCTATCTATCTATCTATCTATCTATCTATCTATCTATCTATCTATCTATCTATCTATCTATTTGTCTATCTACATATCCACCTACCTACCTACTTACCTACCTACCTGGTACGTACCCACCCACTCAACTACTTATCTAACTGCCTGACTGTCTGTTTGTCTGTCTGTCTGTCTGTCTGTCTATCTGTCTGTATGTCTGTCTAGATCTTTCAAATAAACATTTCCTAGGAATACATTCATTAAAATGGGCGTATCTCTGAACTTATCTAAACGTCTGTATAAAACAACAGCAAAAGTCATTTTGTTATGTCCTTCAAAGGGCAGTTTCAGGACGAGTAAGATAAATGACTTTTCAAGCAATCAAACACCCAAAATGATGACATCTTGATGTCAGTGATGCCAGTGCAAAGATAGACTACCATTTATGACATCTTCACTATAAATTGTGCACTTCTTTTCATTCTGAACTCGGTTTGAGGTCTTTGTTTTACGAGGATCACTGCCCTTAAAAACATTTACATCTCCCTTTTCTTGTTGTTGTTTGTCTTTTCGTTTCTTGGCTTTCTTGTACATCGTCCTATGCTTCTCCTTCATCTTCTCCATAGCCCCCCAAAGAGCTGTTTGGTCTGGCGCCTGAAGAGACAGCTACAGATTGAGGAAAGGGAATAAGAGTTTCTACATAGGCGTACATATAATAACCTAGGTTTCTACGGGTGTTGTTTGGGAAGACGAGCTGTGGTTTCCTTTTGTTTTTCCATACTTTGGTTTCCATTTAATTCTGGACTGTGCGGATTTACGTCACTTATGTGCAGCTGAAACCAAATTTAACAGTCTGTCAATGCACAAGTGATAATCAACCAGATTGTTTTTGTGGTCACTCTTGCTATCAGTGTGACACGGGGAGCCGCATTCCAATAAGACAACATTATGTATAGTTCTAGGCCAGAGGCGCTGTCATCGTGAAATCTGGGAGTCTCCTGCAACAGTTGTCTATCAAACAAGCAGGTTTCTCTGACGGAAAGTTGCAGTATCGTAGAAAATGGGCGGAAAAGAAATAGGAAACTATAAAGACAACCAGAGAAAAGGAACATCAACGAAAATGAATCAGATAATATAAGTTAAAAATCACTCAAGTAAGGAACATGATACACCCCGAGCCCAATCATGTTTTTTTTTTTTTTCACAAAAGAAACAGTAGATGACAAGTAAAAGGCAAAAACGCCAAGGGTCATATAATGAAGCGCTGGATACATCCAGCGCCCCAACCATGTAGCCGCCTCTGAAAGGAATGCAAAGTGTGACCCTAACATTTCCAGAGATGCAAGGTGCAACAATTACGATGTCGCTGCTCACAACTCTACACGTTAAGGACGCTTCTTCCTCCTCCCATTGTCAGCTCAAGTTTTATGGCACGATTTAGAGAAACTGAGAGCGTCGTCTACCCCGGGGAGAACGACCATTATGCCCAAGGTATTTCTTTTCCTCCTCCGCAGGGCATTAAGCATGACCTGATATACCAATCTGAAGACCTTGGTTTAGCAACGTCTTCTCTACTGTAAAGATGAAGAAAACGTATTCTTATGCTGATATTCACACGCCAGTTAAAAATATGTCATACCTTCCCCCTCCCCTCCCAAAAAGTTGGATCGAGTGTCTAGCCCTACAGTTTTCAGCTATAAATAACCAAGAGTTTGAGCTTGAGTTTGAGTTTGGAGAAAGTACATCGACACGATAACGGCCATAATTATATTGTGCTTGGAAGAAGCAAGACGATGGACAAAATATAACAGAATGATAGGAGAGAATTATCAGAGTTAATCCACAGTCCGAGAATCCCTGTCCCCTTTCCAATTTATGTGGACTAATTTGTCTCTTTTCATTCCCTTAACGCCAGTTCGCAGAATTTCATACTCACTTTGTAATTGTTGGTAGACGGCACAGTCTTTTATTTCCTCTGTTTACGTTTACATGCTTGTGTGTGTTAAGTTTACACTTTGTCATGGTAATCTTATCTATGATAACACTTTTTCATATCACGCTGGACGACTTGCCAGAGATATGCCTGCTTACACCATTTTCTGTTTTCTGCTCTGTCTAAATCTATATCTGCCCATTTGTGCAGTCTTTTTCCAGATTTTATTCGCAATAATGCCCGAACACTGTTGAGAAAGTGTACCAAATTGAACGCTCTTGAAGCGCAGCCAAACTTTTCAAGTACCCCTTGAAAGACCATACTGTACTTCGCAAGTACCTTAGATCTAAAGTAATGCAGGGCATCTCAAAATAGAATTTAAAAAACAACAGTTGTATACGCAAATGAGTAGCTTACGGTTGTTTGCTACTGAGTTGAACTGTGTCGCCATCGGCGTCAGGCCCCAAAGGGCCATCAATTTAACACATGCGATAACTCAAATAATTACACTTCTGTCCTCTTTATATTGAATTATAAATCTTGGATGTGTCTTAACCCTACTCGAATTATACATCTTGGATGTGTCCTAACCCTACTCGTACTTTCTGGGATCTGACAGACCCCACAGTTTAGACCACACAGTTTTAAAGAGGGTATCTTAACAGGTTGTTCTTTAAGAGTGTGGTGTTGATTAGACACCACGACGTAGGCCATGCATATGTTTTTAGCGACGGATGGCGAAGGTTAATTGAAGTTATATTATTAAATATTCAAAGTGCGTATGCTTTTTTGTTTTGTTTTTTGAGACACAGTTTAGGAGTTCTAGATTAAATGGTTTTAAAAAATGTTTAGGAAAAAAAACAACAACAACCTTCGGTAACCATAGTGGTGTCGAGTTATGATGTGTAGACCAAGTTTCAGCCTCCTTGCGTCACCAATTTCATCATCTATAGGTAACAAACAAATAAGCAGACAAACAACTTCGAAACAAATTATATTTGGATGAAGCCTTGGAGACTAGGGATTCAATTGATTGATATTATAAAGTTTGTCTTTATTTTGTGAGTTCAGGTTGTACATGCCGTCCACATGCACCGTCGTCGTGATGGCTTTTGTGGTGAATGTAAAGAAGTGGCTTATTTACAAGACGACGCACACCTCGACGTGGAGCGATGCCATAAGGACGCTCTAGATGGCGCAGACTGTACGCACTCAGCCACATTTTACCGCCGAAACTAGAGAACGATTCCAAAAACGCAGGTTTTTCAGCTGTTACATACCCAGGTTTAGAGGGCGTGCTTTAAGTTGACAATGAGAAGATCGACATCCAAATATACGTCCGTCCATTTGCACAGACTAGAATGATCGGCGTGTAATAGATACAAGGCCAGACGCTTTTCTGGCAGTATGGCACGCTTAGGTTTATTGCTAGAACCGGCGGTGACTTCATCCAAATTTTTCTCTCAACTCCTAGTAAGGATGAGTTTTTCTTGTCTGTTTTTTTTTTCTTCTTCAGCCTGTGAAAGCTTTGTCGCTAGACGAGTTGACATTGGCGCCGTCTTATTGACTCAAGACTGAAGGGTCGTGGGGTCGAGTCTCCTAGTCGCGATTTTGTCGGTGCCTTGTGAAAACATTTTACTGGCACATTTTCTAACCGGTCTAGCTAAAAAAATGGGTGTCTAATTCGTGAAAAGGCCAGTGTAACCACGGGGACACGAAGTTTGGGTCCATCACACTATCTTGACTTAATTCAACACAAGCCATAGGGCCAGGTATTCAGTTTTACATTGTGTCGGAAAACAGTCGCACACGGGTCACAAATACTAAACCTCTGTGCCAAAGGACAGCGATAGCGATTCTGCTTCAGTTGGCAATTGGATTGATCAGAGTGAAGAACGTACCTTCATATTATTTTATATTTATGCCCCCCTTTGTTAGTATTAATTTATCTCTCTTTTTTGGCTCCTTAGCAATGGGGATTCTAGTTCTTTTGGCATTAAATTAGACGAATCAATATGACGTGAAGAACTTACTTTTTTTATTTATATTTATGCTTCCCTTGTTTTAGTGCGTGCTCTTTCGCAGTGGAGATTATAAATTATTTCGAATGGCAGTTGGACGGATGAATGTGTGAAGAAAGTATTTTCTTATTTTATTTGCTTCCCTTTGTTAGTGTATGTTTCTTTGTTTGCTCTTTAGCTGCTGGTTGGCATATCACGAACGCCAGATCACTGACTACTGAGGAGAAGCAACAAAAGCATTGAGTTTCTTTGCTCTGCAGGATTTGAATCTGGGACCTCTTGCAGTTGAGTGAAGTGTATTACTTATCACCTGGCCACTGCGCCCAGCAAAGACAGATTTCAAATGTATTTCATAAGAGAGAAAGAAAAGGAGTTTGAAAAAAGTTTTAATAAGTTAGTTTCGTTATAACATCTTGTTTATTTCCATCGGCATAGTTTGACCCTATTTTTTTAAATCAGATTAAATTCGTTCTTAAAGGCAGATTCACAAACGCCAAACTGGATTGCTCAAACCATATTTAGACACAGGTTATTATATTCCTAGCTAGGGAAATAGAAAATAATCTTTTCAGAATTTCAGCGCAGTGTGATTATAATAAATGCAATAACTATCCTCCTATTTTAACTCATGTGGAAAATGTTTAGTATTCTTTAAATCTGCGCAATTAAATCATGGAAAATACATCTTGACCACATAAAATGATTTTTAAATGGGAGGTAATGGATACTGTTCAGAAAAAAAACCCGCACACACTTATAATAATTTTTGTACCTTCCTCCCTCCAGATAAACTAATTTCTTTAATCCTACTTCTAAGGACTATCATTCCCAGGCTGTGACACCACTATGAGTAATCTAATACTACTGCACCCAGTAACTTTGCACTCATTGGCCGCACCAAGTCGGAGACAACGAGTTCACATCGTGATGTTTTGACTTGATATCTGACTTACCTTCAGCACATCAGGAATGTGGTTCTTTAACGGCTGCGATGTTGGCATTCCTCTGCCGTCTTAAGTCGGGGATGTGTAAGCGACAGATTTAACCCCCCAGTCTCTATCCTCACTATCCTCCACACGTTGTCGATTCACTCTTTGGAAGAGCGTGTTAACGGAAGAATTACAATGTTCAAATCTGTTAATCTCCCAGGAGAGGCATAGCTTAAGTTCTTCACCAATTAGCCCTGTCTTCTTCTCTCCGGCTCCTCCCCTTGATCAGATATGACAACACTGAGGTTTGAACAAGGAGGGAAGTAAACAGGACATTATAAAAAATGGTTTTGAGTTTTCAGGAATAGTGACAAAAGAGATTTATGATCTGTAATTGTTTATTCACGGGTTGTTTGTAACGAAATATTATGGTACAATTTTCATTCAATGTAGGTCTACTATTACAGTTAGTGAGATGAAACTACGACTACTTTTTTTTTCTGCTGTCATTGTTTTCTGTATTTGACAAAGTTTTATTTGTAAGTTTGACAAGTGAAAGAGCACTGTCAGTTACTTTGAACATCCACATTCTGGAATTTCTTCTTAATAATTAATTGCCTCAGTAGTAAGTCTGACTTCAATGCTTTGAACGTATTACTTGTCACATAGCCCCAGTCAGACATTCCTTTAACGGGTTCATAATATTTGGTTATTCATATTTTAGAAGTTTTACGTGGTTTACAGACAAGCTAAAGGAATGGAAAAGTCAATGCATGTTAGACTCTATGACATTTTTTATTAATGCACAAAATAAAATTGCTGGCACTGACCGTGAATGCCGAAATCTGGCTACAGAAAGAGTCAGTGCGGTATTCAAAGAATACAAATTTTAAACAAGCAATCAGTTCCTGACCTAGAGTTTTTGGTAGTTTTGTGTTTCATCGGTATTTATCACTTTGGCGTAATTTCAAATGTACAAAGACTTATCTCTGTTCGAAAATGAAGCAAATGATTAAGTAAATAAATAATTACAGAAAGAAGTAAATAACTAAATAAATTCATAAACAAACTAATAATCTAACTAACTAACTAAATCAGTCAGTCAATCAAACGGGTGGAGTTGGGTTTTGCTCACCCAATGAGTCCTTTTCCCCAGCACTAATACTTTCATTTCGGCTGAAAACAAGAAATGCAAACTTGAAATGTTGACAGGTGGAAATTTACTAGAACGAGAGACGTTAATATTTAATTATCCACAGTTCAAGAACATCTTTTCTGCAGTCTGTTTTCTCTCTTAGTTTTAGATCGACAGGAATCAGTTTGCAGAATAGATAGGAAACAAACTATAAGAAGGCATCTTTTTTTTATTTCGTTCTCTTTGCTTCTGTTCTTCATCTATACTATTAATTCCTTCTAAAATACAATGTGAATGATTCATTTAGAAAAATCTAGAAATACATGTACCTAATAAAGGTAACAGGATCACTTGAATTTGCTTATATTCATGGTATGGTAATGTGTTTCGATGGCAGAACTCCACTGGCTGTGGGCGTTCCCTGACAACAAGGCCATCTTTTGTGCGTCTACATGATTACAAGTCAGCAAACCGTGCTCTCAAGTTACTTGCATGAAACAGTTATGGGCCCCAGGGATTAGCACGAGTTCTCTAATGGCCCACGGCACAATGGTCTCTGGCGGAAACGTTTTTCCAGTGTGTGAACTTTGGTCTAATGCAGTTTGTTACAATGACTGCAGCTCAATGCTGACTTCAAATCACGTTCTCCTGACTGTTCAGAACAGGCGAGGGTATACTAGGGCATCTATGTAATCCACTGGGTACTTTAATCATGAGGGGATCATGAATTTGTCTTTTGTTAGCAGAATTTCTGTCTGTAGCATTCACATACCTGGAACAGGCCATTACATTACATGGAGCTTAGGTATTCCCTGTACCTGCCTATATCCCGGGAGTCAGTCAAACCTTAAATATGCGACTAATACAACCATTAAACTAGCGAGGATGAAATTTTCTGGTGGTCGCCCTTTGAAGTGACGTCCAAAGGGCCATAAATGTAATCCATGTATTATGGCCCATAATCGTTGCTGGAAAAATATCAGATTGATATTTTTATGCTCCATGAAGAAAAGGGAATCCACCAGAGAATAAGATGAGAGCAGCCAGCAGAAAGTCACGCCTTCATGACAAGTCTGTACGCTTTGCATTTGCTCTTTCATGATTCCGGGACCCGAAAATATCACTTTATTCTAGACATGCAGGAGGCTTTATCTTTTTCTATAATGGTAAGGTTAAGCAAATGCTAGTTATTGTGAACATGTACAGAAGAACAGTAGAGAATTCAGCCTGGGCAAACTACCCGTGGTTCAGTGGTGCCCTTGCCCTCGCACGCCCCTCCTTCTGCTTTTCCACCGCTAAACCTTTCTCGACTTAGTCGAGTTCTGACTTTAGGGAAAGAAAGAAATGAAGTTGAATTTATTCCTCTTGGCCATTTAACATTTTGAACGCATTCCACAAGCAATTGTCACCGTATTAGTAAACATCATAAATATTACTTTTGTTTTACTTCTGATATATTAATTTCTAGAAGCATCTCTTCATTTAGTTTTGTTTTGTTATGTTCATGGTGACATTCTCTGCAACATTTGCACCCACCTAGTTTTGTTTTACTGATGTTCTCCACAGCATCCACTCAACTACTTTTGCAGAAAATGACATATGAAAAACTCTCTTTGCCTCTACAGTGTTGAAGAGTGGAGCAGAACGGATGCTGTGGACAAGTATACAGAGGTAAATAGTGTTTCACATTTTCATTCGTCATTTTCCGTGGAAAAGGCGGGAACTAAGCGGATGCTGTGGATAAAACCACTTAACACTAATAAAAAGTGGCGGGAATAATTGAACCAATGGAATAGTCAGGGACATTGGTGATAAATAGAGAGGAAACTAATACAAAAATATTCGTTATGACGACGATCAAGAAAAATTGGTAATTAATCTTATTTTGATAGCAGAAATGCATAATTATACCACAGGCTTTCTTTATGCTGTACGGCAACGAAGGGATCACATTCAACTCGGGACCGATTTCATTTGGATTCTTCTTTATCTGCAATCTTTGTGCATGTCATCACTAGATCAGAAGGCCAATGGCCTGAGTGAAAGATGCAGTGACGTCAAACTTTCCTTGCAGTCCCACACCGCTCTGACTGAAGCGCCCTGCCTCCTGGCCAGCAGTTCTCCCTTTCTTGCTTTGGTGGTAACTAGTGATTTTCAGGTTAAAATCAACGTGTCTTCTACACTGAGCTTTTGTGTTAAATATAACACGCGGAGTGGAAGGTCAAATGCTATTTCTCTTCTCTTGAAATCGGTAGAATTATTGCAGACAGAAACGGAACTCTCAAACAGGAGTATTTCATGTCACAGTACAGAATCGGCGTCACATTGATTCAGACATTGAATCCGTGTCAATGCTACTGAATGTTGGATCATATGGGTTAATTTTTTTTTCTGCTCCCTGTTCGTCTTCCTCGGTCTGGAGAGACAAACGAATGTTAGAAGGTAAATCAAATATGATTTTTGGGAGGAGTGGGAGGGAGAGAAAGAAGGAGGAAGGGGAGTGGAAGGGAGACAGTGACAAAGTCACGCCAGAAGTGTGCCAGAAACAGGGTAACAGAATTCTAAATTTGGCACCTTCCTACCAGTTCCTTTCTAAAGCAAACATGCACAGATCACGGCTTGTGCTGAATGGACCTCAGTAAGACAATATTTACATGAAGCCATGTCACATCCAAAATGGCCGACCAGCTCGGCAGATATTGCACAGCATGACCGAACGTCATTTCCGGTTGCAAGACTGTCGTTGTTGGCACGTGACTGGCACCTCGTGAAGCGTCTTCTGGATCTGAAAAACAATCAGGTTTGAAAGTTTACAGGTCCTGGCAGGTCAAGCTGCCCAAGCCGGAGTAACTGAAGATTTGTAGACAGCTGAGAAGTCTTGGTCTACAAAGGACAACACAGAAAGACAAAGAAACCTTTCCGGCTTTAACACCGAGATAGGCATGAACCAGGGGTCGGCTAGGATCCAAAAATAGAATCCAAACGTGGCCTGCCAGATCATGTACGTCAAACGTACCGAAGTGAACAGTTGAAGACAGGGAAACGTGAATTGCCTGACAACGCTGACCGGAGATGACACTGGCGTCAAACAGTGTCACTGGGTCTATTCTGGGCCCAGGATGGAAACATACAGATACTCACTATTTAACCCTCTTATGCCCGTGCAAGACTGCCTTGTCCAAAACTTCCAGAGTTTGCACAACTGATTTTAAATGGTCACATAAGTGCAAAAATATCAATGTTTCTTACCCCCCCCCCATCTGCCCCCCCCCCCACAAAAAAAACAACAACAGCAAACAATCCTGTTGTTGATAAATTAGAAAGTGTTTGAAACACAGCATTAGACACCAGATGGCACATTTCAAATATGGCTCAACAGGCTCTAGTGGCTTGAACTGAATTTTTTTTCTTCTTCCTTGAGGGCCAGGAAATATATAGTCGAATATTATTTTTCAGTCTCTTATAGAGGAATGGTACTGGTGCATTTAGTGACAGCACCAGAAAGTATTAGCGCTTTGTGTTCCCCGTTGTTTGTTCAAATTATCACTTCTCTTTTGAATAGCATTGTTACGTTTGCTGTGAATTTCACTTTTGTTACCGTTCCTGTTGTCGACAGTGGATGAACAAGTCTATCCTCAGCGTCCCCTTTGAGAGAGAGAGAGAGAGAGAGAGAGAGAGAGAGAGAGAGAGAGAGAGAGAGAGAGAGAGAGAGAGAGAGAGAGAGAGAGAGAGAGAGAGAGAGAGAGAGAGAGAGAGAGAGAGAGAGAGAGAGAGAGAGAGAGAGAGAGAGAGAGAGAGAGAGAGAGAGAGAGAGAGAGAGAGAGAGAGAGAGAGAGAGAGAGAGAGAGAGAGAGAGAGAGAGAGAGAGAGAGTGTGTGAGAGGGGGGCGGGGGCGGAGAAGGAAGAGATAAATAAAACTCTATAATAATGTCATACTTCTTCTTTTTCTCCCCTCCCACATATCATGTGCACCACTATCACCACGTCTGACCAGCACAATGTAACAGGAACAACCACATGGAACAAAGCAGACAAGAACAAAACAGAATAGAATTTGACAATGCTGTCTCCACCCCCTCTGCAGAACAGAACAGAACAACGCTGTCTCCATCTCTCTGCAGAACAGAACAGAACAATGCTGTCTCCACCCTCTCTGCAGAACAGAACAGAACAATGCTGTCTCCATCTCTCTGCAGAACAGAACAGAACAATGCTGTCTCCACCCCCTCTGCAGAACAGAACAGAACAACGCTGTCTCCATCTCTCTGCAGAACAGAACAGAACAATGCTGTCTCCACCCTCTCTGCAGAACAGAACAGAACAATGCTGTCTCCATCTCTCTGCAGAACATTAAAAAACAAACAACATTGCTCTCTCCACCTCTCTACAGAACAGAACAGAACAATGCTTCTCCACCTCTCAGCAGAACAGCACAGAACCGAAGAATGCTGTCTCCACCTCTCAACAAAGCAGATTAGAGCAATGCTGTCTCCACCTCTCAACTGAACAGAACAGAACAACTCTATCTCTCTACCTCTTTAAAGAACAGAACAGAAACTGCGCATTCACTCAAAGTGCAGTATTTCAGACGGACATCACTTTTCCAGTTTCTAAAATACAGTGTTGTAACAACAACAGATACCATAACAGCAAGAACTTGAACAACCAATACAGAGAGAGAAAAATCAACAAGGAGCAAAAAAAAAACAACAACTAAAAACATCAACTTAAGTGACCAATTAGACAGTAGCATTGACATCGATTCACACAAATACACCAATATTACTATTCACAAAGACCAAACAAATGGGTTAAAATTGTCGTATACAATTTATTGAATTGATTTCAAACCTCATTTGACCAGTACTTGTTATCACATCATAAAACTGTATAAATGTTAGCTTTAAGACTCCACCTTCCATACTTTTCACTGCACACACGCGTGAGGTATCACTGAGGCCATGTAGACATACGTCACATAAAATGCGGTATACAATTCAAACTGTCGTTAAAATGTTGTTGGGGATTTTATTGATATTTTATTGTCATGTCAAATAAGGTAAATCTGTATTTTGTAGGATGAGAATTGTCCAGTTTATGTTTTTTGTGGTCACAATTTGACTTGAAAATGTGTTGCATGTGACAGAAGATACAGATAAATGTAATTTTTATTTCATTTTTGGTGGTTGCTTTTATAACAGGTGGAGTGTTGTTTTACTTTCGATGAGCGACAGGCTGGAGATTGTGAAAAGGAACTTGCAGTTGATAATGTTGATGGTGTTGGGTGATGATCAGGCGTGGTTTCCGTTTGTCTGATAAAATGTTTTGTGTTGTGATTGCTATGCTGATGATAGCTTTAACATTTCTAGATCTATTCGTTTTCCAGAATCGTGTAGACTGTCTAGCCATATTGCTGCTGTTAATACTAGAGATTAGAATGATGATTTGTTGTTGTTGTGATTGTTGTCGCTGCTATAAATGTGGCTGTCCTCCTCCCGTAACCTGTTCCCCGTAACTGTACAGGACTTGACGTTTCTGGGCAGAAACGCAAAGAATCACACGATAGCCACCATAATAATCCAACAGGAACATTTAGTGAATGTTTTGCAAGCAGACAAAAGACGGCAAAAAAAAAAAAAAAAAGTCCCAGACCACAAAAAATCCACAGAAAACAGTAAATAAAGAAATAAAACAAAAGACAAACAATTTCCCATCTCTTGCCAGTATATTTTAGAATTTTTTAAATACAGAACTATCAAAATTCCCTACTGTGGAAAGAAAAGAAAAATAGCTTTGGTTTTCTCTAAGAAAAAAAAAATCATTTCATTATTATGAACATTTAACACCCCCCCCCCCCCCCCCAAGCCATTGTTTTCTCATAACTCTGAAAATGTAATAAATTTATTATGATTTTCCTGGCCTAGCAGCTGCTTGAGATTATGTGTCTGGTCGATCTAAGGTTCTACAGAATAAAAGAGCGAAAACAACTGACGCAGATCGATAAAGGTAAAGTGTGATTTGTTGATAAAATTTCAATCTGCTTTTGTGACATGACCCAGGCACGTACATTGTGTACGTGTTCAGGCCAACAGCTTTAACGTGCTGATGCCCTCGAGAAACAAGACTTACACCACGTACATAACTGTACACATTCCTTTTCATTTATATGTATATTTTGGTGGTCATAACTTGTCATGTTTCCAGAGCCGAATATTGTATAAACTGCATGGTGTGACTGACTGATGCTAATTGTGAATGAGAAATAACTGGTGAATCCAGTTGAGCCCTGGCGTGCAGTAATCTGCACCGTGGCGAGTATAATATTCTATATAATAATTATACCAGTTCACGAGAATCTATTCAGAATTTTACGCTCTGCACTGTGCAATCCACCGACTGAGGCGATTTTATTGCCCATGACTTCTTTCACGGGAGATACAGCTGGAGTCAGACAACGCATTTTTTTTCTCCTCCCGAATGGAAGACATAAATGGAGCCTGGATTCATTATTTTCCACACACAAAAAATTATACCTCTTCTAAAAAAAGGCAATCACAGACGTTATTTAAGTTCGACTCTGCAACAATATGATTTAACAACATCTCTTCATATGCATCTGGTCTTCATTTGAATTCAGGTTCTTCTGATACAACCTGTTAAATTCTATTTGTTATTTGCCCCCCCCCCCCCCCCCAAGTCAAAACACCCAGAAAGATTTTTAAAAAAAAAATCATTTGATAAGGCCAGCAAGGTCTTCCGTTAATAGGCTATGGCACAATAAAGGGACCCCGTGTAACAGGATGAAAGTTTAACGATTAAACAGATCCAATCTGACGATTCCTTGTGTTAGAGATTAAATCTGATAACACGACGTGGAATTAAACGGCCGGGGCGGTACTGATTTGAATCAAAAGTAACCGGCACTTCAAGTTCATAAGTTGGACAACTGGTTGCAAAACAATGCAAAGATCAACCATGTGGAAGTGATTAGGGGTGGCTTACCACAGAGTGACTCCAGGGAGGTTTTCTTCTTATTGCTCTCCACCGTCATAAATGAGGGTCGCTGGCAACCCCCCGTGCCTCTACTCATATACAAAACAAAGCCACACGCTGGTTTCTAGTTGCTAACGATGGTGTGGATGATACGCTGCTTTATTGGGGCAGTTATGACAATACTCACCGGGAACGTTTCATTTATAAAAGCTTCCAAGTTAATTAATTATTTTTTTTATCATTATTTCGAAGAAAACAGACTAGTGTGAATTTGCTGTGACGCAACAAGTCAAGACCGCAAAGAAATATGACATTTACACAGAGTTCACAGAAAATATCCCATGGGTAGAAACATCGGTCAGCTTTAAGGCACGCACTTTTTACACGTACCCGTACAGATCTATTTATGATTGAAGTCGTGTGAAAGTAAAACATCGGCCAGTATCAACCATCAGAACACTGTTGATCAACAACTACGGTACCCACCCACCCTCTCCCCATCTGTTTAAATGATAAATAAGTATGAAACATCGATGAATTCAATGACATCAAAATGCATTGACCTATTCTCGTTAAATAAACTACAGGTCTTTAAACTACAACCCAAACAACCACACAACCAAAACATCCTGAAGAATGGTTAATTCAGGACTTTCTTTACACGATCTGATAAAATGATATCCCATTGTCCTTTCGTTTAAGTGGATCTCCCGTTTCTTTGTATTTTGTCTGGAAAGAGCTGCATAAATTCCATTTGTTTACCACAAGACAGCTGGAAGGCCACGGGGGCGCATTTATTTCGCGGGGTCTCTGCCATCAGCCTAGACTACACCATAAAAAAAAAACAAAAAACTTTTCAGAGGAATTGTAGATACTCTGTTCCTCTTACCTCCGTCATGAGAGAAGCCGTTGGTGATCTCTTGAGGAAATAATAATTGATAGACCCACCCTCAACGGCTTAAGGCTCGTGTCCTATATTCGCACCGCCCCACAGACATGTTTCTATTTTCAGCTGCTGATACCTCTTTTTATCAAATTAGTATCAAAACATGCACATTTGCCTCCTTATTCAAAAGCAAAAAAAAAAAAAAAAGGAAACATCTTGAAACGACAGCCATCGAGATGTGAATTTTAAAAATTAAGGTAAACTAAAAACGTTAGTAAAAAGAGAAAGAAAAAAACCAAAAACATCCAACTAAATAGAAGCCGCCAATTGCCTGATCTGCTGAAACTGTGGCTTGATTTTCAACTTCATTATTGTTGAAATGAATTCATAACCAGCTTGCCTCTTTATCCTTTCTGTGAAATCCGATGCCACGATTAAAGATAAATTGTCTGATTTTTTATTTTTGTTTTTTTAACTCGTGGTTTATTCAGTATAACATGCGTTGCGGTTCTATTCCAAGCTGTGACTTGCAAACGGGAGGCCATCCAGTATTATCTCGCCACTGAGAAGCTCTTTCCTACGAGGTTCAAATAATGATCATTGTAGCAGCTCGGCTATTGATAAAAGTAGGCTTTGGCCACCAGGTGAAGACAGGACCCTAAGAGACAACCACAGTGCCGATCTATTATTATGTCAGCGCCTGGCGAGAGGCCAACTGGTGCAGCTATAGCAGCATACCCTTATTATTATCACCCTTTTCTCCCTCTTCATATTTTGAAGTCATAAAATCGGAGCGTTTTTATCAACTCAGCTCGACTCACTTCCGATGTGCCTTAGATGGCAATAGCGTAAAATTTTCCAGCTTTTTCTCACCCAACTGCACGTTTCTTTCTTTCTTTTTTTATTCTTATACATGTTAAATAGTAAACAAATCTAAATACAGCTCTTTTGTCGCCAGTCTAAATCTCATCTGTGATAAGCTGAAGCGCACTCGTCGTCAGTCTAGCATGACCAATAAAGCAGTATTTTTCTGCACGACATTTTTTCCCCTCTTGCTGTCGTTGTCAATTGGCGAGCTAGAGGCAGCAGCAGCTGAGTAAGTTGCCTCGATGCACATTGGATACACCCCCTCCCCTACCGTCCTTTCCAAAGCAGAGATTTCAAGATTTGAAGGAAAAAAATCTCCATTGCCGTTACAGTTGATAAAACCACATAACAAAAAGGTGCGTTTACAATAGAAGGAGGAGAGAAACTAAATCTAAACAAGTCCTGAAATTATCATTCAAGATTATGAGAATTCTGAACATTTGGGCTCTATGAAAAGCCGGTTCACTGACCAAGTAAATCAGGAAAGTCCTTAGATCGAGACAAATATCAAACCATTCAGATAAAAAGTTACGGAACAGGCAGGTCAGTGCATAACGCAATTCAGTGGATATCGGCAGGTCCATGTCCACCGACACTCCGTCCATTTAACAAGATGACAGATTCCTTACCGTACTTTCACCCGTCTAGGGCAGAACAGTGACATAAATGTTGTCAGCCCAATCACGGGTCAAGTGGGTCCACATTCCAGGGATCGTCATAATTCAAGCCATCCACGATTCATGCTCCCGTCCCCGGGACATAGAACTTTGTAACCCCCTGTTTATGTCTGGCTTTCACGTAAGTTAGAAAGGTGATGGAGAATATCCTTTTCAAGCCTGGAGGATTTCGGTATCGGCACCGTTTACCACCTACGTACAAATTTACTGCCAGCTAAGGTTACCAAACGTCCCGAGTTGTAGAGAATCGTTCTTCTTAGTATTGATACCCAATAAATCTAGATGACTCTAGGGGTAAAGTCTCGCCACTACGGAATAACTCTAATGGGCGAGGCAAAATTCTGTCCGCCATGATACTATCATCATCGAGAGGATATTGCAGGTAATATAATTCTTCCTCACTGCAGGCCTTGGGCGTATCCGGAGGTACCACAATTTTGACATTTTAATGTGTAATTCTCCCCGGCCCGGCGGTTTCTAAAGGTTAAGAACTTCTAACCTGAAACTGACGATTTCCATATCTGCACCCTGTCATTCATTCTGAAACAATAATAGGAACAAAACCATTAGTATTGTACTTTTTGTGTTAATGTCACTGGCCCCACGGCTAGATTCAATAAAGTCGCGTGCATTTCATCAACTACCTCAAGCTCACACATCGAATGTCATCTAACGACATGTCATGACTTGGAACATGCGCCACTTCAACTAACGCATTGATAACGGTGTGATACAACCATTTCCAAAGTACTAATAATCATTAATATTATGCATAGTTGTCACTCCAAGTTACTAACGAAGATGGCTGTAAATGTGAGCTACCGGGCACGCGCGTGAGTCCTGTGGTGTGAGCCGCTCTCTCCCACGCCAGTCTCTCGTCTCAAGTATTGGAGTTGCTCAGCCGAGGCGGCTGAGAGGGCTCACAGATGCCCCCGAGACGAATCACTCCCCCCGCCACCCACTGAGTCAGATTTCAGATGTAAAATTTTATGTCACATATTCTGATTGAACCGGCTCAATGACAGGAAGCTTTGGGGGGAAAATAATATATCATTTCGTGTCAGAGGAACGGTCGGCACCGTCTTTGTAGGTTTCACTCACAGGCTGCTTCTCCACGGGCGTCGTTGTATTGTCCGACGCGCCAGCCATTTTCCATCTTCCACATGAGAAAAAGAATCGCGTATTTTGTCCGACCACTTGCTGAGTGTCACTTCATTCCATCTTCAGCCTCCAGACAAAAGGTTGACACAAACTGAAGAGTACTCCGTACAATAGAAATTTTAGTACAAAACCATTAGATCGAAAGTTCAACGGATGGTGTCAAATTTTGACTGTCTCCCAACAAATAACAGGGTGAAATAATGGGCTCACGTCAACTGTTTAGTTTGTATTATTTGACAATGTTATGAAAATGAGTACATGATGAGAACTGCGGGGCCACATTTTTATCACTAACGACTCAGCTTAAGGTTATTATGCAGCTGACATATAAATGAACAGCATACATTTTGAGGATAATTCATAAACGGAAATGCTGCATGCTGAAACTAAATGTTTACTTGTGTGTGACAGGCTGTACGTTCTCTCGTGTCCTACTTAGGAACACTAAACTCGACATTTACCTTCAGTTTTCTTTCTCTCCTTTTTCCCCAGTCCCCACAATACAGAAATGGAAAGAAAAATGGTCAAATAGGAATGAATGATACACTTGTTTCAACAAAAACTGTCTTCATAAATAAAACCGCGCGCGAAGACATCACCACTGAGAATAACGAGGTGCTTCAACCTACTGTTCTCCAGGCTTAACACAAATTTATGCCGCTTAATGCTAGGAATTCTGGCACAGCCGTCATGCATATTTTATTTGGTGATCGCACCAGCGCAAAGCGAGTGAAACGGGGCCTTTTCACCGGTAAAGATAACCCTAGAAGAGAATAGTTGTTAATTCAACCAAATACTTCCTGAAATGAGATGATGTAGCGGGCTGTGAAGGATAAGGATACTTCAGTTGATGCAACATTGTACAGAGAATTAGTGGTGACACCTATTTTTGTGAAACTCATACACAACCGGCGCCCTGTGAGATGTTGCAGATAGGCTAAACGTTTCTGAAGCACAAAGTTTCATATCATTCTAGTGTGTTGTTTGAACTTTTGTAATGCAGCTAAAGATGACAATGACACAATACTGGCAGTTTTCACTTAGAGAGGAGATACAGTTTCTGTTTACTGTATCTGTGAGGTTGTAGAGCAATACAGCTAATCATAGAGGCCACAAAACAGACTGCAGTAGGTCTATCATCTGAACATTTTCCTAGTCCAAATTCAAGTGAAAGTACACTGTAAAACCAGCCGTGATTTAACAGCAAAAGCTACTGCCAATGTCCACTGGTCATGTAAACGACCATCCCAACGATGTGACATAAGGAATGCAGTACAAGTTAAAAAGAAAAACAATACCAAAACCTGCCACAAGTGGTCACTTCAAATATGACAGAGAATTTATCACTGCTCTACAGTGTTTCATGTTGGTTCATGAAGATTTTATATACATTTTGGCTGGGGTAGACAGAGGCAACACTCACAAACCTCTGTTGTGTTTGATCCACAATGTACCAGTTTCACACATTTCAAGTGCAGTACAAATGTTGCTGGTTAACTACATTGTGGTGAACAATTTCTTAATTAAGGAACTGAAAAGATTAGATCAGAAGATTCCATGTCAATAACCCGCAATAATCCATACATTTATAATACTCATGACACACATCCAAAACCATATAAATAATATCAAAATAAAATAAATAAAAGGACTAATGATTACTGAATGGCAAATAAAATGAGTTTGTCACGTCTACTAAGTAGACAGGACTATCACATGAAATAAAAACACGGGAATGTTAAATCTTCCCATAAAACTAAGAATGTCTTTGATAGTGGACGGAACATTTCTTATACTGTTGAATTCATGGATTCTTTAAACAATATAAAATGTAGCATTATCAAACTATTAAAACTAATTGAAAAATCACTTTAAAAAATAGAGACAGCCACATGCTACTGATAATTTACAGCAGTACATACACGCAGAAGCTTTCACCTGTGCCCCAAGGAAAATAAAGACACCCTCAAACAATGAACAAACTAAAATTTCTCCAAGTGGGAAGTTTTAAAAAAGTATAACTATGTAAATGAAGGGAACATGAAATCCTTGGAATGTTATTGAAGTTCCGTTGTTTAGATTTGTGGATTTCTTGACCAGTGTGACAGCATACAAAATCACAATATGATCAAGTTCATTGATAGATAGCCCTGAAAGTGTGACCCAGGGAACACACAATTTTATTGCAGCCAAAGTAGTATTTCACCTGGTTGATACTGGGATACTAAAGCGGAATGTCTCAACTGACGTGGGCTCAGCACTCAAGATTGTTTACTCTCTCACAGGCAGACTCTTAAATGTAATATTTATACACTCAAAATTAAGGAAATTTAACCCAATTATGTAAGAAAAATCAACAGTAATAATGATTACAAAGAACAAGTATGTAGCAGTAATGACGGGCATGACCTCAGTACTTGGATTGTTTACTGCCAGCGTTCATCCACGTGTCGTCCAACAGTGTGTTACGTGACGGGGGTCTGTGGACAGACAGACAGAAACTGAATACATAATATATGTATTTAATTTACATATCAACATCCTACAACTCTGCACTCTGACATTCCCTGCGCTGCCCTGTTGCTGATTAGTCCAAAATTTACATAAAATTATGAGCTCCATCGGTTGAACTCAACTTCTCCCATCTTCTCTACATCTTTGCATTTTCCAAAGTAGATTTTTTTGTTTACCTTTCTTCCTTGTTTTCCTCAGGCCTCTCTTTACATTTTGTCATAATTTTTTCGTGCAATTAATTCTAGTTTTAGTGAGTTGTCCTTTTGCGCTAGCTGATTATTTATTTTTAAATTGTAAAACACACAGGGCCTCTTTTCAATGGGAAGTTTGCCCTGCACAAGTATGTATCATTATTACTATAATTATTATGTTTATTATTCATCAGTGTGCATCATCCTTTTTTTTAATCCTTTGTTTATTTCTTCACTTTCGAAAAAAAACAACTTATCTCTTGGACCTCGGGCATGACGTCATATGGCAACACGTTTACTTCCTTGACTGCTCATTGGTCAACAAAGTAAGAATGGATGTAATCCAAATGTAATCTAACAGTGTTTGCTCATTACAAGTTTGACTAAAACAAACTGACATCTTCCCAATATACAATGTCACAACGACCAAATTAACATGAAATCAATTCAAAATCTACTGACAGATTACACATAAACTATGTCCCAAATAAAAAAAAACCCAGCAAAATCGCACAAGGAAAAACGTATCGATTGATAAAGAGTACAATGCAATCAACAAGATGGAACGTCAATCCTTTTTTCATATACATGTATTATAATTCATTACATGTATCTCTAGATAATAATAATAGTTCGTCCATCAGGTATGATGATGACCTTAACAACACCAGAGGAATAAAGAACAGAAATTGTTGAGAATTTCAACACATGGACAATAAAGAGAACTAAAGGACACAGAGGACAGAATGGAAAGACTGTTCTTTCATGACTTATGGCTTCTCATGTGACTGATAAGTCCTATTTTTGCCCTGCAGACCCTTCCGCATAAATGACAAGAGTGCTCCGTTGGTTCAGTACCACTGGGCCTTTTCTTGCGCCGTTCTCTTTTTTTGATAGCCTGCTGGGCTCTGTCAGCTTCCCATGCTTTGCTGCCTCTGGTAAGGGCCGCCCTCCAATTTGCACGATCAAGCGAGAGCTTTTCCCACTCACTCACATCAATGGCAAAGGCCTTCAGTGATTGCTTGAGAGTGTCTTTGTAACGTCTCTTTGGGGCCCCAACATTCCTCGTTCCATTGGAGAGCTCAGAGAAGAAGATTTGCTTAGGGAGTCTGGAGTCGGGCATTCTGACAACATGTCCTGCCCAACGTAGCTGAATTTTTTTCAGGTGGCAGAAGATGCTCAATTCCTTGGCACGATTGAGGACGTCAGTGTCTGGAATTTTATCCTGCCATTTGATCCTTAGGATCTTTCTAAGGCAGGCCAGATGAAAGTGATTTAGCTTTCTGGCATGCGATTGGTACACTGTCCAGGTTTCAGCCCCATAGAGTAGGGTGGGAAGGACCACAGCATTGTACACTTTCAGCTTAGTGTCTGTGCGAATGCCGGCAACATCCCACACTCTCTTTCGAAGCCTGCCAAATGCAGAGCTGGCTTTGCTGATTCTTGAGAGAATTTCAGTATCAACACGAGCCGCGGAAGACAGTGTACTGCCAAGATAGGTGAAGTTCTCCGACACCTTCAGAAGACTGTCATGGACCTATATACACAAACTACTAACACAATCGATAATAAAACCAGGCCTACTCGAGATGAACAAAGACAATAAAATGACAAAGATTAACGAGCATCAAGAAATGATAGAAGAGATAAAAGACAGATTCGTCGATAAAAGATAAGGTTAGAAATAAGTCTGAGCAGGAAGATTGAATGCAGAAAGTGAGAAAGGAGAACAGAATGATGGTTGTAGCAACAAAAGAACAAAATATACTGCGAATATGAAATAAATAAATAAATAGACACATGGACAGATAGACAAATACATGGAGGAACAAATAAACAAATAAAAGAAGAAACGAAGGAAAGACAGAGATTTAACTGTTAGTTATTCCTGATTATAATAAAACAAACGACAACGCTGACGGCATCATAATATGAGGCAGCTTCAGCAGTGACAAAACAACTGCGGCACAGATAATAACCATCATCACCACCACCAGTAAACCACGAGTGCCACTATTACCATCATTTGTGCCATCATCAGCGACAGCAACAACAAAGGTATTCTAAAATTCTGTCATAATCTTCTCTAATCGACAACAAAATATTCTTCATTCATGACCAAAATATTTAAATATAAAAACAATTACTTAAAGATAACTTTCCTACTATTTTATAGTGTTATGATGCAAAAACAAAAAAGGGTAAAAAAAATAAAAACAAATTTTTGCAAAATATTCCAAGTTTTAGAATTAAAATAAAATCTAATAGTATACCCGCAAAAACATCATTGATTTTACACACAAAAAAATTTAAAAATCTAATGGTTAGTACGATTACAAAAACTGCTCTACAGAAAATGGTCAGAAAGATAAACACACCAGCATCAAAATATTCCACTTTGAATTTCCAAAGCAGTTACAAAGTCATTCGCGGAAAATATTCAGCTAAATAGAAGGTCCATTAGTCGAACAGAGCTTGATCCCACCCTTACATCTTTGGGTGGGGGGTAAAGTTTTGTTTTTTTTACCTATGGAGTCCCAAATGTCAAAGAAAATTCCTCAAATCTGCTTCATCGCTTTGAGTAGCCCGTCACTTTCAGACTTCACAAAGATGTTGCCGTACATCGCATACAAAGAACAAACTTTAGAAAATCAAACCTACGTACATTTTCTAAATTTCTAAACTTTCCATGTGATGTTCAGTGCATATTTCATTAAATATGTTTAATATTGTCAAGTGCGCTAAACACATGGAGTAGATAAGATTTTTATGGGACGTCTTAGGTCAGTTTTTTTCTCCTGTGTACTGAGACAAACCAGACTGATCTGTCCTAAACCAAACAACATGTGGGGAGAGGGGGAGGAGAAGGACGGAAGAAAACATCTACTTTACTGACGTTCAAAACCCACTGTGTTACTCATCTACAGCAGGCATATATACAAAATGTACTTGGGTGGTCTTCTACGGCGGCCTCTGCAAAGTGTGGCATAAGCAAATTCAATTAACAAACAGGGGACCACGTAGTTACAGGCATATTCAGATCTATAATATGGCAAGTCCAAATGAATAGTCTGGTCTGAAAGCTCTTGAGAGGTGGGGAAGAGGAAAGGAAGGAATGGGGGGGGGGGGTGGGGGTTGTTAAATTATATTTAAAGAAAAATAAGAGAAAAATCATTGCGATACTGGTCACTTGCTTTAAGCTGTGCATCTGAACTTTAATCACAACCAGATATATTATGTGCTAATGATGACTAAAGGTGAAAATGATGATAATGATGATAATAATTATAATGGTGATGGCCTGAAAGTAATGATAATGACGATGGCCACGAGTAATATGAGAAATATAATTATCCTTGTCTAGTTCCTTCTTCTTAATTTCTTTTCCCAGTTCGTCAACTCTGAACAATCGTGGATAAATAAACACACTTTTAACTGGCATTGTAAACAATTGCCTTATCTCCTTGACTGGTATGTCTCCGTCTTCTTCCAGTTAGATGAATGACTTCAAATTGTCCCTCGAAGTATTGACAAAGATTATCGGTAGGACGCCAGGGAATAGCACCACTAACAGAATCAAGGCATTGCCAACCCGGACATGATGTGCGTCCAAATATGTGCTTAACCCGCACCATCTTAAGAGGTATGAAAATGCATGGTTTCGCACTAGTCTTAAGGCCTTAATTAATAATGTCCAGCTACGTCATATCACACGATAAAATAATCATCATAATAGCAATGCGATGTGTTATAAAATGGATATCATAGAAAGTTAAATAACAATTCCATGTCTTTTGGCACGACTAAAATATAATATTGTTCCTGTACAGTGAATAATGCAAAGATTGGAATTCTTCTTCGTGTATCACTTTATTTCTCGTCTACCTCAAGTTTGATTCACAAGGTGAACTAGTTTCAGCATCCATTAGATCAAATCGAATTTCCCGACCTACATGATTTCAAGTTGGGTTCCACGCTGACTTGAGAGAGTTTATTTATTACATGAGTTAAAGGTTTTGAACATGAATTATGTAAATACTTTATAAACATTTTGTACTTGTATTTTTTTCAATATCAACACTGCGTATGCAAAGTTGTGAAAAAACAATTACTGTGGAAAAGTCATGCGTCTGTGCTTTTTTTTTGTTTACACATCATTCTATTGTGCTGTGGGGAAATGATTTTGAGGTGAATTAGTTTTAAGAACTATATCGTCTTTCATCTGAAGACAAATTTAACAAACCCTAATGTGTTCTTGCATTTGTTGAATGTGATTCTGCTTATTTACACTTTTTTTTTTTTTACTTAGTTGCTGTAAGCAACGTCTTCTTCGCAAAGAACACAAGGAAAAAAAAATAATTCTGCACGACTGTATTATTTCATCGCGCCAAAAGACTTGGACATTGCACATACTGTTATGCTTTTCATTAAATTTGAGTTGTCAGGACACAATGTAGTTATGCCTAAAACATGAAAACTTTCAAGGATGTAAAAAAAAGTGAATAAAACAAACACGAAATTCAAGAACAAAAACATAAATCTATATGCAAAATCAGGCCATGCAGTCATGAACTCCGGCTGTCATTCTAAATAATTATAGTGTGCAATGCGTTAGGCTCAAGTTATAGGCCATAAGATACATAGGTGCTGTCAGTTGACTTGCTATGTTATGTGATACTAATGCTATGCTATGCTATATCATAAAAACCACAGAAAAACTGTGGGGTCGCAGCAGGGCTATAAGCAAAGTCAAAATTGGGCAAAAAGAAATGGTTGTATGTTGCAAAGCCCCGCGTGAGAAATAAAACCCAAACAATACAAAGCAAACTAAAGAGAAGACAGAAAATACACAAATTTTCGGCTTTCGCCTTTGTCAAGTGTTTGGGTTTTATTAATCTCACGCGGGGCTTTGCAACATACAACCTTTTCTTTTTGCCCAATTTTGACTATGCTATGCTATGTCTATGATTGGCGAAATGTCAGATATTTGGCTATTTCATCGGCAGCTCCAAGCGAGAAAATCTGGTTGGGAACTTACATAATCATCGTCAAACGTCGGGGTGAAGATGTCGGATCTTGTTTCTATATCCTCCACATACATTCTGTGGTGTCCAGATATAGCAAGAATACCAGTTGAATTTGTAGAATGTAAGATGAAAGTGAACACACTTTGATAGAAAAAAACAACATCAAAATATTTTGGCCGGGTGAGGCTGACGTGAATCGCATCTTCTCCTCCATACTACCATCTCTCACTTAAGGGCCCCACACACGTAAGGATCTGGCCTCGGATCTGGCCCCGGATCTCCAAAACCGTCGAAAATCGTTGCGTGTGTGGCCAATTTCATGGGGCCGGGCCCGGGGTGCGGCACGGGGCCAGAAATTTAGGCTCTGCCATATATTTTTCCATCGGGCCGCAGGTAGAGGGGTGTGTTGGGGTAAAAATAAATAATTTTTTTTTACATTTTTGCTTTTTTGACCTCAGATTCGTAATCAGCGTCAAATTTACCATGAATTTGATACAAAACACCGGGCCGGTACGATGTTTAATTAAAATTTTGCAAGACAATTTATTGTTCTGTCACCCGCCTAGTACTACACTACTACTAGGCTAGACAAGGGAGTGTCTGTCACTCGTATCCCGTGCGTATGTAGTGTGTTGTAGTTCATTTTGCTAACCTAGAGAAGGGTCAGTTGATTTTACACTGTCTAGAAATTGTGTGAAAATGGCTTCGTAGTCAAAAGAAAGGACATTGCAATTTATTGAACTATAATTATACATGTAATGACTGCCTGTGGAGAGTGAAAAGCAAGGATTCCTCCAACAAGATAAAGAGGGAGAAATCCAACGGATGGCCTCCCTGTCGCAAGGAACCTCAAAGTGACTGTCAATTTTACAGTTCATGAGAGGAAATGGCCGATCTCATCACAGTTTCCTTCTTTTCTATTAAATGAGTTAAAAGGTTCAACAATCTCATGTAGGTTCCTTCATCCATACGCAAGTAGTTGTAAAAGTCACCAGGATACAACCACAACTTATTGAGAAGGTTGGTGTGGGTGAAGGTGTAGAAGCCATTGTTTGGACCAGACAGTCCTATTTTTCGCCCTACATTTTTTCTTTTCATTAGCAGAGGATAGACAATTAGTCCACAGACAGCCTTTCGTTTGTCTGTCGGCACTGAGTTCATGAATGAGCCTCTAGATCCAGTGTCGACTCGGCGACTAGCTAAAGACAGGCAGTGATTTTAATTTGGCGCGAAAAAAATACCCCCAGGTGTGGCTGTTGCGTGTGGGTTCAAAAATAACCCCGAGCCAGGTCCGAGGTGAGGCGCGGTGCCTGGTTTCCATCCATTGGCTCGTAGTGTATGGGGCCCTTAAGTCTTTACCTTTCTCCCCGGCCAAAACAACATTTCGCTGAAACTGGTGCGAGAAACACCCATAAACTGAACCTCGCAAGCTGGAATCAAACAGGACAATTTTCACATGACATGCTCAACAACCTGCTTCTCCTCCTGGAGTAATTATTGATCTCATAAAATTAATGTCTAATACATGTATTAAAAGAGGAGTGAGTTAGTCTGCCTTAGGTAAATCGTTTGTTTTGCGTTTCTGACATCGGTTCGGTTCAGCCCGTAGCAAAGAATAGATTGTAGAAATAACCTCTTCTACATTCTTTGGTCATGGTGATGAGACTTCATTCTTTGAATACTAAGTTGCTATCTCCTGCTTTCTTCCCCCGACCCAATTTCCTTTCTTCTTGAAAAAAAAAAAATACAGATAAGAAAATTGTTTTGGTGCAGTGAGAGAGAGAGAGAGAGAGAGAGAGAGAGAGAGAGAGAGAGAGTGAGAAAGAGAGAGAATCACATTTCAAGACCGACACCTGTCAAACGGACAATGTTAAAAGACCTTTCGTGCAGCGCTTACGTGCGCACTTCACGTGGCCCCTATGTAACATTTCTTGCGTGCATGCTTGAGATTAACATAAAACAGTTTGGCAGAGCCGTAAAAGTCGGCTTCAAAATGGAAAAAAAAGTGAACGTCAACTCGAGAAGGGGTATAGAAAAATGGAGACATCAACTGGGAACTTCTTTCTTGAAGTGGAGCGGACAGGTGCGCTGTTCCTCCTGTCATTTCCCCCACACACAGTGTCTTATCTGATACAGTATTTAGAACTGGCCAGTTTTTGTTAGCGCACTTTAACGCAGCTTTTGAACAAGTTTTGTTGTTATCGGCGTCCCCTCCCATGCATTGAAAGCTGACATAAAACTACATCGTGATTTGAGTGCCGCATAAATCTTAGCCTCGTTTACAACCAGGGCGGGGGCCGAATCTAAAGTTGGATGATCAAATCTGAACTTTCTATCAGATTAGCTGATGACCTAATTTAACGGGCTCTCGGCAAAAAAAACAACAAAAAACGGCTTGGAGACATTATATTACCTAACCATTAACCTTGTCATGACTGGACGCCAGTGACTACCATTAAATTTCAATCAGAGAAATGTAAAAACGAGTTGGAGTTTGCAATTTTCGGGCCTTTTAACGAGAATTTTTGATAAAGCTGGTTTGAGTTTGAGTTTGCGTTTTACGGCACGATAACGGCCACTTTGCATCATTCACTGTTTTTCTTGGGTAACCTATTTATGTTTGGTATACACAGCTTCACTAGTTTTAAGTTTCACAAGCAGAAGTAAATAGTTCCCTATAATGCCTAAAGAATACAAGTAACTTCTGCCGACCTTCTACTGCGTTAAATGTTGACTCAATTTAGCCACATTTTTATTTCAACATCACCACAATGAAAGTTAGCCCTCTCTTACCCAAGTTTTCACGCATCACACTTTTGTAAGCGATGGTCTAGCGTCATGATTTGCGACTGCTCATATCAGCTGTATTCCAAGTAATCTGTTCACAGGAATATTTTGCAAATTTCTGTTTGATTGTTTCATTGGTTAAATCTAAGTTTCTTCTGTGAGAGGTTCTGTCGCTGAATCTTTCCACTCATCTATCGCATTACACAGCTGTTTGCACCCGTAACATTCCCCGCGTTTCAGAGCTGCACCCAGCTAAAAAAAATATCTTAACATGTGTGACCAGGAATTAATATTCTTATCCTTTATCTATGAAAACAGTTTACGACATCAATTTCGGATTGTACTTTTTTTTATGACATAGCACCACAATCTGTCATTAAAGCCACCTCGCGTGATTGAAAGTCGCCTGTAACATGGCATTACTCGTAACTTTCCCATAATGCCACTGGGATTGGACTTTATGACCATAATTATAACTTTTGCGTGAGTTCAGCACCGCTTTCGGCCCCCAAAAAGTTATAACTTTCTTCTGCAAGTGTTTAAAAGTCAAGTGTTCACTTGACCCAGTAAGGCCGGTAAATATTCGGCACAAAATAATTTAAAGTACATCTACTCCCCCTCCCCCGGCCCCTTTTCTGGAAATCATGTCCCGTTCACATGCAATGACATGACAGCCACAAAAACAACTATAGGCACTATGTGAACTTCCTCCACTCTCGTATCGCAGTCAAACCTGCTTCTCCTCCTGTACTAATAATTGATTCATATAATTGAAGTATCCCGTATTAAAAGGCCGAGTGAGTAAAGCTAGGTTTCCATGTGTACGTAATGCGTAATGCGCAATGCGTCATGCGTGATGCGTAAACAACGTTTACATGGAAATTTAACTAAAGTGTATCCATGTGTGCGTGATGCGTGATGCGTTGTGCGTATTCGAACATACACGCACACATGGAAAAGGGCAATACGTATTACGCATTACGCATTGCGCATTACGCATTACGTACACATGGAAACCTAGCTTAAGTCTGCCATAGGTAAATCAAGTTTGTTTGGCGTTTCTGGCATCGGTTCGATTTTTTAGATAGATATCTACAAGAATGATTGGATCTTGCCGCAGCTGTTCTGACAATTGGTCATAGCCCACTGAAACTGCGGTGTTGATCCAAGAAAATACATTCAGATGAAAACAACATTCGTCGCTAAGATCGACAGAAAAAAAAAAAAAAACATGCTTTAAAAAAATCCAATAGGTGTTGCGTCCACTTTTCAAAGATACTTTAATGCTGCCATATAGGCACTGCATGAAAGTTGAATCTGAAGCAAAAAATACCCAAAACAGTCCACTTTTGGTTAGTGATTTCTGCCCCTTCCAATTATATCTCGCCAGGTACCAGGTCAAGACAGTGTGCCCATTGAGTATCTAATAAATAAATCCCAAGCGATACTCTCAGAAAAGAAAAATGCCATCTCTCTGCATCTATACCGACCAATCTTTCGTTTGCAGATTCCTTTCAGTCTGAAGTCGTGCCTTTTCGACAGTTCTTCAACTTCATGGATATAATATTTGGTCGCACAATTTTCAAGTTGAACCTTCACTTTTGCATCCGCCACCTGTACTAAATGTGCTTTTTAGGCCTGGCTTGTATATTTATCTCTCTCTCCCTCTCTCTTTCCATACCAATACATGGCGACTGTCATATCCCATGCATTAATTATTGGCCGTTTACAGTGAAAGCCAATATTATGTCTGTTTTACAATCTCCCAATCTCCCTTTCTTTCTACCTTTCTCTCTTTTATCACCTGATCTTTTGCAAGTTCCCTGAGTCTTCTATTGAGAAGATCCTCTTGTAAAGTTCAACAACTGACATACAGCGGCAAGTGTTCCAAGCTCTAAACACGACGACATTTTCGGGTGACGGTATTCATGGCTGAGTGAGCCCCCAAAATTAACACAAAAATATGATGCCACTCTCAATAAATAAATAAAATCCTCTCTGCAGATTTTACTTGCGTTTGTCTGTATTAAATTTTAATGACAGAAAAGGGCAGCCGTTATTTACGTGAACATATGAGCTGGAGTTTTATAATCATTATATAGCTGACACCTGTGGAGTGGCTAACTTCCTGAGGCAGTTCAGTTGTTAAGCCTGCACATTCAATCAGTGGATAAAGACATCAGCTTGACAGGCCACACAAAATGGTTTAATCATCTTCTTCAAACTTTACCGTGGTGTATAATGGGTGAGTGGGAGGATCACGAGAGATCAAATAAAGAAGACAGAGAACGAGAGGGGGACAGAAACAGAGAAGAGACAGAGAGGGGGGAGGTAGAGAGGAAGAGAGAAGGGGGGAGAAGAGAGAAAGAGAGAGAAAGAAAGAGAGAGAGAGAGAGAGAGAAAGAAAGAAAGATAGATAGATAGATAGATAGATAGATAGATAGATAGATAGATAGATAGATAGATAGATAGATAGATAGATAGATAGATAGATAGATAGATAGATAGATAGATATATGACACGTAGACAGGCAGACAGACAGACAGAGAAACGGAAGGAAGGATGGACGGACAGACTGACAGAGAGAAGGCAGACAGATAGATAGATAGATAAGACAGACAGACAGACAGACACATAGACAGACAGACAGACAGACAGACAGACAGACAGACAGATAGATAGATAGATAGATAGATAGATAGATAGATAGATAGATAGATAGATAGATAGATAGATAGATAGATAGATAGATAGATAGATAGATAGATAGATAGACAGACAGATAGATAGATAGATAGAATAAAATAGAGTTTCTTTGTATGCCATATAATATGGGCCTGTTTTAAAATTTGTAACCCTCGATGCCGTTGCCCTTTCATCAGGATTGGCTTAAACTGGGTTCTGTCGTGGATCTATTGCCTTGTTATCCAGCACCTACAACCTCAATGGGACTTTTACGACTGACCGTATTTATCAACGTTGTCCCTCGGGTAACAAAGCAATTAGGCTATCGGTTCAGTCACGAATAACTAGAGAACTCTTTCTTCTGAAAGACGACTCGGGGCTGTCTAAACTTTATGCGGAAAGAGAATTTCTACGGTTCTATCGCTAACTCTGCCAAGTCATAAACAGCCTGGTGCTATAGTCAGACTGGATTTAGCTAATCCCTGGGTGGAACGTATCTGCTTAGCTTCAGGCTTGTACTTTTTTGCCCTCTCTTGATAGCAGTTTTTATTGTTGGCGACAAATCTTTTGTGACCAAGAGAAGAGATACAAAATCGGTGGGTAACTTAATACCCCACGGGGTGTGGTACAGTTATCCAGGGTAGGTACATGAGGCACGAACATTGTGCAACGAAGCCATTTGCCGGGGTAGACTTTAGAATACGCTGGGTGGTCGGGTAGGAAAGGTACATAAAAACGTTCAAGAGTTTAAGATCATATCGAATTTGATTTACTTTAGAATGCTAGTAGGAGGAGAAAGGGAGGCAGAAGTGGTCCTGAAATCCGACTTATGTATAACAGAAAGGGTAAAGTAGAGGAAGAGGGACATGGGAGAGAGGGGAAGATTCTACGCAATGCGTAAAAAAAAAAAAAAAGTGGGGCTAATTTGAGAAAGGACACAACGCCAAAGTTGATAAGAACATACCCCTCTTTAGACAATGTAAACATATTATGGACGAATACAAGATGCTAAAATGCCTCATCATAAAATCAAATACATACAGATATAAATCACTTTCATACTCAGCCCAATGATTTCCTAGTTATTCATATTATGAGGTACAGGGGTTTGGTCTGCATTGGAATTTGTGGTCTCCATGGAAGTCTCATAGAGTCCTTGCTGGTTAACTAGTGTACCACATTTCAAAAGTGACACAACCCACACTACAGGCCAGGGCTCACAAATGTGTTGGCATACATGAGAATGAAAAACAATCTTTATGCCAGTGGGCTGTTTCTGGACTATCTCCAGTTTACAGGGCTGATGCAGAGTACATGTGCGAGTATAACTAAGGGAATCCAATGGATCCAACAGCTGAAAAACATTTGAGAAGCCTCCAGACTGCAGTGTGTTTGGAGAATCTGACATGCTGGATTTTTGAAAACTTTTACTTTTTTCATCCCCAAAGTCTTGCCCAGTTTTCTCTTTGTCTCTCACCTGTTATGTCCTTGTTTAGACATGAACCGGTCCAGGACATCTTCAGGATCATACAGCGACAAATCATCGCCTGGGGACAGAAGATAAACAAAATTACAGTCTGTCACATTTGTCTCTTTGTCTGGTATTTTCAAACAAACACAATGACAACCAGATTGGTGCTCCAGGACTATGATGAGGTCAAGAAAGGCAGAAACTTGTTTTATTTTTTTTAGTTCCCGAACAAGGAAAAAGAACCATGAAAATAGTTGGTTTAATGATTTTTGCACAGTACAATTGATGCTGTATGTCCAAGAGTCCCGGCTGGGGGAGTGTCACAGTGAGTATATGCTAGAGACCAGGCTCCTGGCGCTGATGAATGAATGGTTTCAAATTATGGCCAAGAATTAGTGAGTCTGGAGCCGGCTCTGAGTGGGATTAGAACTTCAGGTCTCTGTACATGAAGGTACTGCAGCCAACGTCCAGAACTAAAACACAGACTCACCTTGCATGTCTCTAAGCTTTCTCAGTCTGTCTTCATTTTTCCTGGCTATCTTATCTACATTCAGACTGGTCTGAGAGCCGAAGGCGGCACGGCTGTTGAAATCAGGGGTGGTGATCTACAAAGACAAGCAGCAGAGAGCTACATCTCCAAGTACACCAGACGATAATAGGGGAAAATAAGCAATGCTGGGTCTACAAAATATAACAACAAGGACAAAACAATATGAAACACTAATCCAGTCTTCCTACGCTCATTCTTCATCTACTATCAACATACTAGACATTCATAATGAAAATTTGCTAGGTCCTTAGGTGTCCAGCAGGTTACCGACTCTCACTGAAATATGAACTCAATAACAAACTTACAATTTCATTTAAATGTTCACACAGAACTTTCTCGCGGGAATCTATCGTGTCCATCCCTAACCCTTCCGTCTTCTGTCCTGTTCAACACCTGGATATTCACGATGTTTTCTGGCAAGGTACCAGAAAAAAGTTGTGGTTTAAGTATTTTGCCCAATACCACTGACACAAATCTGACTGACCCACTGGCTGACTCAGTCACTCACTCCAACTTTCCGTTTCCCAATAAATGCACTACAAAGGGAAAAAAACAGCAACAACTGAGATCTCCAGCGAAACCACCTCACACATGAAAATGATATTACTTGTCGAGTTACTTACTTGTGGAGTCGATGGGGCCCTCGTTCGTCTTCGGTTCCTTGCAGAGTCATTTCTACGTGGTATGTCGTCAAAATCATCCGGAAAATGCCCGAGGCCATTGACATCTTAGGAATTAGGATTAAAAACAAACAGAACAAACTGTCAGTTACGTCAAATTAATTTCTAAATCAAATTAAAACTATCTTGAAATCAAGTTAAAATTATCTTCAAATCATTTTCCAACCAGTCCTAACCGGCAAATATTCATTTATTGATCATGCAGTTCTGAATCTTTATTCTACTTGTGTCGTGTTCCGGCAGAATGCAGTCACAGCACTCTCTTTAGTCACTAATTGCAGCTAGTTGTTGCAAACAGACAGAACACATTATTGTCTATGCCAAAATGCCTATACTTCAGAAAAACAATCATAAAAAAAAAAACCCAACAAAAACCCTCTGATGAAATAAATTGATTTAAGCCAAGACACAACTTTCCCTTGATGAAAAGACTCAAAGGTTCACAAATAACAAATTAAATTATTCAATAAATTCAAGTAAATTTAATACTTGATAAACTTATCACAATTTCGCCTTGAGTTACTCATCTTTGGAAATAACGGAAACCAATGTGGTTACTTAAACACATGCTGGCAATACACAAGACATGAGGCTACATAGATCAAATGAATAATAGGGAAGCATTGTGGTATGGGGGTGCGTGAAAACAATAAAACAGTAATCACTGCATAGTTTCTGTTAATGAATACTTGACTGCAGAGTGAGAAAATATTCTCTCTCTCTCTATCTCTCTTACACACACATAAGAGAAACTGAGGTGCGGGGGAGGGGGCTGGTCTGACTGGAATTAAACTCATATCTCTGGTCATCTAAACTTGCAACCATCTTAATTATTTGACCACAGGAAATTTGGCCCATGAAGGTCAGATTCACTCATCGAACATATTAATACATGTATTGATATTAATATTAATATTATCATTATTGTTATTATTATTATAAGTGTCTAGAAGTGGTGCGGAGAATTGACTTTTCTAATTCATTATATTATTACATTATGTTCAAATTTCATTGTTTTATCAGCTTATGAAGTACTTTCGCTCTCATCTGATTCATTTGACAAGCAGGTAAATTACAACGACACCTCAAATCACATGCAGGCAAAAAACACGGATCTCTTAAACACAGCCAAGCATAGGGCAACATTAAGCGGTGTTGACGACTGAAAGACGATTGGCGAAGAAGGAGGTGCCCTTGCATAATTGAATTTTTCACGTCAGAAAAGCAGGTGAGTCAGGGTGTGAAAATGGAAGGAGTGGAGGAGGAGTTTTGAGGCGAAGCCCCTAAATTACGCGACAGATGCTATCGCAAGGACATAGAGAAGAATTCCGAGTTCATGTTGAGAATGCTTTGCGGTAAGGTACCGGTAATACAAACGTTTAGAACTATCTGTATGTATCTGCTTGGTATGAATCGACATAAACCTTCCTACCATTTACAAATCTACCATCGTATCTTTGTCGGGTATTGTAACATGGAACAGTAATCTTTCCCCATCAGGACCCAAGACATGTTGCTAGACAAAGAGCGGATTTGAGTGGTGTCTGAGACCATGTTCTGCGCATCATATCAGGACTGGACACCTCTCACGGAACACCAATTACATGTGAAGACTGACAATACCGGAATATAGAGATGGTAATATAAATAATCTATTAGACAACTTCCCCTTCTCCCATACAGTAATGAAAAAAAAAAACCCACGACATTCTTGAAATTCAAATGGAAGAAATGGATTTAACACATCTACAGATTTCATTGGTTATAATTAGCTGAATTTTATTATCGTTCCTACATAAACAGATTGAATCACTGCACAGATGCAGAAAAGCAAATATACTTCATTTTTTCAAATGTCGATAAATATATACAAGTAATTTTAAATCTGACTGAAAAGATGCTGATGCCTGCGTAAGAATTTTTGTGGTTGCAAATCCTATAATTGACAGATCATTCAAACCTTAGATATTATCAGAACGTTTACATTAAATGCATTGAAATGTATTTGTTTCTTAATCCCTGATAATGAGATACAATTTCCATAATCAAGTTACATCTCTAGAAATATCTACTCGCTCTGGGGACGGGGGTAGCGTTAACAATAGCTTAGATCTTATATCCTAGCCGCCCGCTGTCACAACAAAAGCGACTTGCTTGAGTGACATCTAAAAATGTGCTATAGTAAAGTAGGCTAAACTCGGAATTTCCCTCCCGTTTTCCTCTTCTGCGGCCCCGATACTATACAGCCCAAGGGAATTTGAAACAAGTTCGTGGATCTGCAGCATCATCCCTTCCTTCCAATCTTCTACATGCAAAAATACAAACTTGGTTTTATACGGATCACCACGTGTGACTGAAAGTAGGTAGGCCTATTAGAAAAGTCTTGGGTGACAGAAAAACAATAATAATTATTTCTCTTATCTGATTGTCAAAAAGTAATGGAAGCCGATACAATGAAACCGAAGTTTCGCAAAATGACTGAAATATCAGTTGACTGGGGGATCCTAGCAGTGAGACACCATCTAACCTTTCTCGCAGGCTCATCACTGACAAATGAACAAAAGGAGAGCACACAGTGACCTTACGTGACACATGTGTCTTACTCGTCGTACAAAAGCAGCAGAATTTACCGTTCAGTTTTATGACTGTAAAAATTCGAACCGGTCTTTCTGAGCCGTTAAGGCTACATGGCGCATTTGCAGACAGGTATCATAAAATAAGGTCGTAAAAGCAGCTGAATCCGATTAACAGAACATTTATATCTAATCAAAGAACACTTCATCAACAGTCTTACTACTTCAGTCCGTCAATGTAGACCAGGATGCAGTTGACATTTTAACGACCTTAAGAACACATTTTAAACTCTTAATGCCCTAGATCAATATGCGTATTGTTTCTTGTCATCTAAAGCCCGTTTTCTCAAACCACGCGCACATAAAAACAGGCGCAAGCTAGTTGATCACTTCAATTAAATAAGGTAAACAGATGCTCATTAAAAAAAAAAATGACATTGACGGTGATAAAGGACGAGATACGTTTCTGAAAAAAAAAAAAAAAAACACAATAATTTTGTTTTCTTCTGCAACAGACGCCTTTACACCAGGTTTCCTCTCAACAAAATTGGCAAAACCGGGTAAAGAATTGTTATATTTTAAGATCTACATGTACTTTAACAGACTCTAACTTCAAGGAAAATATAATGGAATGCACAACAGGTCGGGCAGGTCCAAATTTTGCTGGCGTTTTGCAAGCAGTGCAGCCACAAGATACATCCCGCATAGTAGGCCTACATTCAACACACAGGGCCTCAACTAAACATAAAACGGTTTCGCTGTTAAAAATAAACAGAAAAATGCTCGCAAAAATAATGACTATGATTAAATTTTCAACTACTGTTATTGCAGCACCATTTATAAGCCACTATTTCCATGACTGTCTCAACTAAATGGAAATAAACATGTCATTTACATAAATTTAAAGTCCGGGTTATTGTGCAACTTGTTGTGGGGATGGTTCCCAAGCCATAAACGATTTACATAATATAAAACTAGGATTATATAGCTTGCAATTTTCAGGGTATTCACACTGCCGTCCCATCTCTAATCTTGGAGTTTATATCTGTCCACAGTCTTATGGTTTTCTATGGACGCAAACAAGTCATGAATTTAAACATTTATAATTATGAATCCTTGTTGATGGAACATTTTCATAACAAGAACAAAAGATTCAGCTGTTGCATAGGATCGATGTCAATGCAATAAAAAGAACAAAACGCTTGTACAATTGCCGACCTCCCCAGAAAATTTAACAATAAAAATCGCGTCTCCACATTCAAAATACATAATAACCCAAAGGCGGGCCAAGTAATCACAACCACTTGGCACCTAATTATGATGGCTCTAGACAGCATCACAATCAATGATTGGGTGCACAATCTTAGAATCGGTGTGAGTTTGTTGATAAGGCATAAGGTGCTACAGCAGTTGTCGACATTTTATGATGGAGATGGCATCTACCACTGGACAACAAGTGTGTAATTTGCACTCAGACAGCGGGGGAGAACAAAGACGAATTACTCACAAAGTGCAAAAGGGGTGGGGCATGATTAGGTGGGAGCGGGAGGAGGGGGGGAGGGTACTGGGTATGAACTGAGGCACTCGCGCGTTGAGATGGGTTGGGGGAGTGTCGTGGTAGAGACTGGCAATATCCGACTGCTGGTTTTCTGTCATTCACAGCTTTGGGAACAAAATCTATACATGACTTATTTGCCATCAGTTCTAATTCATTCAGCTGCTGGAGTGCCACATCAGACTGTACTGAGATAGCAATCCGGACATCCTTTCATGTCTCAGCGCTAAATCTGGGCCAAGCGCCGACTCTCTCCAGTCTGTTCTTACTTCTGACGCAACCACAATAATTGTTATGTGTGCCTTCTTGTACCGTCTTAATTCTGCGCCTCTTAATGTATTGTATCTCCCGTCCTGTTAGTTTAGTTGCATTAATCAAGAGGTAGAAAATAAAAAAAATCCGTAGCCACTAACATATTAAAGAAAAAAGAAAAAATAGTTCACCCCTCCTGTATTAATCCAGCGATTCTGTGCCTTTGTCAGCTCAATCTATCTGAAGCAGAGCACTGTCAGTGTTATTGTTCGTCGGGAAATAAAAAGTAAAAAAAAATAATTTAAAAAAAATGCCGCACTCGGTAACACTGGGGCAACTTGCCCCTTTTCATCATTCAAGCCGGTTTTCAGCTTTGGGATGAGGCAGGCGCTTGTCTCTATTTTGTAAACTTCTAGCAATTGATTTTCACTGTTAAATGACAAGTTTAATTATGCATCAATACTGTTGTATTTTTTTTCCATTCTTATGTTTCCTTTGAGATTTCATTACACAACAAACGAAGCTGGGATGAATAATGAAGTGCCCCTTCTATAGCAAGCAGGGGCGGGTTCGGAGTAAATCAAACATCTTGGCCTAGGGCAAGTTGTTCTTTCGACTTGAAAACCAAAGTCTAAAAGGGATCAAAAGACTGTTAAATAAATAATTGACTTTTACTGCACAAAAACGATATAATCAAAGCAAAACTACAAAGAAACAAGTCAGGACGCCCCCTTCACTAGAAACTCTGATACTGCAGAAGAGAAAATGGCAAGCACGCATGTGAAGGGCTCGTGTTCAGTACTTGTCAACGATGAACTGTGCTCTTCTTACTGCCCAGGCACATTCATAAGGTATGAGTATTATGGCACATGGTCTGTAGGTATGAGTACATGACACATGGTCTGAACAGATTAAAAGTGAAGCCGAAATGAGATTTAAATGGGATTTATGACTCAAGAACGTGGGAATTTACAAAATAAAATGGGCAACAACGAATCTGAATTATTGTCAGTTTTAATCAGCTTCTATCTTATACGTAGCTGATTACTGATCGTTTCTTCTTTTGGACGATGGCATCATTCCTGTTCAGTAATTGTCCCCAGCTTCACAAATCTTATGTCAAAGGAGACTTAACTGTTTGGATAAACTGGTATTATTCAGATTTTTTTTATTATTTGCAAAGAGCCGAGATTCAAAATTGTGACAAGATGCATCTAAAGATTGTCGTCAATTATTGTGGAAAGTTAAGCATGAGGTTGGGAATTCAACACACAAAATGCAGTGCAGATTTAGCCATGCGAAAAGACAACATCAGAGCTCTAGTCTGTCTTCTTTAATACCCAAAATTCGTCTACGTGAGAACGTGATAGATTCAGCTATATGATAAAGTGATAGATTTGTCAATGTGATAAGGTAATACAGAAGTATTTTTTTGCTCCTGTGGGTTATCGAAAAGGACAACAGGAAAGGTGAACACAAGTAGAGCATTGTCAAGTGCGGTCAGATGTATCCTAGGGAAACGAGCAGACTGTGACAAGGCCATGCCTAGATACAGTGGATTACAAAATCCAAGATGAATATATAAACAATATGTTAACACAGAATAATACGGTGTTAGAAAACTACAAGATAAACAAGCCAGAGAAAACAACTAATTCTGGGTTACATTTAGGGTCGTCTTAACATCATTATGGACCCCTGGGCCAATTCTTTTGTAATGTACAGGATTTTCTTCCCCGTTTCAAAAGCCGCTGTACATTTGCATGCATGGGGCCCCCTAAATCCTTGGGGCTCCAGAGCAACTGCCCAATGTGCCCACGCGCTGGGACGGCTCTGGCTACACTGCTAGCATGGACAGGTGGTATAATCGGACTTTACTGGCAAAGTCCATATTTGCATGAGTTCAGACGTGTTTCGAGGACATATTATTAAGTTCTTGTGCCTAACTGGACACAAGTTTTGTCACCATTTCAAAAGTTACCACCTTTTCACCACTTTTTCCGGACAGTCTGTCATGGAATTTTAAAAGATGCTCTTGGTACAGCTGTACAAACAGTTAAAACATTCAGTAAATTTGGTTTTACAAAATAGACTGTAGTAGTGATGTGCGCCAAATTCCCACCCACAAGCTACAGTTGGTTACATAGCTATGTTATGATGCTACCACTAGATACTTTGCTCTTGCCTTGATCGACTGAATGAGGGATTGAGGAGGCAAGAGAGAAATGAAGGAAAGAACATTCTATTTAAAATTTAAAAAAACGAAATCTATTTCAGATTTTATCATCAGCTTTATCCATTGCTTTTCATGTCAAAAGTTCAGATTCACTTCCCATTTTCATTACCCGGGATTTCAAATAATGAATCTAATCATTTAGGGAGAATTCATGCAACCTGAGTGAGTCTGCAGTGGTCAGTATACCTAATCTCCCTTGTACTGTGGAGAATTCAACCCTGAATTCGCCAACTTGTTTAAGTCTTAGTAGGGTCTTATAATAACATATTACAGCCATTTTGCGTCTTACACAGTTCAGTGAGGCTGTCCAGTCCTTAAAACATGAGAGAGTTTTACTATTAAAACCCCGTTTACTGATAGCAGTTTAGGAAAGACAATGAAACTTCGAAATTTAATTTTTGTAAATCCTGAACTTCTACGCCGATTTACAATACACATCTTTATTTAATATTTAGTGACGGTATTTGCTGAATTGCTATTTTAAACAATTTTACTTAGATTCTTCCACAAAAAGAGTATTAACAATTATGGTGTCATCACTGCCTGCACTGATATTTTTGTGAGTAAATACTGTTAATATTCTTCTTGCACGAGCCCTTCAAAGTAATCAAAATAACATATAACAGTTTTAGAATTAATATCTAGGCCTACTTATTTCTAGTAATGTCTTGCTCAGCGTTTTCAAGTAAGCAATTTGAAACCTGAAATTTCAAAGTTTATGCCAACAATCTAAAAGCAAAGCCAACACATAAAAAAAAACATGAAGTGTCGAAAATGCAACGAAACAAAACAGCCACAAATCATACATGGGACTGGGGCGGGGGAGGGTTAATTGAAGATGTTGTGAGCAGTAACGTTATAACTGACCTACGAATGCACTGTTGGAGTGTAGCTGTGAGGATGAGCTATGGGTGTCCCGGTTCAGACGCAGTGGGGAAGTATCTTCCAGAGCCCCTGCATAAGTGGGAGGTTGTACAATAATGTTTTATGAATGATTGTCACAACTTGAACTGACTGAACCTACATTCTCTGGTAGACAAGTAGGCACTGAGCTGCCAATTCTCATTCACTATTTACTCCATTTCTTAGAATATTGCCATGGCTTCAGAATATTTTTTTTTCTTTTTCTGACCCCTTCAGTGCTTGGATTGAAATTCCACTCATCTCCATAATGTCCAAGATTTCATCCGTTAAAGACAAAATCCTAGTGATGTTTCTGTGATTCTATGAATGATTTCAAACAGACTTTCCTAATAATCAAACACTGGAATAAATTGAACATTTTAGTCCTAAGACAATTTGAAGAAAAATTTGCTCAGCTCAGAGACATTTGTAGATTTCTTAACTGAAGATTAATTGTGAGTCCATACATTTTTATGACCAGATCTTATATAAATAAATTAAAAGTGATGCAAAGCAGAGATTTATAGGGTGTTTATGTTTATACTCCAAAACTCAGATTTTAGAAAAACAAAATGGGCACCAATGAAGTTCGTAATTATAGCCAGTTTCAATTGGCTTATATTTTACACATAGCTGATTACTCTGTTGCCATGATTACCTTCAATCAATCAAAGACATGGCTTCTCTTTAATAATATAATCTCTGCTCTGAAATTGCTGATAACCTATATTTATGTCAGCTACCACATCAAAGTCGGGACCAAAAAAAAGAAACAACTCTATTTGATTCTGAAATTGTTATTATAAAGTAGGGGAATGGTCTTGGCATAGAAGGGGTCCTCTGCCTGTTAGACAGGCATCTATTGGGCTTTAAATATCTATTCACATTCGTTATCCTATCAAACAGGCATCTATTGGGCTTTAAATATCTATTCACATTCGTTATCCTATCAGGCAGGCACCTATTGGGCTTTAAATATCTATTCACATTCGTTATCCTATCAGCCTTGCAGACTTCTTATAATTGACAAAGTGGAAGCAGATAGTAATTGATGTATATGAAATTGCTCTTAATTTCTTTCATGTTCAGCTACACAAAAACATGTTTCATCACAGATTCTTTGAACCATTCTAGAAACCCATCCAATACTTCACAATATCTGTCCACACACAGAGAAAAAAAGAGTTAGCTGATCAGAAAATTAAAAGAGAAAGACAATCAGGTTTGGTACATGGCCCCAGAAAGATTTTCTTCTCAGCAAAAACCGTGTCAAGTTTGGATGCTCTCTGCTGAGAGTAGTACATGTACAACACACTGGTGTATCTCACTAACAGCATCACAGCACATAATAATTTATCACTTCTCTACAACTAACCCAGAGGTGTTGAAAAATCATGAAGGATGAAAGTGGCTACTAATTACTACAAACATTTTTATCTTTCTGTGTACTAAGCCAGAACTCTTTCCTGTATGTATAAACAAAAGGAAAAACCTATCATTTTGTCCTGTTACGTCCAAACAATAATGTTTAAAGTTTTTACTTACCAGTTTATCAAAATAAAAATATTCTCATGTGTTTATATTTCAGAAAATGAATCTGTTCTTATTTCAAAAGTGCTCTTTTTTTCTTAATATGATGATGAAGCTTCCGCAAAAAAAAAATTAAAAAATGAAGAAACATTTTGATGTTCATGTAGGAAAAACTTCACTTCAAGAAAAATTATAGTCCTGTTAATTCCTGTTCACTCCATGTGCGCTGAATAGGAACATGTAGTCCGAAATATTTGTTCACATAAAATCTGATCTAATCATCTTGGCACATAGAGAAATAAATGAATAACTATGAAGACTACATTCCTGCGATGTCTACCAAATCACGGCTGTTAGACAAACAAGTTCACATAGCTAGAGTGAAAACATCTACATGTCATCTAAACCACACCCACTGGACATTTAGCTCAAAATTTCCATTCTCAATCCCAATTTCCTCTACAGGTTTGGTTCTTCCACACCTTACAACTATATGTGACTACAACCTTTAATTGAATAATTGTAACCAACCTTCATGTATCACTGACCAATAATTATCAAGCACTGAAGAGGATATGGGTCAGTTAATTAAGAGATGGAGAAATAAAACAGAGATTGCATATTTCCACACAAATTACTGCCACAAGCTATGAAGAACAAATGATGACAATTCTCTTGTGATTTCCGGTTTGGGGTCATCCACAAAGTACGTACGCTCAATTCTGGCAAAATTTCATAGTTGTTCTCACCAGTTGTAAATAATAATTACATAAATATATAACTGAGTGACTACACAAACAAAATTCACATCTGACATATGGATGGCCTAAGTATATAATTTGTAAAATCAGTGGACATACAAAATTTGCAAAATGAAAACAAAATAAAACAACAACAAAAAACATTATATTTACTGGGTGCATAATGTATTTAAAAACTTAAGACTGATAATATTGTATATGGCAAAACAATATTAAAAAAAGCATTGACTATATCAACATCTGATGAAAAAATGAGCTATAAATGTCTCTGTGGATGTTTAAATAAAACAAAAATTTCATCCAATTTAATCTTAATTTTACAGAACTCTTTTGTCACCACATCATAAACTTTAATGTTGAACATTTTAACACACTGAAAGAATTGTGAATTGAGAATTTACTTTGTTTCATAAATAACTGTTTGTTTGTTGTTGTTTTTCCTCATAAATGTTTATTCCAAATTCAATGAGGGAATAACAATATGAATTTAATATTCCTTTTGTATCCACCCATCATAACACCAAATCTTGCATAGTATACTAAAACAACACAATGTCACGAGGAGAAGCAATGACAAAGCAAGGGAAATAACTCACTTCTATCTTTCATATTTCTGATTCTCTCCTCTTGTTGTTTCAGCAGTGCTGTTTGTTGGGCTTCTAAGGCATCATCTGTCACCGGTTCATTCGGGTACAACCTGCGGAACTGCTCTCGCGAATCTGAATCATCTGTGGGAATAAAAAACACATTTTCAGCAGTTCAGTGACAAGTTTATTTTCTCTTCCAAGTGCAATTTCCTTGGTTTTATTTACTGTACTGGCAGGAGCATTGTTGCCTGGTAGATTCAATGCTAAGGACAGTGACCCTCCTAAAACAAAGACAGCACTGTTGATTGGTTGCTGTAGCTCAAGGGCTCAAGGGATTAAACCCCCATTTTGGGTAATATATGACATGCCAGGCAAGGCTTCTTAATGGTGAGAGACCCCTTTGCACCACTGAGTGACAGCAAACGTAATTTTCATAGCATCTGACTGGTAAATTCATTATTATTTCTCTTTCCTTCATTTTTGAGAATCACCAAAATGGGTATTAACTATCATGCGAATTGTGGTGCCTTTGCAGAGTGGTTACAGCCGGTGTGAGAGACACTAGGTTTCAATCCTGTTTGAGGCTGAATACAGGTTAACTAATTTATCGTGGTGCTTTTGAGGCTCTCGCTTGTTGGCGGCTAGGTGGGGGGCAAAAAAAACCAAACTGACTAATTGTAACTAAATGGAAACCGACAGGCGGTGAGTCGCAGTAGAGCTAGGGGTAAGAAGGAAGTTGGCGAAAAAAAAAAATTTCATTTCCCTTCATCCATCCTTTCATGCCTATTGCCAGTCCAATTCATCTTCATACACTCTTCCTCACTTCCCCTCCTCCCCTTCCCCCTGCCCCTCATATTATATATATATTTTATATATATATATATATATATATATATCCATTTTGTTTTGCTTTTGGTTTATATCTTGCCAAGCATCACTTCATTACTACAGTTCCTTTGCCCCAGTCAGGGTATCATTTTTCTTTTTATACATTAACTGCCCCCCCCCCCTTTTTTTTTTATGTCTATGTGCCTGATGAAGGTCCTAGTGACTGAAAACTTGCGTGTTTCAATGTTATTATCTAATCTTTTATATTTCGCCAACGTTACCGCTTGCGGCCAGCAATTCGTTATGCTGGACCTCGTTTAGTAAATTTTCTCACATTCATGTTTTGTTTGTAGTGTCTTCTTATGTCTGTTTGTCCACACCCATAGGGCTCTGCAAACACAACATTTTTTGGTTTTTCTTGCCAACCAACTTCCTTCTAAATGTTAACTAAACATATAAAATCTACAGAACCTATGTGCTGACCCTATAGGAACTCAATAAATCTCTGCATGTGGCTACAACACAACCATAGCAATATGATCACTCAAATGGGTGAAAGTCACGAAATTAACACTTATGGATTTAAATGCTGGTACACACTCTCATCATGCACATATCTGAATCAACTGTTGATGATTCAAGGAGAGAAAAAGGTATTGTTGTGCAAAATAGTGTGGGTGCTGTTCACTGAATAGACAAACAGATTCTTTCCAACTCGTGCAGCTCCATTCAATTAAACTTTTATCCAAAGTGAATGACATATTTACATACTTTTGTGTTTTAAGGCATTAAAGTCTTCTACTGCTCGGCTGTTGGCTCTTTCACCTGGAGTTCTTCTCACAGCTACAGCATTTCTGTTCATAGCAGTCTCAAACACATCAACATCAGCTCTGTTTTGGCTGGGAAAGAACATAACTGACATTAGAATATCCACACACTTAAGGATTTGGGGACGTAAGCAAACATTTCCCTCAGCATATTTTGCTGACAGACAATTTATTCAAATGGCCTGCCAGTTGGACTTAACAAACCTGATGAATGAAACCTATTTTCCATCATTTAAAATTTCACTTCAATCTCTGGAATAGAACAATTTTGACAGCCATACATCATATATTTTTTAAGTCTCACCTACTCCAAGCTACCATAGAAAGTATCTCATCATAATGAACTAGCTTTCTTAGAATTGCAAGGAAAAGTTCACTAATCACGATTGTCTTATCTCATATCTTCTATCGAAACCAATTATAATTAACGATGACTGACTAAGAGGGAAGACCAATGGATAAATATGTAGAAAAATTTGTCAATGGTGTAATGAATGTGTGGATAAATAAATGGGCATATAATGAAGATAGTGTCTAGATACAGCTATGCTTGATCGGGTAAGCATTTCCACAGGCAGGTGAATGGACTGAAGGCAGAATATTAAGGAAAAATGAATCATGAAAAATTGTTCAAAGTAATGTAAAACTCACACAACAGGAGCTGGTGGTGGCCTCTGGACTTGTCTTGGGTCATAAATGTCCACATCATCCTGAAAATGAACATAAAATTGAAGGAACTATTGAAAAACACGAATGCCTTTAATAACCCTTGCGAGAAAGCTGCAAGTTTCTCACATATGATGGTGACTGAGGTTACTGTAACAGGGTGACAGATTCGCAAGGTATAACTAGCGTGGGAAGATAGTTGACGGCGGGGAGACAGAGTTATTGTAGGCCAGAGGGGGAAAGTAGGGGATGCAACGGAAAGCGCGTTGACACCCAAAAAGGGTAGTGTTTACTTGACCGCCGTACTTGACGATCAGATCACCTGGGAATTGCTTGGGGAGTAGAGATGCTTCAATAGTATTTGACGTGGAGTCGACGGAGGTAGCTACTAGGATAACTAATGTACACTCGGTGAGCGTCTTGGGACGCTACCTGGCTGGGTATAAATCCCCGAACGCTCCTTCCAACTTCAGACCGCTGAGAGCACTCACCAGCTTCGTGCCGAAGCGGAGACCACAACTGCAACTGTAACTTCGTACTAGTCTTGTGAGTGGGGAGGGTCAGGGAACCCGCAAACATCCTTTGTCAGAGCGTGGTATCTTTGGTATCTTGTCAGCATTTGAGCTGTTGCTGAGTGGTAAGTTAATTGTACAATGTATGTGTATTTTACTTAATGTTCATAATTGTAGAACCTAAATCTAGTGGGTTTATTTTGGTATAACTACTGCCTCTGAGAGAGTCATGGAAACGCCGTTACATATATGTTACGAAACCTTATAGGATGGGGTCTGTTGGAGAGAGCGTTATTCTTCGTGGGAAACGTGTAAATATCATTAAAACTGCATTGATCGTTTATTCTATTGCCTATATGGGAGCCTGTGGAGTATGGGAGCTGCAGCCTGACTTATAACAGTGTCAGCGGTTAAATGTATTAATGATGAATATCCGTCATGGAGTAAGTATGGAAGTCATGCCTTCCAGCAATAGATTAGGAAGTTGCGATTGTTTTTCTACAGAGGAGGAAAAACAACACCTTCTTGGCTTCTCAACTTCTTGTCCTTTGATTAACGACATCGTGGCTTCTTGGCTTCCCGACCTCTTGGTACCTGCCGATACCTGTTGATCTAACTGCGCAGTCAAGCCAGAGTAGAGAGGAAGAACCAGTGCCCAGATAGCGCCATACACCCCTAAAGGAGAGGTTTCCTTATGCTGAATGTACCCATGTGTTTTATAAAATGTGCTAGAAACTGAATATTACGAAGCCTTTTAATTATCATGTACTGATTTGCATTGATTTCATTCCATCAAAATTCACGTGAAATTGTATGACCTATGTTCCTATTATTATTGAATGAATTAATAATTATTGTATAGATAAGCAATAAAGATATCGTTGTTATAACTTATAGAAGTGAGTTAGTCGATTACTTAGTGTGTTTGTGCCATGCCTATCACGGCTGGTGTCAGAAGAAAGTTAGTGAGAGGAAGAGTGCGTGAAATTAATCCATTAATGTAATAGCAAAGTTTAGCCAAAAGCAATTGATCATCCAGGGCATCCATCCTGACTATTGAGATAGGACTAAGCGCAGAGTGTCAGCGTGAGAGAAAGTGGAAACATCACAGGTACAGACAATAAAATTTCAAGTGTTACCATATGAATGTGGTGACCTATGCTATTCCCAGCTGTTAAGTTGAGAATTATAGCTTCCTGTGGGTCTAGCTTTCCATACAAAAGGTCTACTTAACCCTCGTCCCACGATGAGTGAACCCGTCCACGTAACGCCCCGTGCGGGGATAGCCAGCGGCCAGTCAGCTGATTGTTCGCGTGTTGCCGATAACCTCGGTGGTCAGGTCAATTGGGTCCTTGTGAACACGTGTATTGCGTATACTTCAGGACGCAATAACAACAATAGTGGTGGATAAATCGTAAGTGACCCCTATGATATTTGGATAAAGTACATGTGATGATATACAGTAGGTTTTATTGTGAAATGGAAGCCCCTAAATCAAGAATTTTCTGCATTTACATGCCGTTTAACACACGTTTTATCAATTTCCCAAGACCTCTGCACTTTTTCTGTCCCTAAGTCAGGCCATTCAGGTGAACAAATTATTTTTTAAGCCATTCACTTAATTTACTAACCAAATGTATCGTGACATTGCCTTCTCCCTCCTCTACTATGTAAAGCTTCCACTTACTATAATGTTAGTTTTAGCGAGAGGTTTGATTTCCAGTTCCAGGTCGTAGAGCATATACATGTACGGAAAAGCGGTTTAATCAAAGGAACACAATATCTCTCTAATTACCACATCAAATAAAGACAACGACCAACAACAAAGTCGGTCATTTTCTCCCAGTTTTCCCTGATGAAAAACCCACTGACAGACGCCCTTATGCAGCATGCCGTAATATTACATTGGAATTCATAATTACAGACATAGAACGGCGTCTCAAATACGCACATGGCCCCTTTCTTCTCATTTCACATGTAGACGACAACCAGCATGAAAGTAAAAGTTTCCCCAAGATCTTCCCCAGTTTAAACTTCAGACCGTCAGTACTATTACACGAGTATGGCGAATAGTTGCATCGTAATAAATGTAATCGGACGATACCATTTTGTTAGATATAGTAGGGGTGACAGGATAGATAAAAACGCGAAAATAGTGTGAAAAAAAAAACGTGGAAAAAAAACAAAACAACAGTCTTGGCAACCGAATAAACGAAGCGCGAGGCGTACCACTGCTATACAAAAATGTGGCCTCCCGCCGGACCCACAGTAAAGCGTGTCGGACAAAATAATGGCCTCCCGTGCCTCGCGTGTTGCATGGGGAGGCTAATATAGTGGTCTCCCGCAGGACTAGGGTTAATGTCATAATACATCTTAAGATCTCTCATTATTTCTGCCAAAAATTAAGTAAAGCACTGATAAGTACACATGTAATCCTGGGGGATTTCAATATAAATTTTCAGTCTCCACCACAAGTGGCATTGCAGCGTCTATTTTGTAAGAAAATAATAAGCATGTGGAATGTTAAGCTTACCTCCTGGTCTTCTAACATGTGTTGTACACGCTTGCGCTCATTCTGCAGTTGAGCCCTCATCTGTGCTAACTGATTCAACACATCTGAACCTGATGAAGAACACACCCAATAGTCAAGTTTATCTTTGTTTCCTTTAGTCATTAATGTGATTGTGATAAATTTCACAATTTCACGTTCACACATGCTGAGATTTAGTGATATTAAGTACCAAAATGGCTCACAGATTAAGATTTTTCCTGACCTAGTACAACATTATTATTCTCCAAGAATTATATATATTATACTATATCCATTTAATCTGCAACCTTCTATGTCCCAAATCATCCCTTCTTGTTAAATTATTAGAACCTACTTGCATTCACCTCTGGATGATGCATTTAAATCTGTGCAGGCAATGACAGCACTTGCTCGTGATAGATAGATCAAGGTAACGTTTACCCAGTTTATACCTCTGAAATGCTGAAGTTTACTTCAAACCTAAATATATGGACCAGTGGAAAGATAAAAGTAAGCAGATTTCTAGATGGAACAACAAAAATGCTTGTGAGCACTTCTAACTGACAATTCAGTATCGTCTCTGGCTTGTGTAGGCCTACTCCTACCATTTACACTCTACAGTAAAAAAAAAAAAGAATTTCACCTTAAAAACAGAAAAAAAAAAAAAATAACCGAAACAACTCAATCACTCTTTCTGATTAACATTTCAATCAACTTCTGCACTTTTCTGCTGTTAAGCATATCATTAGCATGATTATGTTGTTAAAAAAATAAAAATGCGAATTTGGAGACCATGAAAACAAGACCAATTATTTTGGTGCAGCAAAATCTTTCCATTCATCAACTTTACACTCAAATGTCAAATATTATGTCATTTTTCTCCATGCAACCCATGCATGACTAAAACGAGCCTGCTTGACAATATTATGCTGATACATGTGGACTCATTAGAGGTGAATGACAGTTTCAGTGGGCTAGAGTTTCTCCCTATCTAGTGGTCACCAACTTACTGTGCGGTCTGATTTCTCGCTGAGACTGAAATTAGATTTTAAAAAAAAATATTTTCAAGCATTTTGGGTATGCAAAATATGAAAGGAAGACAACTGAGAAAAATGACTCAATGAGCAGTAACCTCCCTATTTCAGGTCTGAGTAACATCTCAAAGAACAGAGATAATGTCAGACTGGATTGAGTTGAAATTAACAACTCTCAATTATAGAGATCCTGATTTCACATCAGTATATTAATATAAGTGATCATTTACTATTAAATGTAATGCATAAAAGAGAGTTACAACACATTCCTCTTGCACTCTTTGATAATGACTGGCAATTTATCAAACAATTCTCACAAACAAACTTCAGCTGTCTAATTACTTAATGAATCTTACTACATGTATTTTCTATCATTGCCACATTTGTGGCTTATGATTTACAACGGAAGGTAAGTTCACACTGACAACAACAGTCAACAGTTTTCATTTTAGATCTGCACGGGCAAAGCGATGTGTACAATGAAGTACGTACTGTCTATTCTGGCTGATTTTGTCACAGTGACTGGAATGTCAAGCGATATTGAATAATTTGCCAAAGATCAGCCAAAATACATACTATATGTCGTCACCGTCCCCTAAAACTGTAGTAATTGGTTTTGTCTGCTTTTCCGGAGAAGCCAAAAACTGTTTCATTTTAGTGCAACTGGTCTAGTTAAGTTACGATGAATTTTTGAAAGTTTGCTTTTTGATTATTTTTCCGCTACGGGTCTGTAACCAGGATCATTCAATACAGCTTCAAATGACATTGATTATATATAAATAAAAATTGCTTTTTCAAATTTTCAAGATACTACAGTCTTAGGGGACAGTAACTGTCCGAGGCGACACCACTAATCAGTAATATGTCACTGCCATCTAAGTTGAAAAAATCAATCAAAATGACGGCTGGGGCTCAAATACAGAGTTTTTCATTTTTGTCAATTTAGATTATGTATGCTGTGATTACTATCAACAGAATTGGACATTTTTATCCCAGCCATCAGTTTGCTCGATTTGGTCAACTTGGTTGGCTCCAACATATTACCAATACTATGGCATCCTCTCACATATTGTCAGCCGGCTGTTGGGACCTCATTAAAACTAGCCTTTGTTGCTAATTACAAAGCCAAATAGAGAAAATACTGAGTTGTGTTCACTGCTTAGGTATAGCTTTCTACGCAAAATACTTCAGTTCTCGAACAAGAGCCTCAAAGGCTAGTTATAGCAGAGAGTATTTATGTATAGAGAGGTTTCACTATTGGTCGATTTGCACTGCGAGACACAGGGAGGCGCTGCGAAACCATTGTTAGCATGGAGCGGAAAGTAGGTCGCTGCCTCAAAGGCTAGTTATAGCAGAGAGTATGTATGTATAGAGAGGTTTCACTATTGGTCGATTTGCACTGTGAGACACAGGGAGGCGCCATGAAACCATTGTTAGCATGGAGCGGAAAGTAGGTCGCTGCCTCAAAGGCTAGTTATAGCAGAGAGTATGTATGTATAGAGAGGTTTCACTATTGGTCGATTTGCACTGTGAGACACAGGGAGGCGCTGTGTAACCATTGTTAGCATGGAGCGGAAAGTAGGTCGCTGCCTCAAAGGCTAGTTATAGCAGAGAGTATGTATGTATAGAGAGGTTTCACTATTGGTCGATTTGCACTGTGAGACACAGGGAGGCGCCATGAAACCATTGTTAGCATGGAGCGGAAAGTAGGTCGCTGCCTCAAAGGCTAGTTATAGCAGAGAGTATGTATGTATAGAGAGGTTTCACTATTGGTCGATTTGCACTGTGAGACACAGGGAGGCGCTGTGTAACCATTGTTAGCATGGAGTGAAAAGTAGGTCGCTGTGGTAAACAATATCCCTTTGTGCATTTCCAGGGGGCATTAAGAGCTTACAAACGGCTCTAAATGGTTTCAAGCAGCCCAAAAATATGGACAAACCACAGTAAACAGATATGCATGCTATCTTTTGATGAAAGGGATCTCTTTCAATTCTTGATTACAGGAGCGACCTAGTTTCGCGACTTGGCGGAAGTGAGATCTCTCTATAAATACATACTTTCTGGTTATAATGAGGTTCCAACAGCCAACTGATATGCACAAGAAACATGTACAATTAACAAGTGTTTTACAGCAGGATTGAGCTAATATTCGATCTACAACTGAGTCACTTGGTGATGTAACAATTCAATCACTTACTGGCGGATCTGGCAACCCTCTTGTACGTGTGGCTGGTATGGGTGGTGAGGCTGGTGGAACCTGGGGATAGAATTAAAATAATATGTGTAAAACTGACTTGCACCATCATGATTGTATCCTAATTCACAGTACTAACACTGGGAAGCAATATATTTTAATGTGGTAACAGAGACATTCTTTCTGAAATTTTGAGATCAATAAACTATAAGTTCTTCAAATAGTGATTTTCTCAAAATTACCGGTATGTCTTTATTTTCACCTCAGAATCAGCTCAACCCATATATTCTTAAATGTTGTCACGTAATCATGCCATTTAAGCTTTTATTATTTTTTTTATTGAAGAAATTAAATAAAAATGTAATCTGAATGCAAAATTTCCAATTTTCAAAACCAATTTACATATAATATTTAATTTTACTGTGTATGGTGGCTCTCAAATTTGACAAGTGTATTTAAGTTGAAGATCTTAGCCTAATTTTTGGAGCTTGATTGAAATCGCATATCATCGACAGCTCCCAATGAAAGGCTAATCTGTACATTTAACAAACCGTATTTAATTTTTTTCACATGTTCTGTATGATTGCCTCCTAAAGGGTCCTAAGCCCCAGAGTATTTTACAACGCAGCCAGAAATAAATCTAATTGGCAGAAGTCGCCTGAGAGGGAAAGTTAAAAGTACAGAATGTCCACAACTTCCCGCCACCACAGTGAATACATAGTGAAACCCATGTGAAGATGGACCAGAAAGAATCTCAAATGGAGAAAGCATCAAATATGTAGGACTCAGTATTCAAAATGATTATACTGTTAGCCACAGAACATACAATCTTCATTCCCTAACAGGTCAATCCAATGTAAATAGATTTTAAGGCCAAAAATGACTGTATAAAATCTTCTCAGTGATTTTCATATTGGTCAGATCATTTAAAAAAATACTGTACTCAAATATGAACATTATACTGACAGACACATAAGCTAGGTGGAAATAGTAAACTGGCAACATAAATTTATTAAAACACATTAACATGCAGATTTAATGTTTGATTCTTGAGAGAAAAATCATACTTAGGCTGATGAAGACAAAAATAACTGTAGATTTGTGTCGTCATTCCTTAATTATTGCTCACACAGCAGAGACATGACAAAAATAACTGTAGATTTGTGTTGTCATTCCTTAATTATTGCTCACACAGCAGAGACATGACAAAAATAACTGTAGATTTGTGTTGTCATTCCTTAATTATTGCTCACACAGCATAGACATGACAAAAATAACTGTAGATTTGTGTTGTCATTCCTTAATTATTGCTCACACAGCAGAGACATGACAAAAATAACTGTAGATTTGTGTTGTCATTCCTTAATTATTGCTCACACAGCAGAGACATGACAAAAATAACTGTAGATTTGTGTTGTCATTCCTTAATTATTGCTCACACAGCAGAGACATGACAAAAATAACTGTAGATTTGTGTTGTCATTCCTTAATTATTGCTCACACAGCAGAGACATGACAAAAATAACTGTAGATTTGTGTTGTCATTCCTTAATTATTGCTCACACAGCAGAGACATGACAAAAATAACTGTAGATTTGTGTTGTCATTCCTTAATTATTGCTCACACAGCAGAGACATGACAAAAATAACTGTAGATTTGTGTTGTCATTCCTTAATTATTGCTCACACAGCAGAGACATGACAAAAATCCCTTCCCACAGTATTCCTTTTTAACTTGTTTTTCCTTTTCAGTTTCTAACACTTCTCCTCCTCTATTAAACTGAAAAGTTAGAGTGTAAAGTGATACCTTGGAAGGAATAGAATGTTGGCATGAGGATTTCCATGGCAAATTTACCATGCCAACTGTTGTCCAATCTGAGTAACATGGTTAAATTATATTTTTTAAAAAACCCAAACAAGTCAGTGTTAAGAAAGTGCCCATAACCATTTGAAAACAACACAAGAAGAACACAGAAACTGTTGACAAAGTGTATAACAATCTTAAACATCGGTGTGAAATTAGACACAGCCATTCAGGTGAGATACAGGGCACAAAGTCTTCCTTCGGTGAGAATGTTTCTGAAAATACACCTCTTGATCTTGACTATATTTTTGAGTGATCTTGTGGTGGAAAACCGTAACAAAATATTTCCACTTCACTGTGATAAAGTGACCCCACTGCATTCATGTTCATGAATTTTTCTTTGTTAATACTTGAAGAAAATTCAAATTTATCATGACTCGTATAACAACCCTCTTGGCTGTTTTATTATATGAATGTCACGAGGAGATCAGTGCAAAATGTTGTGGGCAAATCCATAGCAATAAGTGAGACCAAAAAATAAAAACAAGAATATTTTGGAATTTCAATCTCCATCTTATGCAAGAAATATTTCCTTCAAAGCGGAATGACTGCACCAGATACTTCAATTCAAAATATCAAAAGAATTATGTCCAGTGTATGTGACTTTGTGACAAACATTACTACTGCTTGGATTAGCCCATAAAGAAACACGGAAAATTGTGATTGCAACTGAAACAGAGACATGGCAACTGTGGACTGTAAATCAGTTGAAGACAAGCAAGCACATCTGTGGCACTGAAAGCAAATTAAAGTCACCCAATCAACCAATTAAGAGTGACACAACACACGGCAAAAGTCTGGCAAGAACCTGAGACTTAGACTCCTTTCTGCTGCCTGCAGATGCTGGTGGAGCTTCCTGTTTGCCCCTTAGGGCAGGAATGGGTGGAGAGGAACCCCGTTTGGCTTCCTCTGCCTGTAAAGTTGGCAGATTGTTCATGTAGGTCAAATAAGTCCAGATATTTCAGATGAGTTCCTGATACAGTCCTAACACCTTTTTAACCTTCCTTTTTTAAGAATGTCATGACCCATAAATTGTTTATTAACATCAACTATTTCAACAGAACAAAATGGTAATTTTTGACATGAAGGGTAGTCAGGTATAATAAGTCTGGTATGAGGTATGCTTGTCAAAGAACATTCCATTTCAAGTTGCATAGAAGATTTGGCCCTGAATGGGTCCATTTACAAAACAGATTTGATAATGATACATACATGCATTCAAAAATCTGCCTAATTAGCATCACTCATTTGCTATGAGTAAAAAATCAAGACTCACCATTTGTCTCTCCCTTTGCTCTCTTTCCCTCTCCTCTCTCAGTTCTTGCTGCCTCTGTTCTTCAGCCTCCAATCTCCTTCTCTCACCCTCCCTCTTCTTCTCCTCAGCTGCTCTGATCATCTCTTCATTCTTACGCCGAGCCTGAAAAAAGCAGATGAAAAAATATATTTATATATTTATTCTGATGTCAAGACAACAACTTAAGATTACACGAAGCCATTTTTTAATTTTGCTGAATTTTCACTATTTTTTCTATAAATACAATTCAGATTTGATTCTCACTAAGATTTATCAGCTTTAAAATATTTCACTTGCTTGCGGGTTTACTGTTTGGATTGATCACAGTGAGCAGCACCAGAGAAGAATTTATCAAAGCACATCATTCCCTCAATTTCCTCCACCACCGTGAGGCCAAGTAGCTTCTTCTCCTCTTCATATAAAAGTCAGTGTGTTTTTATGTATATATCTACTGTTGAATGGCCTTTGAAAAACAATCAAATCAACAGCAATAAATAAGGCAAATGTAGTAAAACCCGAAGATTGAAAGTTTGCATTCCTAGATGACTTTTCTGAGGATGCATCAACTGGACAAATGATTGTGCTAGATGCCTGAAACTTTGCTCCCTACGAATGGCATCTGAGACTGGGTAATAGTATTTTCCCAAATCCTTTGTCTTATATTAAGAAGAAAAATTCAGACAGTGCTGAGCTATGAAACCAAAATTTATGCAAGTTCATTCATCCATTTTGTGTCTCACTATTCATATTTCTACATTTCTCTCACCTCTTCTTCTTTCTCCTTCATCTTCCTTTGTTCTTCCTCATATTCTCTCTGCATTTTTGCTCTCTGTTCATCCAAGAGTTTCTGCTCTCTCTCCTCCTCCAGTTTCTCCAGTTGCCTTTTCCTGTATTCATCTGCCTTCTTCTCTTCAATCTGAAAAAAGCAACAAAGCACTAGATAAATGATTTTACTTTGACCCATGCCATGCATAGAAGTCTCAGCTAAACCTGTTTGCAAATACTGACAAATGAACCATTATTCCATCAAAACCCATGACTCATGTTTTGGTTGTTATTTTTCTTGACATTGTTATTTCTCTTAATATTAAATCATTATTGATTAATAAAAGTATTTCTCTTGTTCAACCAGTACTATAGATAACAGAACACATGACTGAATGAAACAGCTTACTGTGCACTGCAATCTCGCAGTTCATATCCGAAAAGTGCTGGTCTGGGTTGCCAACTTGGCTTCAGGATTTTATAGTCACTAATTTCATGAATGTTTGGTGTAAAAAATTTTTAGCACTTTTCAAAACCTTTGATGATAATTATAATGTCTCCAGACTACATGGATAAGAGGGGTAATCTGTATTCCAAGACTGTAGCACTGCATACTAATTTCAAGAATTTAATCTATACAAATAAGAGATAGCAGAAAGACTATTATGCCAGATCCCAATCAAGTACAGACCATTATATCTCCTCAGCACGTCAACTTGGCTGAAGGCAGACACAGTGACAGACATGTTCACAGCAACATGGGACCAGGACAAGTGGCAGAGCATGATTGCCTATGCCAGCCGGCATGGCACTTCATGATAATGATATCTATTTGTAGTGTCCTGGCCAATTATATCAACATATCCCTGGCCAACATCCCTACTTCTATCTGACACAAATTTGAATAAGATCTTCCTACATGGTCAAACTGACAAATGCTTGCTGGCGGGGTCATTGCATATATTCTACTGTGCAAATGTAATTTTATGCGTGTTTGCATACATTATATATACACATGACTCATTGCATTCAAATGTGTCAGAGTTGTGTACTGACCTGCCTCTGTAACTCAAGCTTGTATTTGTCAGCTTGAATCTTCTCTGAATCAGTCTGGAATGAAAAATGAGAATGCCAAATTTAACAAACACACACAGATGGTCCCCTCCCTCTCCGTCCACAACATCCAATATGAACCACTGGAAAAATATTTCAGCCATGAAGCATAAAACTTACCACATGATGTAAAAAATTACTGACAACTGATCAAAGACTAACTGAACACAGTATGACACATTCTAAGAAATACAACAATGATGGTAATTTCTTTCAAACATTTCATTCTGTGACTGTAATTTAAAAATGGCTTAAAATAACTCCCCGATATGTGCTTCATGGACTGTAGCATCTTTTACATGTGGTATGCTGATTGTTTCTTTAATGTACTCAAGATCCAATTTTTATCTCTAGTTTCTCATTCATTTCACATCATGAATGTTGAATAGTGCGGGTAGAAATCTTAGTTGTAAGTTGGCATCAAAAACTATCTTGGGAAAAATTTTGCCTATCTTCAGAAAGCTTCATGGTGTGTCTGCCTGTTTTTGTTTTTTTAACAAATTACGTGTAATATTGCTTTACTTCATCCCATCTGGTGCTATAATTTAGACAATGTGCATAAAAATATGAGAATGTATGTATGTAGTAAGCCTTTTAGCACCATTTGTTTTTATCAAAAACATTTGCATTTGCAAGTTTACCCTCTAAAATGGTCCTTTCAAGATTGTCTAATCTTCCTAAGCAAATAATTACTTTAAAGCTTTTAGGGATGTAAATTTTTGGTATATTCCAAATTGGTCATATTTAATTAACATTTGAGAAATTACTAACCTTGGGCATGCCAAAAATTCCGTGACCTCCTCGTGCAAAAGATGTTTCGCCCTCAGCTGTTGTCTGGGCGGGGGGTGGTCCAATCAGATCATCTCTGTAGCTGGCAGCTGCACGGGTGGTGTTACCACCATGGCCAGCACCACCACCGCCACCGCCGCCGCCGCCGCCACCACCACCACCACCACCAATCTCATATCTAGTTTCCCTGCCCACATTGTCAGATCTCATCTGTCGCAGGTCGGCTGTTGAGAAATATCAACAGCTACAGTTATTTGGTCTAGTTCTCCCAGAATTCTACAGTTTCTCTTGCTGAAATAATTTTATATCAAAATCGTTCTCTAGATCCATACAATAGATTCACACAAAGGAACACAGAAGAGTACAAACCTGCTTCAACACTCTGACCTAAATATAATTTCAAAGAAGAGATTTTAACATGTTAACACAGTGCTTCAGCTTGATATAGCTCTATCTAACTGTCTGAAAACATACTTACCTGACAAAAGATTGACAACATAAAATAAAGCTAGAATTAGGCATGGTTATTCATTCCTAATCACAGCAAACATGATCATTCTATATTATTTGAACAGTTTGGCCATTCTTGGCTCTAACCAAACATAGATAAATATTCAATCAGAAATGCAAGCACACTGAATTTGAAACAATCGAAAAATTGTACATCATGCCTTAAATTTTAATCTCATGTGGCCATTATAAAATATCATTCATTGAAGATGTATATGTTACATATTGTTCCCTTGTTTAAGTGAATATAGCCAAGTTAAACATTAAATGAAGTCTGTATGAATAAAATCAAGGATACTATGTTAAGTAACTGCCATACAAGTGTACAAATATCTAATGCAGTGAGAGGAATTTGTGTTATTTCTATTTGAAATGTTTATGTTTAACCATTGGCCCACTGAATTTTCTACATCATTCACATAGCGTCTTGATTTCTGTTATCAAACTGAGTTAGCACAACAACCACCATGTAAGATTACTATGTCTCTGATTCTTGCTGATAAGCAACTTTTAAATTTTCTTTCATACATCAATAACTTTTTTTCGTCATTACATCCAAAAGGCACAAAAACATTTCAGAAAGTTCCCTAATATGTTGTTTCCAATTTGCTGTGATGGATTGCCTGAAAACGACAAAATCTGTAATTTGCAGCCCCTGCAAAGCCACACTGCTAATTTAAATTGCAGTGTTTTCAAGAACTACAAAAAAACCTCAATAAAATTTATCACACAGAAAATTAGTTACAAAAACCTTGCTGTGTGTCAAAATTAAACAAGAATCTATCTCTCTGAACATCAAGGATAATTATCTAACATAAACACATTCTAAATTGATGCAGATAATAGAAACAACTGGAATCTTCCAGAATCAGAAAAAAAAAAAAAAAAAGTGCAGATCTCCAATGGGCTACAGGGATGAGGTGAGAGAACAACCAAATCACACTAAGAATGCAGGGCTACATACCATCTGCTCAGCATCAGAGGCAAGTCAAGAAAAAGAACAAAACATTATTTCTCTGAATACTACAGTATATGAAAACAGTGATGACTGCTATTCCATGTTCAGACAACCACTAAATTACAGCTTTTGCATAAAATGCTGGCCATATGCAAAATAAGAAAAAAAAAATCCCCTCTAAATCATCTGTTCTTGTATGTCAGTGGAATAACACAGATCTGAGGTAATTTCATGGGCACAAATTAAATTAGCCCTGGGCAAAATAAATTATACATTATGAAAATTTAAAATCAAGAATTAAAATTTTTGCATGCTGCTTTGAAATTTTTTTTCTTTACTAAGATGGTTGAACTATTTGACGTGGCACTGCAATACGAAACTAATGAAATGGGCTGATCCTTTTGCCAGCATTTACTGCTACTTAACTATTCAAGTTTATCCCTGAGAAGCATCTAAAATGGCGCAGTTTATTAAGCATGATCTAAATTATATAAATACTTCAATCAGAAATTAAACAGATGAAACATTTTGCATGGTAAGGTAATGAGACACCACAATGATCCAACCATTCAGCAAGATACATGTTGCATGTCATATAATCATGAATATCTGAATTAACTTTCAATGCCTTATTCAGTTCCAGTAATTGTGTTTTCAGATATTTCAGACTTCATCTCTGCGGGAGATTACAATCAAATGAAATGGGCATCAACTTTTTCATTGTATTTCACAAATCCCAAAACAAATAGTTCTGAAACCACCGAACTCCATTTGAACCATGCACCAGCATTGGTCTTCCTAAACACAGGCACATGAATACATAAATGTGTAATTCTACACAGGGAGTGAAACACCACAAAATTCACTGAATCTGCAGAAGTCACTGATCCCTGGTTCAACTAGGCTTATTGAGGTGTACTGGATCAGCAAAATTACTGTGTGAGGGTTTTGAAATAGCAGTGCAAAGATTCAAAATGAGACATACAAGTATAACAATGAACAAGTTTTTAAAGAAAGTAAACTGACAGTGGCAGAGAGAAGGGAAGAAGGCAGTAACAGAGAGATTAGATAGAGCGTGTTTGAGTAATAAGGGGAGTGGTGGACTTCGATACTGAGTAGTTAAAGTGTTTGCTGATGATTGTGCACTTCTGGCACACGATGAGGATAGCATGCAAAACTGTGTTGATAAGTTCTCTAGTGCCTGTGACAACTTTGGCCTCACAATAAGCACAAAGAAGACGGAAGTGCTCCATCAGCCTACTCCAGACGACAAGTATCCTGTGACCCCAAATATCAAAGTCCATGACAGTCTTCTGAAGGTGTCGGAGAACTTCACCTATCTTGGCAGTACACTGTCTTCCGCGGCTCGTGTTGATACTGAAATTCTCTCAAGAATCAGCAAAGCCAGCTCTGCATTTGGCAGGCTTCGAAAGAGAGTGTGGGATGTTGCCGGCATTCGCACAGACACTAAACTGAAAGTGTACAATGCTGTGGTCCTTCCCACCCTACTCTATGGGGCTGAAACCTGGACAGTGTACCAATCGCATGCCAGAAAGCTAAATCACTTTCATCTGGCCTGCCTTAGAAAGATCCTAAGGATCAAATGGCAGGATAAAATTCCAGACACTGAGGTCCTCAATCGTGCCAAGGAATTGAGCATCTTCTGCCACCTGAAAAAAATTCAGCTACGTTGGGCAGGACATGTTGTCAGAATGCCCGACTCCAGACTCCCTAAGCAAATCTTCTTCTCTGAGCTCTCCAATGGAACGAGGAATGTTGGGGCCCCAAAGAGACGTTACAAAGACACTCTCAAGCAATCACTGAAGGCCTTTGCCATTGATGTGAGTGAGTGGGAAAAGCTCTCGCTTGATCGTGCAAATTGGAGGGCGGCCCTTACCAGAGGCAGCAAAGCATGGGAAGCTGACAGAGTCCAGCAGGCTATCAAAAAAAGAGAACGGCGCAAGAAAAGGCCCAGTGGTACTGAACCAACGGAGCACTCTTGTCATTTATGCGGAAGGGTCTGCAGGGCAAAAATAGGACTTATCAGTCACATGAGAAGCCATAAGTCATGAAAGAACAGTCTTTCCATTCTGTCCTCTGTGTCCTTTAGTTCTCTTTATTGTCCATGTGTTGAAATTCTCAACAATTTCTGTTCTTTATTCCTCTGGTGTTGTTAAGGTCATCATCATACCTGATGGACGAACTATTATTATTATTATAGTTAAAGTGTGCTGAGGTAGAAGACAGGGGCAGTAACACAATCTATTGTGTATGTTAAAATTATGAAAAAAGGGGCAGTAACACACATTTGATGAGGATACTGAGAGGAAAACAGAGGAAAGGAAAGTACCATAAAGTATGGAAGGTAACAAGGAATAAGGGACAAATTTTGAGATTGGGTGCTGGAGTACATCTTGTGTGAGAAAAATTAAGGGTCTCATGGAGATGAGACATATAATGACGTGAAACTGTTTTTTAAATTGAAAAAAAGAGAAGACAGCATAAGCAAAACATGGGAGAGCAGATACTTGAGTGCTGGAGTGCTGACATAGTACGTGAAATTTAATGCTGTTGGGCTTCATGGTAGGGCAGGTGATATGACATAGTGCAGCTGTAACTGAAGAAGATGTGCACATTATCTGAGGTGAAGTTCAAGGAAGTCAATGTGTTTTGTTGTTGTTGTTTTTTGTGCAGTTTAAGTGGATGGTGGCATGGTCCATGTTTGCTTTCTATTTCTGTATTACTTCACACTGAGAGTCAGAAAATATGACATGCCTGTATTCAGAAAGCTCTCAATGCTTAGTGATCATAACTGATAGGTGGTTAAGAACCAGGACCTTTTCAAGTCCACATTTTAGAACTATAAAACATTTTCCTGGTTTTAAGATGGTAGGAACTGTAACTTTGTCAATTTTTACAAAGGCCTGAGAGTAACTGAAGAGATGGAGTTCAAAATTTCAATCATGAAATAAAAAGGTATTTACAATTAATGTTAGGGCTTTTCAATGCCATATCAAAATAAGCACCAAAAAAAAAAAAAATGTTTTCCACAGATACAATTTTACAATTGAGTTCTCGAAACTGACTATTATACTGTCATGGAAATGTTAAAATCAGTGGATGGTGTGACTTTGCTCCATGGTCAGAGGTCAGAAAGTTAAGTGATTGATAATTTTTATTGTTATAGCTGTCAGCTGCAGGCACAATCACTGCATTTCACAGGCTAATCAATCCAGTCATTTACACTTTTATATGTTGTACTGAAAATGTCAAACTTTCTTGTGATATTTTCATATTTTATTTTTCAAAGGATGACAGCCCTGGTTTGCTATGTGGAGACATAAAGGTAGATTCTAAGGAGAGCATTATCAGTAGATAATAAACTATAATAGTCCTTGCATACTCTCGCAGTACTTGAGGTTTGACAAGCAATGCAACGTATATCTTACATGAATAGTTTTATATCCAATGATTGATGAAAATGACAAAGATTTCAGTGCAAATTGCTTCCTTCTGTAATGTAAAATCATATTATTATATCAATCCCTGGTATATCACCAGGGGGTTTTATGATGTTAAACTAGTCTCATCAGCAATAGTAACCTATGTCCAGCTCATGAAATTTACTGACAAGTGATAGAAGGAGTGAGAATGTGATGGGAAGAGAGAGAGAGGGGGGTGGGGAGTGGGAGTGTGGGAGAGAGAGGAATGAGTTTTTATTACTTGTAAAGCGCATTGAGCATTTATTGGAAATGCGCTATATAAATGTAATTTATTATTATTATTATTATTATTATATAGCCTCTACGTCAGTAAACTAACAATTTCAATTGCCAAATTTTTCTGGGTCCTGATAACAGATAGGTTATCGACAGCCATTAGCAACGCCCTTTCAAAGAACTACATTCCTTTCAGCAAATGTCCTGCTTAAACTTCTCACTGCAGTTCAATCCCATTTTCCATCCATTACGAATTGGTCGATACATTGACTTAATAAAAACAAAAGCATTGTGTTACGGTAGACTCAAGTTTACAGCAATGTGCTGTTAATGAAATGCCCATAGCTGTAATATCAGGACTTAGTTTAGACATAATGATCTAAGTCAGGTTTTCTCCACCACTAGGACTGGGGGACTCTGGGAAATAACCAGAGAAGTCATGGAATGGTAGGAAGGGGGACCACTGCTGGGATAGATTCAGAGAAGTCATGGACTGGTAGAAGGAATGGCAGCTGTGATTCACTAAATATAAGATACAGTCTGTTCTGGACACTGACTATAGGTGGCCCAGTCTTCAGCTGTCCAATTTTGGGAGACCCCCTTGACTGAAATGTTTTATCAACAATGTCCATTTGTGCAAGGCCAAAGATGTGTCTCACTACAGCGAAGCATGATATATCTGGTACTGACTGAATTACATGCTGAAGGTTTGCTATCCCCAACCAAAAAATTCTTCTTTTCTTTTCTCCAAACACACCTCACACACTGACAATATCTGTTCTGATGTTTGGTATTTGATATGACAACAAACTGATTAGAAAAATAAAAAAAAATATCTGTAGCAAGGCTGTATCTCATGGCTACTTTCATCTAAAAAACAAAACAAAATAAAAAATCTATCTTCTGTACATAAGCTCTAAAAGTTATCTAAGATATGAGTTTTGGATCATTTAAAATGGTGTTTGTTTTGAGACTTACTAATAACATTCCCAAACTGATCTCTCATAGGTGCGCCACCTCCACCTTTACCAAATGGATCATAGTTTCTTGCCTCCTCTTCCATCTTTAGCTCATATCTGAAGTAAACAAAAACAAAAAAAAAAGGAGATCCAGCAAATCAACATTAACACAACTTGCTGAAAAATTCAAATTGTCTGTTTTGCGATGTTAAAGTTGGTGAAAAGTTTCCTGACACAAATGATTGACACTGAGCTGAGCTGACATACAGCAGATGCAAATATTATAATCTTTCATAGCTCTAATTTTTCCACTTTCTGTTAAATATCAGCACTATTGCCACTGAAAACATAGCAGAATTGTAACAATCTTTAAACTGTTTTCATAATCAACATCTGCCTCTTCGCTTCTCCATCAGCTAATATCCACTTTGTGACCACAAGATCATCATTTTGCTGATAAACTTGCAATTTTGAATATGTTAGTTTCAATAATAATATGTTTTGTGCTAGATATGAAAACGGAAAATGTGAGTTTAAATCCTCTTGGTGTCATGAATAAGATTGTTCCTGTTTAAGTCTGTTTCACAGATATCTCCATCCACTCACATCCTTTGGCCATCGTTTGCTTTCTTCATTTAATTTTTTTTTTTCGGCCTCCTTGAACCCTGTATTTTCTTTAAATCTCACCTTTCTCGTTCTTCCCTTTCCTTTTGTTTCTTGAGGTTCTTTTCCAACATCTGTCTCTCTAGCTCCTCTCTGTATGCATTCTGTTGTTGACGCTGGTCACGTTTTCTGTCATCATCTGAAGGAAACTCCATCCCTGTTGCTGCAGGCTGTGCTCTGCCAGACACAGAAAACACTCCATAACTATATTTTGTAAACTGAAGATTCTATTTCATCTGCCAATCCGTCAACCAGTTACTAAGATACTCCTCAAATGAATTCTATCTCAATGAGATATATAAGTTGTTACTGACATACCACTTCATGAACAGTAAAGATCTCAATTTATAAATGCGATGTAATGCTTCTTGTTATTGATATGTTCTTGCCCATCAGAAAAGTGGTTCTATCTAAAGCTTATGATGTATTTCTGGTTTACCAGATGATAAGGGGAATTTCCTATATTTGGAATGTTACTGCTGGTTTCGCCAAAGGGTACCACTCTGTACAAGACAATGGTTCTGTTGAATCAGCCAGCTTTGGACGTTGAAGGACCTGATATTATACTGTCATTCTTTGATTTCTAGAGGTCTAATAATTATGGAGTTTGCTTTATTATTGCTTTATTCAATCTCCACTTTTCACAAAAATTGAGATAAGTCCAGAAGATGGCCTGACAAAGTGTACATTCTATCATTCCTGCCAAAAATTGTATCTCACTTCTGTGAGTAGATTTTTTCAGTGTCAAAAACTTGTTCAAACACTTGATATTAACTTTCAAACTTTAACTCATTGTCTCCCTTAAGCCGGATTTCCCGGCTTGGAATTAATAACTTAATTTAAAAAGCTACTAATTGTTGCAAACGAAGTATACTTGTGTGCATGCGCGAGGTTGGTTTTCCTATTTCTTCCGCAAAATGTAAACAGCGAATGGCGTGTTGAAATTGATGTTCTTTATTGTTTTTTTTTTTTATATTTCTATGTTGTGACATTGTGAAATGTGTCGACATATCTGTTACATGATTTTGATCTTAACTCAAAAAGTTTTGGAGATATCATCATGAAATTTGGGCAGTGAATTCACAGTTGGATAACTGTTATTATTTTAAAAGTTGAATGCACAGGGATACATAGAAGTGGCCTGAGCATGTGGTAAGTTGAAAAATTTAGGTGTGGAAATCTTTTCTTGAATTTTTCATTTCAACTTTACTGTGTGGTTTTTGTATCAAAAGTGTGCTAAATCATTCTGTCAATCCTTTTTCAGTGTTCTGCATTCAATTTCCAACAAATTCATATGTACATTGTGTAGTCTTGCTCTATCCACAACAAACTTGTATATGATTTAGAAAATCAAATGTGGAATTTCCTTTGTCGCAAATTTACCTGGAGTCCAACCGTAAAATTCTGTGGGGGTGTCAATGAGTAAAAGGGATTTTCTTAAAATGAGCTGACAGGGAGATAGAATAAAGCAATACAGGGGTCACACTAGATGTACCCTAAATGATTTTAATGTTGCATTGCATCTGCTCAATGGTCACATACTTGCCATCCCTGAAGCGAATTTTTGATGCCTGCCCACCATCTCTGTCAACTCTTGTCAAGTCCAGTGAGGGAACTGCCCCTGGCCTACCACCTCCTCCCCCTCCTGCACCAACAGAAGGACCTGTACAAGACAAAAAAGAAACAAACAACAAATGAATAAGGAAGTCAGACACTGATGTCCTTGAGCGGTATTCAGAAACATCAGAAAATCAATATATATCGCTAGGAGCTAGTTACTGTACTCAGCTTAGTTGAAGTGGCCTGCAATGTTACAAACTCACATAAAAACCATTGTGCTAGTATCTGAAGAAAAAAATGCAAGTTTTTACTGTGGATGCACATATGTGTAAACTGCAGTGGATAGCAGTAAATATACAATCTCAAGTTCAGCATAACATCTAATATGATATGGGTAAATCACACGTCAAAGGCTAGCTGACATGAGGCTCAATTCACAAAGCTGCTTATTAAACCTTTTTCTATCATTACAGTGGGCAAATAAATCAACTAACCAATAAAACTGTTCGTAAACAGCCTTTGTAGTCCTGGTGAGCATGAAGGGTGTTTAATAAAACAGCTTCAGTACGAGAATACAAGAATAAAACAATAATCAACACACAGGCCTACGTGAACAGACCGGGACATGTAACTTGAAAGTAAAAAAAAAAAATATTACTTAGAAACAAAGAAATTGTAAAGATCAAATGATCAACTTTGTTTTAGAAAGTGGTAATCCGCAAAACTTACGAAAACTGTGGAACTCTTTCAAAAATGATTCTTACCACTGGACAAAGCATAATTATGGTCAAAGACATTTGGGCTCGTTCGGTGACCAATTGCCTCATATTTCACGGGCCCTGGTGCTAAATTAGCATAAGGTTCATATGGTGCCAACGCAGGCAAATACCCAGAGGGTCGTAAGTAATCTGTCATAGCATTCACTTGAAAATCAACACCTGAGCTTATGACAGGTCTGTTTAAGTTTGGATAGCCTGAGAAAGAATTAAATCTATGCTTGTATACTGTTATCTGGACATTTCATAGTTGTACAGAAGCTATGTTTAGCCTTTAGTGCCCTGCCTCAACGTTTGAAAAATGTCCCTTGGATGTGGATCCCCGTATTTGGAACACTTTTCTTTTCTGAATAAATGATTCTTTTCGTTACATACCTATTGTATCTTTTTTATTCCTCTTTTTGTAAGTATTATTAATTTTTAAGTTTATATTAATTTGACAATTTTTAATCCATTGTTTTTGCAAGTTTCAGTATTTTCAGATATGGCAACCTATTTCCTGGGACTAGAAAAATAATTCTATATGGCCCATGCAAATGTGCTGTGCCCAAACCTGTAGATTAGGGCATAGTTTGGCTCTGTGTTCAGTAAATCGTCAACTTGATATGAGAAAATGGCTGGATGATTTTTCTAAAACATTTGATGCCCCACTTAAGGGAATTCCCAAACTTCTTTTTAGCCTCAGCCTACTTACACAATTTTCAATTCTCCACCAACCCCATGAAATAAAGAAATAATACAATAATACATAATTTTTTTTTTTCAATTTTAAAATGTTAAAATAACGTATGTTTGTGATGTGCAAGGTACGAAACACACCTATCTTTAATCCCCTCTATATGATCACTTCCAAATGCAAAACATGAGTCTCAATGTGCACTTTCATTTCATTTTATAACTTTCTACCTTAAAAACTTAGCCAACCTATGATCAACCCCTGAGATTTTTTTAGCCCCTGGATTGTCATATTCATCACTGGGGGCTGATCTTGGTCCTTCTCTAGTTCATGAAGATAAACAAACTTATAGGCAAACAGATAAATCTGCCAAACTACCTGACAGATCAACAGATATTATCTGAAAAACACACTCCAAATCTTTTATCAGGTAGAGCAAAAAATAGTAGGGCTGTAATACAATTCAGCTTTGAACAAAAGAAATAACTGTCTGCTCTGCACTATCCCATGTATTTCCATTTTGAAATGACACATTTACTTGACTGAGATGTGCAAATGTGTTTTCAGTAGAAAAATTATTCCACTGCAAACACTTCTGATATGAATCTAATGAACTAGCCGACCCAGCAGAAGGTCAGAAAGGGTATGTGCAGATCAGTTCTGCTCAACAATGTAAACAATGCCTTTCCGATCATAGTTCTTGATGCTACTTGGTGAAATTGCATTATGATCACGTCCAAATACTTAGCCTGCAGGTGGAGGAAAATGTCGGAACACTCTTTTCTGTTCATCCCAGTTTGGCTCAAAATCATCAAAAGTATTAATAATAATTTGGCAAAATTCAAGACCTTTTAAAATATGCCTACGGGCAGCTTTACATCTTTCTAGGCATATTATGATATTCTGTAGAATTTAAGGCTCAGAGGCTAAACAGTCTTTCATGATTACAATGGAGGCCTTACTTCCTTTATAATATGATATCTTGGACTGAGTTCCAAATGTTCAAAGAGTTAGTAATGTGTGAGCTCGGAGGCTGATGACACACTTACCAGGAAGAATACTTGTATCCAAGGGGTTGTGGTTTGCGTAGAAATTGTAGGCCTCATCAACAGAATTGTTTATTGTGGGCACTGTATTGGCTGTGACAAATGTCCTGAGGAAAGGTGTCAATAAAAGACAATGTTACTGACTTTATTAGAGTTATTATTGGAATGTATAAAATTATCCTTGCAGGAGAGATTTTATAGCATGAAAGGAGTACATTACACAGACTGATTAAAAAAACCTTTTACAGTGTAATAAATTCATTAATGCTTGTTACATGATGTGTCACCCCACTAGGAATCAAGGGTACTCTCTTCTTTCTGCTTTAAATTCAGATTTATGACTTCATGGGGACTGATTCTATAAATAATGTACAAATAAAGTTACCGAATATATCATGCATTTCATCTACTCTAGAAATCTGTCTATTCAAATTTCAAGCTTACATCAAATATTACTAGGTACTTTACAATAAGTGTCTCCATTCGCTGAGCTGGTAAATGATGGAATAAAGCAATTAGGCTGGCACCCATTTGGTTTATAAAATTCACTGCCTTCTATTATAGCTTCCCTTTATTTATCAAACTGAATTTATATATTTTCATATTATGTCTACTGTGCACGAAAAACTATTTTGGTGTTTGTTACTTAAAATTTCAACAAATGAAGTCCAGAATTATTCATTTACTTAGTATTATTTTTCAATTATATTGTAAATCAATTGTGAATATGACAGCCTTGGACTTCTGTAAACAGTAGACCTGTTCCTACACTAGCAAAACATTGTTCTTTTCATTCAGAGCATACCTCCATCACAAATATGTGATATACAAAATTTGAAATTCACATCTATTCAAACAGTGAAAGCAAAAATGTGACGTTACATCACTTAACTTTGCAAACTCATACAAAACAATGTAAGTAAATATCTGACAACACTGCTGAATAAACCTGGAGTATGTGGTGGGGAAAGAAAGGAGAAGGCTGTCATGGATACACCCCCATCCCACTCCATCCCACACCCCCTACGCACACACATACAAAGCCAAACACCAACCATCTGCCATATTCCAGAAAATTAAATGACTTCCTCATATGGCATAAAATTATTCATCGTTCAATGAATTACATTTGTGCTCCGAAAGTCATGTACATAATAGTCAGCTGTTCTGTCTATCACCCACGATCATGCAGCCACTTAGCCCTAGTGCTCAAGACCATAGGTCTGCTGACCGGAAAAGTTGGCCAATTTCAAGGAAAACCTTGGGCACTGAAGTTGACCCATTGTATTCTCCCTGCACGATTCAACTAGTTTGGGGGATTTTCTTATAAGGCACATAATCATTTCAAAGATGGATATCTACACAATTACTTTTGTTTGTGCTGCTTACATTCACTTAAAGAAAAAGGAGTGACTGAGACAACACTGGGTGCACCCAGTACTGAAAGAACACTAAATTAAAGGACATTTTTATACACTGTATGAGAGGTTAAATGGTTTGAGAACTTTGCATGAACTAAATTTTTATTGTACTGAATTGAGTGAGTCTCAAAAGAGGAAATCACTTTTTTCAGTCCAGTCTCTTCCAACATCCATGATAGGATCAAAAGTAAAATGTAACAATTTCAACCAAACAGCACCATCTAATCACTACAATCAGCTGATTACTTGGAAAGGCATGCAATTGCTGCATTGTTTGTATTGTATTATTGGCACTCAGCCAATTCCCAATTTCATGACATGTCCATTACTTTTTTAGTTGGCTGGTGCCTGGGATCTCACTGAATAAAATAAATCTCAGCAAATAATGGTGCGATGTCACCACTCAAGGTTGTCAGCCAATCAAAATCGGCTAGTGCGTGGGTACACCAGAGCAATCAAGCCTGATCAGCCAAATCTGATGTCATTCAAACTTTCATAGGTGGTTGGAGTACCTGTTGTGTGGTGCTCTTTTATAACAAAATAAACAATGATAGTTTGACAAGAATTTTAAAGTGACCTTGTAAAGAAGATTTTCATTCCTAAATTTCATGAACATATACAACATATAAATGTTGAACTGCTGGTATATGTAACCAAGTCTGAGAAAGCAAGCAAAAGTGAAATAAATACAGCTATTGTTATATTAGCAAGACTGAAAGAAAATGCAGTGTGTATAAAAGCACTGCTGTCACTGTCATCACTGAGACAATGATAAATATAAAATATTTAACCTCAAATATTGGTGAAGGGAAGCATTAAGAATATATGTATAAGATGTGATGTAATTTTCACACTATAAAGAAAGCAAAAAATCATAAAAAATATGGATAACAAGTTGAAGTAGGATTAATTCCCACTGATTCAAACAATTTTTCACACTATGCACTCAAAGAGTGTGCGGTGAGTTTAAAAGAGAACTGCAGAATTACAACAGTCAAATGTCTTACTGTGTTGCCCATCTTCCAGCAGAGTTAAATCAATCAATAAAATATAATCAGTCAAATCAGAAACTATCCTAGTGTCAACATAAAATAAGGCAGGGATTCATGTCACATGATATATATATATATCCACAGTAAGATTATAAGTAGAAAACACTACTGAAAGTATTATCACTGAAATTCATGTTTTTCTTTTTCTTTTTTGTTGTTGTTTTTTTTTGCTTTAAATTTGGCCATTCAGATTTTAAAAATTCAATGCAAGAGAAACTCTTTGACAGAATGTGGCTAATACAACTAAAACAAATTCTCATTTGAAAATATATGTCAGATAACTATTCTTACAATATTAATCCCTTTTTTGTCAATCTTTCATTTACATCTCTTACAGATCTCCCAACACTATGACAGATTTTGATGACATTGGCAGATATTTCACTTGAATCTTCATAGAATATTTCATCTAAAGGAAGCTTCAGTCTAACTTAGCTGCAGTCTGTCACAAAGTGCAATGAATGCTAGCTGGGATTTTTCATCTAACAGTTTAGTTCGCTAGCTGTCCTGATTCATTCAGTGGAAGTCTTCATTTTTACATTATCACATTGATGGACCGACTTTTCATGGGCCAGGAAAAGACCCAGCCAGCAACCTTAAAGAAATCTGACATATAGGATTGATGCCAAGTTTTGCACATAAGAATGACATTATTCTTACATAGATCTACTGGTTTTGACACCGTGCCAACATTGGTGTGATATATGGAACCTGCCCCTAGAGTAATCCTGCCAGTTCTACAGAAATCTATGTCAAATTGACATGGTGATGCTGGCTGGGGAAGAATGTCATAATAACCAGCCTCCATTTCAAATCTGCCCAGCAATAAAATTTTCACGTTATGACACTCGATACATACCAGTATTATCACACGGAGAAACATGGGCAGATAGTCTGCAGTCAAAATGTTACATGAAATGTAAAACGAATTTAGTGCTATAGATGAGATACCCACACCATGCAAACCCCTCAAGATAGCAAGCCTTTGATTTTGTTACATGCCTACGTCAATAAATATTAACATTATAAATTAAGTTTTATTTCCTTTAAAAATTACAGTAAATATATTAGTAAGTTTATAAAAACAAATTAACCTAAATGTCAAACTGTTTGGGGAAACAACAAATGAAAGCCTTTATGAAAATCATCTTTACAACTGATATTTTCTATAAAATCACACACAACATAATGGAGTGAAATAAATAACAAGTGACCTGCCATTTCTTTGTTGCAGACTCTCAAGAGCTTACCTTAAGGGGTTTACATACAAATATCTATGAGAGATTATTATACAGCCACATACGAGGAAGAAGCTCAAATGAGGACAACTGTTTGCTGTTGACAGGAAATGTACGATTTATTGTCTACTTTTTCAGTTAACTTAAAATTGGAAAGCAAGAATACAAATACAGTAAATAACTGGTTCTCTTTTCAAAGAATTGGTAAAATCTTGAGAGTATATAAATGCACAAAACAAAAAAATAGAAAAGTTTCAGATGATGTATCAGTATTCATTTTCAGTGAATAGGTTTACATCCTCCTTGTTTTTAAGAAAGCAAAAGACATCTAGTGATTTAAGGTGATAAATGTAAAGAACATTACAGTTCTTTATCCAACTGTTCATGATTCCCTTCTCCATGCAGTCAACCAGAATGTGTTATAAAAAAGCCCAAACTGAACATCCAAAAAAAAATGTGTGCACGTTTTGTTTTGACAATGTGATTACTAGAGGGAAAGGCAACACTCAGAAAGGGTACAAACAAAAGAAAATAGCAGATCACTATAGTTGTGTGCCAATGGAAAGCTCAGAAAACTTACATTATTGATTCAAGACCGGTTGATCTTCTAAATGTGGCCAGAAGTTGGAGATACAGTTTACAAGCATGGTGTTACTCAGAGTCAGCATTGGCCTGACAGTATCCAGACTTCTATGTATGTGTCTCAGCATGTATCAGACTCCACACTCAATGCTAGCCAGAGAATTTTCACTATATGTAATTCGTATTCCATTTTCAGAGGCCCCAGACTGTTATCTTCCAATCTGCTCCACTCTTGTTGATGGCATGATAGCTTTAAGAAATGTTATCATAGAATGCTTGCAAAACTCTGTCTCTTGTTGTCATTTAGAGAGCCCTATGGCCTTTTTAAAAACATAGCATATGTCAACTGCCAGGGCTGTAAGGAAATCTGACAATATTACAAATTAAACAGTGTAATGTGCTGATAGTCTCTGAGTTGTTTCCCAAACGTCCATTGCCTATCAAATATCATTTTTCGTTAAGTTATCCAATACTTCCAGAGAGACGCTGGTGTCCCGAGCTGCCATGGGCATGAAAGTGAAATGAATCTTTAACCATGTGACACGAGTGCAGGATGTAGCTTTCTCCACTTTTTATGAGAGGTGCAATCATCTGTACTTTTGTATTGGAATATTTCTCTCTAGGAAAGTGATGGCACAGCTTTCATTGGTACTTGGTAAAAATTCTGAAACACTGCTTATGGTTATACTGCTGGGTTTTCATATGTGTCAATTATTTTGTAAATGTAGTTGTGCTTTGCTGAGTGACATTTAGATTTAGCGTTATCAAGTGAGGAAGACAGCATATACATATTATGTCATTGGGTTGAACATTACTTTTTCATTTATTTATTTGTCTGTCCACTTTGGCAACATGATCATGGCCACATTATTTTGAGGCAGAATTTAAAAAAAAAAAAAAAAAAAGTCAAATTCCGATAAACCCCCCTTCTCTTTCAGAAACAACAAAATCAAAGGCTTGCTGTATCAGCTGACATTCAACTCTCTGTCACAGTGTCATTCAGTTTCAAACAACTATCTCTGGGCAAACAGCAACATGAGAAAACTCTAAGTTCACAACAATACACATCCTACACACTGTATAACATTAACATGACCCATGTATATTATTTCAGTCCAATATTAAGTGAGTGTTAGGTAAGGCCAAGCTGAGGATAAGGCCGATATTGTGCTTTTCCTCATGGTTGTACCCTGGTATCTGCAATGTTGCTGTTTTCACAGATAATATTATATTCTGCCAATTCGTTTTACTTTCACCAGTCTTTTCCTGGCCAAAAGATACCTGAGACTCTCAAGGAACTTCCCTTCACATCAGATTTATATTACAAATGGGCATGGAAATTTGAACAAATGCAAGACAATGGTAATAAATATAAGAAATTAACTTACCCGCATTCTACAAACATACAACTGAATCTTGCAGGGCTTAACTTTCAAATCAAGTCAGTTTCTCAGTTTTCTCAAACTTTCTTACCTAACTAGTGAAAGGATATTGCTTGAGAAACTCTGAGTTGCTAATACAGATTCTAAGGTGTTTGTTTCATCTGTCCTTGCTAGCATTCAAACCCCTTCCAATCAGAAATATATCAACTACAGAATAACAAATGCCAACTATTCAGTGACTTTTTTTATTTAGCAATTCACTACACAAAAGGTGCAAATGACAATATCAGTCTAAAATATGCTTGAAAATATCTCTGTAAAGAATATATCATGGTACTCATAAATGTAGCTATGCATTATATAAAACTAAATTAAAAACTGTCTGAGTCCTTCAAACAAAACCTGGAGCCTCGTGCCGTGTTATGATCTCGTACATTTTGACACTTTCATTAATCATAAAGACCATTTGGGCTGCAAACATTGAAATTCTATGGCTGAAATCTCTAGCTTGCAAATCGAAGTGCCATCTCTTTGTTTTGAGTTATATAATATCATTATATTACAATCTCTATGGCTCCTATTAACTATGAATTTTGCATGTTAACAAGCAAGTTACTTGACAATAATCCCTAGCAAAGAAACCCATTAGAATATCTGTGCTCTACAATATCAAAACGCTCCTGCCCGAAAAAAAAAACAACCATGAGCAAAAAACTTGTAGAGTGCACATTCTAATTATGAAGGGATTTTCTTTGTTACTGACTTTTCAAGACTTCAACATTTCTGAGGTAAACAACATTTTGTTTCAGAGGATTTCAAAACTTTCAATTTTGTCTGGAGACCCCTGATCAGCAGTAGTGTAATAAATACTGGCGACCATTCAACACTGGAACATAGTACGTTTTTTTTTTTAGTTTGGTTTTGTTTTAATATGTGGCACAAAAGAGAGTAAGGAAAAAAAAAAAACTGCGTAGTTACGGTATCTGAGGTGAAAAAAAATTTTTTTTGCTGTTTCAAATGACAATGGATGTTAGGAAAAGTATTTGGGTAATATGGGACAATTTTTTAAATGCCGAATAGATTCATATGCTTAAAGCAGATCTAAGCAAACAAGCAAAAAAAGATGTTAAATATATAAAATATCACAGTTTCAACATCTGAGACAAAGTCATGAACTATGAACATAAATATTGTTACAGAAATATTGTATGATACTGGTTTTATCAGCTAATATTTGAATTTTGTATGAAATATCATTTTCAGTACAAAAATTAAAAAAACTATGAGTGGCATTGGGGCAGGATGTGTAATGTTGGGATTTTTCAAAAACACACAAAAGTCATTGAGGCTTATTTCACTTGTTGAAATATTCATTTCATCACAAACATTGTCATTTCTGCATAACATTTCTGGAAACTAAAATTAGCAGTGGGCAAAGTGCAATTTGTCTGGTACTAAATTGGCTGGAACATAAATTTCTGTAGGAAACTACCAGAAACCCAAAACTAAACCAAGTGTTTCATTTTCACTTTTCTCAATGACCAGATTACGGTGAAATGACATTCCCAACATTTTTCATCCTCCTTAAGACTGCATGAGATAATAGGCCGGAAATCTAGCTCATTACTAAATATGGCAAAACGTTTGTGTTAAAAAGCTATTCTACATACGTCATAAACAAACAATTTTGAAACAAGATGATAAAGACATGATTTTTCTGGGAAAGACAGAGTGCTGTTTCAATCTGTACTTGTTAATTTGTTTACTAATCCATGAGGTTTCAGTGTTGTTATCACAGTATTTTATAACCTGAAGTTAAATGACCACATCAATTGCATCAAGCAAACAGTGATATTCAAAATGTTCACTTCTCAGTCTGCAATCTTTAGCCAGCCCAAAGAAGCATAGCTCATCCTATTGCATGACTTACCCTCAAAACCATCCACAAACAGAATTAGTTTTGGGATTTGACCATTTAATCAGCAAATAATATTTGGAAAATCATGCATAGGGCTAAAAAATCTACTGATCTAACCAGTGGTTTCATTACAGCAATTTCCATTGTTCATGCAGATGATATTCTGCAATTGCAAATGAATATTGTTTAACACGTTATCTCCTGACAATCCATCCTGAATTTTCCTCATAAATTTGCGTAGAATTTTAAAGAAAGCAGTTCTTGCATGCTAAGAAAATTCTTAAACTGAACTTCAGACACACAAAAATACTAGAAAATATCACAGAGTCATTAAAGTTTGACAACTATGAAAAAGTCAAAACCCTTAAGTAAAATGTTAAATGCATCTTTTGATTATAGCAGGGAAGATCCACTTTAGCGGATATGAATGAAACAGAAAATAATCGCGCAGAGTAAACTAAGCAAATTTCATGTGTTTGAGAATTAAGAATGTTTATCTTCCTGTCCACAAAATATAGTCACTGATGTACATTAACAGTCACCTAACTATTTGTCAGTTGTAATGTACACAGAAATGGGTCCAACTAGTTAATGAGCATTATGAGAAAAGTTTATATTGTAAATGCAATATTAAATAAAAAAGAAATATCCGATGATATAGTATTCAGGCCAGACATAACTACAATGGAAAGCAAATGTATTTCACTAAAGCTTGCTGCAATTCTAATAGGCTAAATATCTCTTTCCCCCCTTCAGGATTCCGCACTTCAAATAATGCACTTGAAACTAATTCACTCTAAAACAAACTGTATTTTTTACATTACAGAGAAATCAAAAGCTAGTTCTAAAATCCCACAGCACTTAACTGCAAAAAGCGAAAGAAAATAAAAGCATGAAAAAATCAAAGACAATTGTACTTTTTACACAGATGAAAAATCTCCTCATCAGAAATCCTTAAACTTCATTCAAACATGACAAAATGATCTACAAAGAAAACTTGGTCTATAGCACTACAAATCTACAGAAATCATGCAAATCACCATCTTAAACTAGCTCATGGTTAAAGGTGCTACTATAAGTTATAAAAAAACATCCCAGCATCTTCTAAACACTTCTGTGAAAGGAAAAATATGTAAAAAATGTCACTTAAATAGATTTTAAATAACAAAATGCATATAATGCAGTTGCCGTATGCAAATAGGCATATCAATGCGGGCACTACTTACGAGGGCTGATACTGCAGACCAGGGGGTGGATCCAGAGAAGTCAGCCTTGCGGGTTCAATGAGAGTGTCAAATCCAAGGTCAAGGATGCCTCCTCCACCTCCTTGTCTGCCTCCTCCCGGAGCACCAGCATTGGCATTGGGAGCAAGATTGAGTCCTCCTAGCATCCTGCGGTCTTCAGTAGGCTGTCTGCGACCAAGGATAGCATTGGAGCGTGGGCTGTGGAAATACAAGACTTCATGTCACTTGACAGTCCTTCTGTCCTAAACCTGGCTATTATGAGGAACAATTATTGCCTTTTTGTAATGTCTGGATGCTTAATTCATTCGCTACGGTAAGTTGAATATTCTCTTTGTGGATTTTCGCTTCGCTATAGAAAGCCATATTTTTGGCTCGAGTGGACACAGATAATATCTAAGCCAACTTCTCAAAATACTGAATCCCATCCTGGTTCATTGATTTTCCTTTACTTTAATGTCAAATGTATTATGTCTTGTGTTTATACTGAGTGAAAGAAAAAACATCTTTGAATTACATCTAAATTTCAAACTGGATAGTGTTAAGAGTTCCCGTCCACACCCATAAAAGTTACTACAAGGAATGTGTTAACGAAAATACAAAGGTCATGAAAGTAGAGCGGTAAGCAACACAAGTAGGGAGTCTCTTCCTCCAGGAATAGAACAATGATTGAGATCAGCAGTGTGTCCCAGCTATTAGTACCCAGGTTGAGAGTATTCATGATTTCAAATAATCTCTTGTATTTTTGACAATTGTGCATTACCTATGATGTATTAATGATGGCTGCAGCTGAGGTAACATACAGGTAAATCTAGACTCAAATTGTTACAAATTATGACCTCCCTTAACTCCAAACAAAGCAATACAGTGTACTGTAAATTTGTTTTCATTTCAAACTAATATCATCCTTGTGACGTAATCACTTTCAGGGAATCCCTTGAGAAAATTTGTGTTGCAATGTCAGAGATGTGGAAAAATGCAGTTTGGAAAGCAATTATATACATCAGACTGTAAGAGATGCCTTTCATATCAAGCAGAAAATTACCTCTTGGAGTCTGTCAAACTAAGTATAAGCTCATGTCACTGAATGCTTTTCCAGTACAACTTTATGGACTCATTCATCATTCATTTTTAGCATTGCAAACTATTGCATGTCAAGTGCAGTAGGATGTCTATTTCTCCATTAACAACAGACACCATCTCACTGAACACTGTCTGAATACAACTCCTACATCAATTCTGAACTCTTCAAGTATATTTACTCTCATCCGATATTGATCTCCACATGAGATTTGGAAACTTCAGTCCAGAAATGTGAAGCAACATGAAGGACTGTGAACCTAAGCTGTGAAAGCAAATGGTGTTAAACAATGATGTAACGGCTGATAGACACTTGGATATTCCGTAATCATGATTTATTAGCCTAAACTTGTGGAGCCATAATTGGAATTCACTTTATTAAAAATGTCTCCAAAATACTACATTTTGTGTCCAAAAAATTGATTTTTTTCCTGTTGCAAAATTTTTAGCCATCAAGTGAAATGAACATCTTTCCTGTTTGGAGCCTAATTTTGGGCAAGCTGCTCTACTTTAACTAAAGTTTTCAAAGACTAGGAGTCGTCCCCCCCCCCCCCCCCCAACCCACCTCCCAATTTAGGATGAATTTTCTCCTGCTTTTTTCTCTGTGCTGTTTTAGTCACTACTGGTCATCTCTATCCTGTCTCTTCTTTCTCTCCATCACACTTACCTGATGTCATCCAGTTTATGCAAGTCCTCCAATATCTTCGTGTGATAAGCTTCAACCTGAGGGTTCTTCCTGCGTGGTTCTCGAGCTTCATATATCACGCGAGTACTTTGGGGGTTGGCAAAGCCGGTGTTATTTACCAACAAACCTTGTTCTTTCTCCCTAGAGACAGAATAGACGATTGTGTCATGAGAAAGAAAACCACAAACTTTATGATAATAAGTGCTCTTCTTGTAGGAATGTGAGAGGATGAACGACTTTCTATTTTTAATGTGCTTTCATGGTAGCTCTGGTGCGTGAGTGAGGGACGGCCACTCATAGTAGTTTAGGGACACTTGGCCGAGTACCATTAATTGGATTATTTCCCTTGTAATACTAGCGCGGGACCCGTTGTTCACATCACGGTGAAAAGCGCGCATTTTGATTGGTCAGTTGGAAATGTTGACCACGGGGCTTCCAACTCTTATATCATGGCTTTAAGTTTCTTACAACTCGCTCCTTCGTTGTTATCCACCGACAGAAAGACGGGAACCCGAATTCATTTTTGAGAGTAGACAATACCCTATCGGTACAAAATAGGTACTCATGATAACGTTTGTTATCAATGGAGATACGTCATATTAATGGACGAAAGTATCCCGCACAAAATTGTCGAATGTTGTTAGTCCTGACACTTTGAAAATTTATATTAAAACTATTACCGGGTTTCTGGTATAAGTAGTCAGTTAGAATTTTAGCAGCAAGTTTCTACTTTATAATGGTACCAATTTCGTTGTACTTTGATGCACGTGTCCTATTGAAATAATTAATAAGAGGATCTCGGATTTAAAGTAAACCACGAGTTAGACGCATGTTATCCCCGATAAATCCAACCTGGGTCAAATTTATTCAATTATTGCTGGAGGGGACGTCAGAGTAATTTCTGCAGTTTACTGGGATACCTAATTGACTTTTGTGTGCACCCTTTTAACCGTACTGTAAATTCGATTGTGTTAGGACCCTAACCGGTTATGTTGTTCGGCTGGACTCCATGTCCGAGCCTTTCACTTGTGCAACACGGGCTACGTAATAGCTCTCTCGGACGTCCGCGCTGGCTCATAGATAGGATGCCGGTTCGAGTGGTCAGTACACTCCACCATAGACGCGGAGACAAGAGCCGACAGCACAGTGAACCCAGCCCAGCAACCCGGGCCCGTAGCAGCTCAGAGGCCTGCCGACGCTTGCCATCGCCACCCCGCCCCATAAGGCATGTAGCGGTAGCGCAGGACCCGGAGAAACTTTGGGTAAGTTGGAGACTATTATATTAGAAGTGACTTTAATTTGCGCACCCCCCCCCCCCTTTTTCTTGGATGCCACGTAGAGAATGCTGATCTACAGAGACTATTATGAGTCCGGCTCAACGGTAATTGCCATTGTCATTGGACGTGTAGGATGCGCGATGCAGCGCAGTGTCTTGATGTTGTGACTTTATTGTCAAAGTTAACGTTTGCGGTGCTAGATGATAATGATGGCTCGCTAACCAAGCTATCAAGATTTGCTTGTGTGCCTATATATAGTGTATGTGTAGCATTGCCTTGTTGTGGTGGGCAGTGAGGATTTCCTGACATGTTGATGTGGATGGCTTATGTTACAGCGAGCGGCACTATACGCTTGATTGTATTACGGGTATTTGTGTACCTTGCCAGTACCACTATGCTATAGAGAGCAGTGTGATTGTGATTGCGTGTTTAGTGTTTAAGATGTGTAATTAATTACATGTATTGGAGATGTATAATATTAGTTGGGCCTCACATGGGTGAGCCCCAGGATTGTTCTATGTGCGGCGGTGGATGAACAATGTTTCAGTGAGTCTACACATGTTGCAATGAGTCTCGCCGACATATATATATATATATCATGTGCATGTATTATAGTTATCCAGATGTATTATGCTTCTATGAGTTTCGTAAGTGTGTGAAGGACAGTCTCATTTTAAGGAATGTACACATTACTTTATGTATCTAGTGGTGTGTCATGCACATGTTAGCCTGGCGGCATAGCTCCGCGGCTAAGGTCAAAGGGCATGACCCTTCAGTATCGATTGGGAAGGGAGGTAACCAATACAATAGCCCTGGGGCGGGTTAGTACTAATAATGGGAGTGGGCCTATGAGGATGGCCTGCATTGGGATGCAGCGTCTGTTATGGACGGTCAGTGGGCCATGTTGGCCACTGCGTTATTAAATGGAATGGCCACTCTGGATGTGTTGTACACCGGCTCAGTGGAGCGAAACTATTGTGTTCTTGCCCCTTCATTTGTTATGTCCTTCATACTTTGATTAGTACATTAGTTTATGTTGCCAGTGTACTAGGAAACTCCTTGTGTATATGATATAGCCACTTGTAGTTGTTATTCATTAACCTTAGCGCTATTTTATTCCATGCATACATATCCAGTTGGTTATTGCTTAAATTCTATATTATGTTGTTGTTGCTTGATTTAATACTTAATACTATTAATATGTATGTCCACCATTGATTGCCTGATTAATGTTGTCATTATATCCTAATCATGTTTTTGTCTTTTTCTCTTGTTCCAGCTTATGGCTGGTTGGGTTTTTTTTGTTTGGTAGTGATACCGTTGTTAGGCTTTTTGAATAAATAAGATTGCCAGCAGAACCCTGTGTTTGTTAATCCTGTGTATCCTTAAGGGAGTTACTATTGAACCCACGCAGTAACCACATTAGCCACTCGTAGTTCATCCAACATTTTCTGGTGTCAAGAAGTGGGATACACAGAAGGGTTAGTTTGTAAGTCTAGAAAGCCCAACCATGCCACGAACAACAGGAAGCCGAAGTTCAGATGAGGAACAACCCCCCGCACCACCGCCGATGCCAACACAGCCCTACATTATAATGGCAGCAGAGCAGCCGAGGATCGACACATTCTACGGCGACATGGGGAGAGGAGGTGCAGAGAGGTTTGAGGGACAGCTCCGGGCCTGTTGGTCCAGCAGGCCAGAACTCTCCGAGGACCACCGCCTCACCATCCTTCTAAACAGCGTCGGCCCCGAGGTGAGGGCGGAACTCAAGTGCCACCCCCGGGAGGTGCAGCGAGATCCTGAGAGAGCTCTCCAGTGTATACTGGAGGCTTTCGGAGAACACCGGTCACCCAGCGACCTGTTCATAGCCCTGAGCCAGTGCCGCCAACGACCAGGGGAGACGGTGAGGGGTTTCTCCCATCGGCTGAGGGATATGTTCGACGCCCTTACCAAGCGCCAGTCTGCCCTGAGGGAGCCCATATATGAAGAGAGCATCCTGAGGGACATCTTCATGGGGGCCCTCTCAAGCGAATCGCTCACGGCCCAGCTCCGTGAATACAGGTTCCAGCACCCAGATGCCACCTTCCTGGACATCCGGAACACTGCCATCCGCTGGTATGACGACAGGGGACACCCCGACAGCCACGTCCAAGCCATTGCGACCAGGGCTGACAACAGGCCACCCCAACACTCCGCCGCCGCCACTGCTAACACCAGCGACCGGGCCATCGCTGATCTCAACGGCAGGCTGGAGAAAATGGAAGCTCTCCTGTCTCGGTTGGCTGAGGAGGAGCCACTCAGCCACCGGAGAAGAAGGACGAGGGGGCAACGAACTGAGAGGGGACCAGGAGCCTGTTTCCAGTGTGGACGACAGGGACACTTCGCAAAGGACTGCCGCCGCTATCAACGCAAGCCACAGGGGGAAGGGCGACCCCTGTAGACCAGAGTCCGGCTACAGATGGGTCAAGTGAGGACTCATTCACACGACGAGCGGTTGGGGAGCTCCCTGTCAGGACGGTACAGTTGAATGGAATACCAGTCACTGGGACCATCGATACCGGATCACAAGTCACGACTGTCACCTCGGCGATCTACCAGCGGCACTTCAAGGGAAAATTGCAGAGGCCCACTCAACACTACAACCTGACCGCGGCGAATGGACTCAGCATTCCATATGAGGGGTACATGGTTGCTGATGTGACAGTGGATGGACAGACAGCCCAAGATCGAATAGTCTTCGTCCTGAGTGGGGACGGTCCTGCCCTGAATTCGTGCCTGATAGGGATGAATGTCCTAAACCATCTGGATGTAACCTTGCCCTCACCAAACTTTTCACAACAGCAGCACCCCTACGCTAGAGCCCCCAAGCAAGCCACGGTGATACCAGCTCGCACCGTCAAGACAGTAGTAGCAACAGGAGGCAATACCCGAAACCAAGAGACGGTAATTTTAGAAGCGATAGTAGATGGTCCACGCCGAGGCTTGGCTGTTCTGACAACCTATGTGACTCCAATAGATGGGAAGCTGAAGGTTCTAGTCGTGAATGAGACGGATGAAGATGTTGTTTTGCCAGCCCGTGCCCCTCTGGGAAAGATATACCCTGCCAGTCCTGCTGTACATGTCAACCACGTCAACTGCGAGTCGCCGAGGTCCCCCGTTAATCACCCACCAAGACAAGGCCCCACACCTGAGGCTCTACAAAAGCTTACCGAGATGGTTTCAATCCCAACCCTAAACAACCACGAGCAAACCACGCTAAGGGACTTACTGGTCACACACCAAGATGTCTTTGCCTGGACGGACGCTGAACTGGGATATACGGATAGAGTGCAACATAATATAGTAGTGACGGATGACACGCCAGTCTCCCAACCATACCGAAGGATCCCGCCATCTCAGTTGAAGGAAGTGCAAGAACATATTGAGGACCTCTTGCGTCGTGGCGTGATCCAACCAAGTAGTAGCCCCTATGCCTCACCCATTGTTGTTTGCCGCAAGAAGTCAGGCGAGCTGAGACTCTGTGTCGACTACCGCCAGCTGAACAACATAACCAGGAAGGACGCATTCCCACTTCCCAGGATTGACGAGTGTTTAGACATACTAGGTGGCTCAAAATTCTTCTCAACCCTAGACCTCGCCAGTGGTTACCATCAAGTTGCTATGTCGGAAGAATCTCGAGAGAAGACTGCTTTCATCTGCCCCTTTGGCCTGTACGAATACAATAGGATGCCCTTTGGTCTGTGCAACGCCCCGGCCACCTTCCAGCGATTGATGCAGTCCACAATGAGTGACTTCATATTCAAGATACTGCTGGTCTACCTGGACGACCTGTTAGTCTTTTCGCCAACCCTTACCGAACATCTGGAGAGACTGGAGTCTGTCTTCACTCGTCTTCGCACCATTGGCGTCAGGTTAAATCCCAACAAGTGCTCATTTGCCCGCTCTTCAGTACCCTTCCTAGGACACACTATCTCGAATGAGGGGATCTCTACTGATGAAGACAAGGTCCGCGCCATAACGGAATATCCTATGCCGAAGACCATGAGAGACCTAAGGACTTTTCTGGGGATGGTGGGCTATTACCGTCGTTTCATAAAGCATTTCGCCAGAATAGCCCGCCCCCTCCATGAAGTCATCAGCAAGGCAAACCAGCAGAACCAAGGCAGCTACAAGAAGCACCAAAAACTGGGTGAGCTATGGACGACTGAATGCCGACAAGCCTTCCTGGAACTGCGAGATGCCCTCTACAGTGACGCAGTAATGTTGGCCTACCCTGATTTCGACAAGCCTTTCGTCTTGGAAGTAGATGCTAGCCATGAAGGTCTAGGTGCTGTCCTCAGCCAGGAGAAGGACGGACGACGACGTGTAATCTCTTACGCAAGCAGAGGATTGAGGCCCAACGAGAGGAAGATGCGTGGATACAGTTCATACAAGCTGGAACTACTAGCAATGAAGTGGGCCATAACCGAGAAATACCGGGGATATTTGCTGGGCAACTGCTTCACCGTATACACCGATAACAACCCCCTAAGTCATATTCTGTCTTCCAAACGCAGTGCAGTGGAACAACGCTGGATAGCTGAACTCGCAATGTTCAACTTTGATATCAAGTACCGCTCGGGGAAGGAAAATGCGAATGCTGATGCTCTGTCCCGACACCCCCTTCCGGCACCACCCGACGAGGACGCTGATGAATTGGTAACTATTGCTTCCGCCTGCCTGCAGTCTACCACACACCTCCCATTGGAAGTTGCCACCACGGTTGGAGAGGAGGTGTTTGTGAACCATCTGCACCTGTCTCCTGCCAAAGCCCTTATTCCCTCCCTCAATAACGAAGACCTAGCAGCTGCCCAAGAAGATGATCTAGCCATCCAAGTTGTCTACCGAGCAGTAAGGGCGCAACAAAAACCCACAGCCATAGAGCGCACAGACCTAACTAGTGACACCCTCGCCATACTGAAACAGTGGCACAAGCTTTCCATCCACGACAGCATACTAGTGCGGAAGATTCTCGACCCAGTCCACGGAGAAGTAAAACAGGTAGTTTTACCATCCAAATATCGTGAAACTGCTATTAGGTTTGCACACGACGGCACCGGACATCAAGGCCCCGAGCGAACACTCGCCCATATACGACAACGGACCTATTGGCCAGACCAAACCAGTATGGTTCAACAGTATTGCCAACAGTGCGAGCGGTGCCAGCGATCTAAGCATCCCCCTGTCCGTGTTGCCAGACCCACTGGTCATCTTGTAGCCACTCACCCCTTGCAAATTGTGGCCATGGACTTCGCAAAAATTGAGCCCACTACTGATGGCTACGAGAACATACTGGTCATGACAGATGTTTTCACCAAGTGGACAGTAGCAGTGCCAACCAAGGACCAGACAGCAGCGACAGTTGTTCGCCACCTCATTCACTCGTGGATTGTCCACTATGGGGTTCCAGAGAGGCTACATTCCGACCAGGGACGGCAGTTCGAGGCTGAAGTGGTACGCCAGCTCTGCAGCCACTATGGCATCACCAAGTCCCGCACCACCGCTTATCATCCACAAGGCAACGGCCAGTGCGAACGGTTCAACCGCACTATGTTCAGTCTGCTGTCCACCTTACTCCCAGAACAGAAGTTAAGATGGCGAGAATACCTGCCGGAATTAACTTTCTGTTACAATGCCACCCCCCATTCTTCCACTGGAGTGTCCCCTTACGAGCTCTTGTTTGGCAGGAAACCACGTCTGCCATTGGATGTCTATCTGGGTGACGAGACACCAGCCTCCACTTCGGTAGGCGACTACGTCCAGCGGCATACACAACGGCTCAACGAACTGAGGGCGAAGGTAGCGAGGAAGGTGGAGTCCACGCACCTTCTGCAGGACGCACGAAGGACGACCCCCCACAACGCCGCCCATCTTCAGCCGGGCGACCATGTCCTTGTCAAGCACCACTATCCTGGTCGACACAAGATCCAGGACCCGTACCCCGGTCCTGTGCACACCGTCCTGTCTGTTCCCCCGCCTCATGGTGGTTACTTTACCATCAGAAACCCAGATGGAGATGCCTCTGCGGTCAACGGAGACCTCTTGCGGTTATTTCACCCCCCAGTGGTCAACACACATCCACAGCACCCGCCTCCACTGCCTGCGTCGACCGATGTCTGGTACTTCCCGGCTCACCACCCTTGCCGGCCACCTGCAGCCCGACCGGACCCTCAACCTGGGATGACAACTTCCCAGCGCCTACCTCCTGTGCGACGGTCCAGCCGCCCACACAGACAACCCCAGAGATTGGACCTCTGACTCTTATTAGTGATTAACATTAGACATTGACTGTGAGTGCAGAAAGAGCAGGGGAGCGCACCCATCAAGACCCCCCCCGAGTTTCCATCAGGCCAGATGATAGACCACCGAATCCAAGGGAGCTCCGCCTCAAGATTTTAAGTTAGAGAGTATGCCCATGTTAGCTTTCTCCACAGCTTAGTTACAATTACTTTTAATGCCTATGTTGACCTTACCTTTTTCATTGCACTAGTGCCCTTATAGCATATTGTCTTTTTTTGTACTGTTCGATCCTACGTTAACCCTGATAGTGGTCTGGGACCACCGTTTCAGGTCTGGGACCTGTTGTTTTGTCCATATGATGTAATTTACTACAGCCAGAGCTGAGACTGTTGTGTACATCTTCAGGATGCCAGTAGTAACTTAGCCGGTTCACGCCACCTGCTAGTAGTTATAAAGAGGATGGACCATTGTTGTACTTCGGTTCACTGTGTGTAATTTGCAATTGTTCTACTCTAAGTGATGGTATCATAGCCCCTTAGAGTTTGTTTATACCTTCAGTGGTCTTTTGTAAACCTTTGAATTGATGTATGTGTCACGTAAGGGACTACGTGACTTAGCAGGGGAGAATGTGAGAGGATGAACGACTTTCTATTTTTAATGTGCTTTCATGGTAGCTCTGGTGCGTGAGTGAGGGACGGCCACTCATAGTAGTTTAGGGACACTTGGCCGAGTACCATTAATTGGATTATTTCCCTTGTAATACTAGCGCGGGACCCGTTGTTCACATCACGGTGAAAAGCGCGCACCTTGCCAGTACCACTATGCTATAGAGAGCAGTGTGATTGTGATTGCGTGTTTAGTGTTTAAGATGTGTAATTAATTACATGTATTGGAGATGTATAATATTAGTTGGGCCTCACATGGGTGAGCCCCAGGATTGTTCTATGTGCGGCGGTGGATGAACAATGTTTCAGTGAGTCTACACATGTTGCAATGAGTCTCGCCGACATATATATATATATATCATGTGCATGTATTATAGTTATCCAGATGTATTATGCTTCTATGAGTTTCGTAAGTGTGTGAAGGACAGTCTCATTTTAAGGAATGTACACATTACTTTATGTATCTAGTGGTGTGTCATGCACATGTTAGCCTGGCGGCATAGCTCCGCGGCTAAGGTCAAAGGGCATGACCCTTCAGTATCGATTGGGAAGGGAGGTAACCAATACAATAGCCCTGGGGCGGGTTAGTACTAATAATGGGAGTGGGCCTATGAGGATGGCCTGCATTGGGATGCAGCGTCTGTTATGGACGGTCAGTGGGCCATGTTGGCCACTGCGTTATTAAATGGAATGGCCACTCTGGATGTGTTGTACACCGGCTCAGTGGAGCGAAACTATTGTGTTCTTGCCCCTTCATTTGTTATGTCCTTCATACTTTGATTAGTACATTAGTTTATGTTGCCAGTGTACTAGGAAACTCCTTGTGTATATGATATAGCCACTTGTAGTTGTTATTCATTAACCTTAGCGCTATTTTATTCCATGCATACATATCCAGTTGGTTATTGCTTAAATTCTATATTATGTTGTTGTTGCTTGATTTAATACTTAATACTATTAATATGTATGTCCACCATTGATTGCCTGATTAATGTTGTCATTATATCCTAATCATGTTTTTGTCTTTTTCTCTTGTTCCAGCTTATGGCTGGTTGGGTTTTTTTTGTTTGGTAGTGATACCGTTGTTAGGCTTTTTGAATAAATAAGATTGCCAGCAGAACCCTGTGTTTGTTAATCCTGTGTATCCTTAAGGGAGTTACTATTGAACCCACGCAGTAACCACATTAGCCACTCGTAGTTCATCCAACAGGAAAATTACTAAAGCTATTCCTAGTTGTATTCCATACATAAAAACAATTACTTGTTTGACTATGAGCTCCAAAGAGTAGAAAATATATACAGTGAGGTAACCCGATCACAGATCAAGAGATAAATTTAGAGAAAGTGCCATGGACAGGTGGAGATGTATAACAGACAATGAAAGAAAGATCAAACTATTAACAGAAAGATGGAAAATGAAAGACAAAAGAGACCAAAAAAATTGACAAAAAGGTGGTGGCACAGAATGGGTGATTTGACACAGTGAAAATTGAGTACAATGATGATTGGGACAAAATTTACCACTCTGTTAATAGAAAACATGAGCAGACATACCGAAAAATGTGACTAAATTGTCAAAAATATAAATTTGATATTTAGAGCTCAACCATAATTTTGTTCAATTTTCTCAACTTGGTGCCTACGGCATATTTCTGATCATGTGCTGTCCCTTCACATACCAAGACAGACACACGGGAGGGAGGCAGACAGGAAGACAGACACGGACAACTAGTTACAGACAAACAGAGAAGTGGGAAGCAATGTGCAAAACCAAGTGAAAGTGCTAAAGGTCTTACACTTTCCTGGCAAATTTGGTCTCTGCCATCTGCTTCTGCAACTCTCTCTTGTACTCCTCCTGACGACGTTGTTTCTCTGTCTGAGGATCTGCGCCTGATAATACATGCAGCAACAACAACACATCATGAGACTTTTCATTCCGTTGCAAGCAATTCAGTCAAATGCACAACAATTTATATACATAAAAATGCAAAGACTGTTGTTTCAGTGCTGATGTTCTGCTACAAAATAAATTTTAAAAATCTGCAAGTATTTTTGTGGTAATGTATGTCAAACTAACAATGAACTTATAGTGTTCTTTTCACACTTGTCACAGATTATTCTGAGGTCAGCCACAGTCTAAAGAATGCAGCATGAAGCTTTCCTTCTCTTCAAAGTGCCATGGTCATGTATAGATCTGGTCAGTGATTCATTAGCTACTCAACTGGGGAAACAATTGAAGAAACCACATTTTTCCATGGTTTCCCAGTTTGGTTTGAAGTCTAACTAAATAAAATCCCACTCTAAAATTTATTTGGGCAATTAAATAAACATCGCAACTTCCAGAAATCAAACCAGCTAGTGATAACCTGCATCTCACAGTGATCAGAATCTGTTAGAACTAATCTCAGCTCTATTTTCAATATGTAAAATACTCCATTTTGTTTGTCAAAATAATGGTATAAAAATACATGTTTTAGGTCAGCATTATTGGTTGATTCTCACTTGGATAAGTCAGTTAACTATTGGCACACATTGGTCACACATATACTTGCTGGGCAGAGCACTTGTTTTTCTGTAAAATCCAGTGTATCAGCATTCAGCAGTGTTAATTTTCAAGCTTAATTTGAAAGTGGTATTTACTGATTTTGTTGCAAACAAGTTAGAAAATTAAGTGTGCTGTGTATTCTGTTGGAGGACAAAAACAAATCCCCCCACTCAAGTGTATGGTGTTATGGGAACAAGAATGGATCCTGCAGGAAAGCAGGGGATCATTTGTATGAGATCTGCAGGTGAAGGACAGTATACATTTATGGGACAGACACACAATTGGATCATTTGTTGACAGTTTCATCTACAATGAAGTATCAATGTTTTAGTGAATGCCAAGCTCCATAAAACGGCTGAACAAGTGGATGTTTAAATTGTTATTTCTGTCCAAAGCTCACATGGATCAACGAATGAATAATACAACGAATGATCGGACAAAATTTATACGTTGATCAAAGAACAAATGAACTGGCAATTAAAATGTGCACTATTTCCCCGAAAACTTTATGTTGCAACAGACTGTGCAGAGCATTCACCACACACTAAGCAAACGCCTACCATTAGCAGGTCTGCCAAACCAAGGTAACGCTGTAAAAACATATCAAACTGAATCAGCTGCAGGGGAAATTACTACTTGTCACTTAAATATTGTGGATAGTTTAAGTTCGAGTTTGGAGAAAGCACACTGACACAATAATGGCCATATTGTACCAGGCAAAAGCAAGACGATGGAAAGGATACAACAGTATGGTAGGAGAGAAGTAAAACCTACCAAAAGCGTCCACCAACCATACGATGGATGGAGACTAAATGCAAAAAAACTTCAAACTCTATACACAAGTATTAAATAATTACCGAATGTTATCGGAGTGAACACTTAACATTCCAGGGAGACTTGTTGACACAGTTACAGCAAATAAAATGTTACATTCCCCTTGTTCAAATTAATCTGTTGCACATTCTGGGGTGACCATATGACAACAGTCTCGGTTATCTTGCTACAAATGCTTTCAGTGGGCACAGGAAAAAATTTTCTGTCCAGTGCGTATTGGTTGACCTACCTAGTGGCAGCGTGGCAAAGTACTGGCCACCATTTTGACTCGCTCCCTGGCCACCATGTGCAGCTCTCAGGTCCAGTGGTGGCACCTTGGTAGCTGAGTCTTGATAGTTCTGTAAAATACATTCAACTTCTTATACATACTGGTAGGACAATTTGCTGATACAATAGTTAAGCAAATAAGCAATATAAGTTTTAAAAAACAGGTAAATCAAGAAACCTCTTCAATTCTGCCATTTCTTTTTCCTTAGTTTAGTCATGCATTACAATTCCGAACATATACATTGAACTCAGTAACAAAGTAAATGTGAAACACAAGATCATGAATTTCCATTAGGTTTCCTATCATTCATGTCTGTAATCAGTTTAACATCAACTGTGACTTCTTTAATTACACAGAACAGATTTGAGCTCCTGATAGCTCATATTCTCAGAGATTTCCATTCTCAGCAGATTCAAACTATATATGTAGATAAAAAAATGAAAAAGAAACTCTTTTGACCCAATTGTAATTCAAAATATAAGTACAACCAATTGTTGAAAGACTTACTGCTTTGGAGATACCTCAAAATTTTGTACATGAAATATAGCATTTTTAAAAAATGCATTAGGGTTTCCCCTCTTAAATAAAGATGCAAAGTGACATGAGAATATACTCAAGTAAAAGAAAATTAAAATATTTGCCTGTATTCACTCATTAAAATTATTATCTCTCTTTGTGTACGCTGTTGACCTGGAGACGTTAGCCTAGCAAAGCACAACAGTCAGAATACACAGCATGAGTGATTATGTACAGAGATCAAACAGAGCTGAGTAAGAAGGAAACAAATTTATGGTTACAAGAATTAGTACTGAGGGATTGGACAGACTGCAAGAATTTATCAGCTATCTGTATCCATTAGGACAAAATAGCAGGAGTTCAAGTGGGGAGAAATAATGATATACCCTTGATCTCGGCACACTCTGTGATAGTGGTGGCGGAGGATGAAGGATATCATGGCCATTTAAGTCATCATTCATGATACAGAGAAAACATATGTCAGCATGCAAGAGAAAAAAAGTGTAAAGGTACAAGTTTAGTTGAGATTTTATCAATTAGGTCTGTCTAGACTGAAAAAAAAAAGAAAACAAAAACAAAAAAATAAACTGAGCACTATCATATTTGTGATCTCATGAGAACATAGTTGACATCACCAGGAAGTCATGTTATCCCCAACTGTTTCAATACATACAAGTGGTTAAAAGGTTCACTAGCACTTGAACAACAAACAGAATTCTCAAGTTTTGAAGTTTGATGAGGTATAATATGCTTTCAAATTTGATGCAAGATCCTTGTTGTGCTCAAAATTAGGTTTATACCATTGAACATTCCTGCTTTGGCAATAGAACTCAAAATTTCATGCTGCTGTCTCCACTAAAGAATGTGCATGCAAAGGTACTGAAAGAAAGGATATTCTAAAACATAAAATGCAGCTAAACGAAACAAAATACATGTACAAGAGTGTCTTGGCTACTGGCAAAAGCCACTACTCTCACTGTACCTTCATGGATGTCTCAATGTTTGAAGGCAGTGTTTTAACTGGGTTATTCGTCACTTCATCCTTTAGTCAGTGGACAAAAGTGGACAAGGAAATATTGGTCAGAGTGTTTGTTAAATCAAAAAATCAATCAGACACAAGAAAAGTAAAAATTAATGATCATAATTTCTTGTACAGCTTTTTGAAAATTTAGTACAGAATAATGAAAAAAGGGGAAAGAAAACCATCCGACATAGGCTTGGATCTCTTTCTGATTCACTAACTATAATTTATAAAAGATCATTCCCATAAGTCAATGGTACTACTGTGGTCTGCATATCTGTTATGGAACATTGTGAATGTGTAGAAATAGTCTGATTTGACCAATATGCTTCATATCATACCATCAGATGCAGATTCTGGTCTCCTCATTCAGTAACAAACATTCTCTCTTCACTGAAACATTCTTACATTATTTCATTTCACTCATTCCTTTATTACTACAGTAATAACAACTTTATAGCTACAGGTATGTTACTAACTATACACAAAAGCGAATCTGGCAAAAATTTAAATACTGAACATAACAATTCATATTTGCATGTTTCATTTTCTTTTCAGTATGTAAAAAAATGTCAACTATATCAAATCTTGGCACACTATTTCCCTATCACTTATAAAGATATGGTACAACATGTGCATATTTGTACATTATGGAAGCTCTGTTCCTTCTTCTCAACTTTCTGTTCTCACCACTACATTTCTATAGGCTGCTATTAATGACACAAATGAAATTCCATAATTTTTTCCCTTTTGCCTTGTTTCACCAAATAATTATCCATATACATAAATAAGACAAGAATGGCTATATTTATGATTACTCATTTTGTATCAGGAAGTATTAGGAACTCAGCTGGTGTTACAAACCAACCAAACACCTTTTAAATGCACAACTATGTACATATCATACCACTCAGGTGTACAAATGGAACAGCACATAATTTTATTTCTTAATTACCTGAAGACTACTATTAAAATCCTGTAGTCTTGACAGCTTAGACAGAAAAAGTAAAGAAATGTGAAACACCAGGTAAAATAAGATCAATGGTGCATTGTGTCAATGAAAAAAAGACTTTGTCAAGATAAAGATGACATGCAAATAATTTTTTAAAAAACAACACTGTCAGGGTTAGGACTAGAATTGTCGTGCTGGGTCACGGTTTGTTTATTTCAGGGTCTCATTGATTTTAGTCAGTGCAAATGTCCTTAAACTATTCTCGTGGACAGTTTGTTTTTGTAACGCTTTTTCTTAGAGATGGAAAGAAAGTGGGGCGGGATAGAATAAATGGATGAGTAACAGTGACGGTGCAATTCTCGGCCCCGTGATTTTGATAAACTTTAACAGGGGTGAGAAAAGGGAGTGAGTAAATTCGTACATAAAACGTAGAGGGTTTGGAGACTTTGGCAAGGGTTTTGATATCTTAATTTGACTTTGTCTGTTACTATTAATAGAATCTATTAATACTACGAGCTGAGCTCGAAATGGATGCACCAATCAAATTTGGGCAGTTGGCTGGGGAATTGCATATGGCCGAGCGGTATATAAGTGGAGCCATTACTATGTTTGAGCACTCCATGCAGAATTTTCCATCTGTGAGGGCAGTCGGCGTGGATTCAGCCTGAGAGAATCAGAAGATTGTTAAAGCCATGTCTATGACCTTAATAGACATTGGAATGAGACCATACGCTATTACGAAATTATCTACTGCTATTATCTCCAGCTCCCTGATCTCGGATCAGGGGCCAATCGTAAGTTTCTAGATCTACCTGCTGATTCGACGATGAACGTGAATCTGACCTTAAGTTTCCAGTAGAAGTGCTACCAAAGAATGCAAGACTATAATGTATTTTACATGCAACTAGATGTAGCATGAGTGTCTGGTATACACATTTGTAAATTGAATTGATGTGTCTGGATGAGGCTGGGGATTGCCAGCCCATCCTAGAGTAGATCTAGATCTAATGTAACTACGTCAGTTGTATTGACGAGTTATATCCTTTTAAGCGGTAGGCACAAATAACTGAGTTAACATTGTCGTCTGAGACATTGAGATATTATTTGTTAGATAGGTAGGTAGGCTGTGTCTGAAAGATGGATAAGTAATAATTAAATTGTAAATGAGTTAGAATGATTTAAGCTTTTAGGAATCTAGAGGAGACTTTTAGTGATGTATTATTGAATTTTCATTTGATGCTGCTGATGTTGTCTTTTTAGTATGTAAGAGCTAGACGAAATTTGTTAGGGAATTTAAAGTAATAAATTTGTGGCCCTGCAAGGTCCTTGATAAAACTTACTCGAATTGTTATTAGTATATGTGGCATGGTATGGAAGAGTAATTTCTAAAAACCTCTCGATAGTTTAAAATGCAGTCGTAACAATAATTCCAATATAACCATCCCCGTAACACTGGAGAGGGACCCTTAAAGAACTTAAATAACGCCATGCCATAGGTAAATTACAATCTATTGTATTTTTATCCCATTATTTGATATTGTACTGTTGTAACATTATGTTTTCAGGTCCTTTTTATTATAGATTTTAGGCAATTTGTATTAATTTAACATTTTGTTTCAATTTCATATGGTGAACTCAACATCCCATTGACCCGACGACACCGGCGAGGGAAACTCTTCACCTTACAGATCTACCTGAGACAGAAACGCATTTTTTTGGGCTTGGAGCTATGGTTTGAGGATACTTACCATCTGAATTCCTCAAAAACAAAGTTAAGTGAACCATCTATCTAACAGTCTTGAGGAGGGCGGCGTACTTTCCGCTCTGTGTGTGTTCCAGGCTATTTTACCATTTACTATATGTTTAGTTTAAGAGCGGGAGGTTGGTTGGGATCATAGTATAGCATATCTTCTTTGCCATTACGAAGGATATTGGAGTGCCTTGGTGGCTATTGATAACTCGGGGGGATTTGCTTCACTGTGAATAGTTCTATTAGGGATCCATTATTCGTATAGATTGTGGCGTTTCTTTTCCTTCCTTACATTTTTTAGGAAGATGTCTCTCCTGTCTTCTTCTTAAACTTTCTGTAATATAGGTTAGGACTTGTAGGGTCTGTTATCGTTCGTTTTACTTGTCAGTATAGCGTCTTGTTTATTGTATTTCTTTTTGCTTCCTTATAAACTTTAAACTACTATGCTAACATTGTTATGTTTACAATATATGCCTGAGGTGTTTCACGTGCTAAAACCACGTTGAATTGTAATCTGGTATTGACATATGAGAGAGAGAGGAATATAATAAATTTTTGTTCACGTGATAATTCCACGTTGAGTATAAAGAGAATAATTCTGCGTGTCCGCGTTTTGAGAAGAGAGAGATATTTCAAATTTGTCGTGTTGAGAGAGAGATATATTTTTGATTCATCGCATTGAAAGAGCGATTCAATTTTCACAGTGATAACAGAGGACACTGGTTCGTCGCGTTGAGAGAGACATAAATTTTGAGAGTGATCACTCAAGACATTAATTTATCGCATTAAAGGCGATATATATATTTTATTGCAGTGGGAGCAACGGATAGACGGCACTGCCTTACTAGAATTCATATTCAGAGAGAGAGAGAGAGATAAAGTTTTTGCAGTTTAAGTGATACTGCCTGTAATTTATAGAGAGAGATAGAACGTTCTTTTCGCGAAGCAGTGCTAACGTAAGACACTGAATTAATATTAACAGACAATAACTGTTATAGATAATACAATTGATACCGCGATATACCTTAACAGTAGATAAATACTTACTAGTTACAGACTTTAACATATCATGGCCGAGTTTCTTAAATACTTTGAATATGCCAAAGTTCTGGGCATACCAGAAGAAGAACGCGCCTCGTGGTGCGAACGACAAGTACAGCAAGACCGAGATCGTGAGGATCGGGTTGCAGCAAGAGAAAGAGAAAAAGAAGAAAGAGAAAGAGAAAGAGAAAAAGAAGAAAGAGAAAGAGAAAAAGAAAGAGAGAGAGAAAAGGAAAGAGGAAGAGAACGAGAAAAAGAGGCTGTAGAGAGAGAAAAAAGAGAGCATGAACTCGCAATGAAGAAGTTAGAGCGAGAATCGCTTGTGGCCCCCACTGCTGCCAGCAATACGTATGCTAAGAAACCAAAACTGCCGACGTTTAATGAAAAACTCGACCGGATCGACGCATATTTGCATCGGTTCGAGCTACACGCTAAATGCGTCGGATGGCAGCAGGCAATGTACAGTTCATGCCTGTCTAATTTACTAACAGGTAAGGCTCTAGAAGTATTTCATAGCCTCAAAGTAGAGGATGCCAACGTCTATGACAAGCTTAAAACAGCACTGCTTAAGCGATTCCAGCATACCGAGGACGGCTTTCATCAAAGATTTCGCGCATGTAAACCTGAGCCATCTGAAAATTTCTCAACTTATGTGAATCGGTTGAAACATTACTTAGACCGCTGGATCGAGCTCGCGAACGTAACTACCGGAAATTATCTTCAACTTTATGATTTGGTCTTAAAAGATCAAATCTATACGGCATGTCATTCCGATTTGGTTGCCCACCTTAAAGAGAGGGCACCGACATCCTCTGAAGAAATCACATCGTGCGCGGAACGTTATGCGTCCGCCCACCCAAATCGTCCTTTGGCAAAGCCTTCAACTATAGTACCGTGTTATGCCAACGTAGGCAAAGGAGCGCCAACCGGACACGATCGTTCAAGGCCGACTCGTCGTCAGGCCCCAAATCCGCGCTCTCAATCAGAGCCGCCTTTTTTTAGACAGAGGGATTTTCCGAATCGAGGTAATGTATCCCCGCGTCGAGGATACCAGAGCTATTCTTTTTACGAGCCTCGCCCATATTATCGTGGCAACTATCCAGGCCAACAATATAACCGGCCTCAGGGACCGCCGCGACGAGTGCATTTTGATAATAATAATGATTATGATAGGCCGCAGAGTCTTCCCTATCGTGGAAACGATCCTAATCGTACTATGTGTTTTAGGTGTAATAGGGTAGGCCACATACAGAGATTTTGTAACGTGAAAATGGAATCGGCAAATGCCTGCTCTGTGCAATCTACACCCTATACAGATGTTGGTTATACTAATAAATCTTCATCGCAATCAAAGACTATTCCAGTTATGTCCGCCCTACATGAACTGGGTGAATTAACATTTTACCAGGGCCGCGTGAACGCTATTCGCGCTTCTGTTCTACGTGACTCCGGATGCACGACTATCGGCGTTCGACAGTCACTAGTCCGTCCAACACAATTTTTGGATAAGGGGGTAACTTGTATTACTTTTGGCGGATCTGTAGAGCGATTCCGTCTTGCAGAAGTTTATATTGATACACCTTTTCTCACAGGTATTGTTACTGCATGTGTACTGCCTAATCCAGTGGCTGATATAATCATAGGGAATGTACCTCAAGTAAATAAGTTTCCTATCGGTAACTTGGAAATTTGGACTGAGGATGAGAGTGTTGCTTGTGCGACAACACGCCTACAATCGAGTCGACGAGCAGACAGTCCATTGAGTAATCCTACTATTGAAGTGAACATAACGTCTAGTGCATTTCATGATGAGCAACATTCAGATCCCACATTAAAACATTTGTTTGCTAAGGTTGATCCTACCGCACCGGATACCTCTAAGTTTCTTATTAAAGATGACTTATTATATCGTAATTTTCGGAGTAAGCGAGAGACCGTTATGCAACTTGTAGTACCGAGATCTTTTCGTCGCGACATTATTCGTCTCGCGCATGACACTTCCTTGGCGGGTCACCAAGGAAAGGCCAGAACTAAGTCTCGAATACTATCGCAATTTTTTTGGCCCAGTATTTACGCAGATGTAAACCGGTTCGTATCAACATGTGGCGTATGTCAGAGACGTACTCCTAAAGGAAGAGCATCACGAGCTCCTCTGCAGGAGATGCCTATGGTCTCCAGACCATTTGAGCGCGTTGCCGTAGATATAGTTGGACCCCTACACAAGTCAGACAGAGGACATCGTTTTATACTTTCTGTCATTGACTACGCAACCCGTTGGCCAGAGGCCATTCCGCTAAAAGACATTTCAGCTGATCATGTCGCTGAGGCCCTTATTACTATTTTTTCGCGTCTTGGGGTTCCGGTTGAAATTTTATCGGACAGAGGTCCACAGTTTACCTCTGAGCTTTTTAAGAAAGTCTTGGAATTGGTCGGGATTAAACAAAGATTGACATCTCCATACCACCCACAGTCTAATGGCTGCTGTGAACGGTGGAATGCTACCATGAAAACAATGCTTGCACGAGTTTCGGCCGACAAGCCGAGTGATTGGGATCGACAACTCCCCGCAATTCTTTTTGCATACCGAGAACTGCCGAACGCATCGACGGGTTTTTCCCCCTTCGAATTATTGTATGGTCGTAAGCCGCGTGGTCCAATGGCCATACTCCATGATTTATTCGCCGGATCAGACACCGACGATAACGATACGCGGTCTGCATATCAATACGTTGTAGACTTGCGGCATCGAATTCTTAACGCATGTCAGCTCGCACAAAAATCTTCAGCTGCGCATGCTAGTCTTTATAAACTATATCGTGATCAAGGTAGCCGATTGCGAACCTTGGCCGTCGGAGACCAAACTCTTGTTCTCCTTCCGGAGACGAAAAATAAACTCCTTCTTACATGGAAGGGACCTTTTAAAGTTCTAAAGAGACTTTCTCGAGTGAATTATCTTATCAAGATTCGAGGACAGGACAAAGTCTTCCATATAAATATGTTAAAGCAGTACCTGTCCGACGATCATAATCGACAGAATAATCGCCGAAATGTGGTTGCTCAGGCCAATGCGGCCTTGGTTTCAGTTGACGATGATGATCCTATTAAGATAGAGAATTCAATCCCCGCACTTCGATCTTCTGAAAACACTTCGGATGTAAATATAAATCCAGATCTGTCTGAATCGCAAAGACAAGATATAAGAGATTTGCTTAACGAGTTTACTACAGTCTTTACTGATCTACCAGGTAATACTTCTTTGGTACAGCATGTTATAAGATTAAAGACGGATATACCCGTCTTTGTTAAACCATACCCGCGTCCGCTGCACGCACAGGAGACCATAATAACCGAGGTACGTAACATGTTTCACCTGGGAGTGATAGAGCGATCGACGAGCCCATACAACTCACCCATCGTCTTAGTGAAAAAAAAAGATGATACGGTGCGTTTTTGTATTGATTATCGTAAACTTAATGAGGTTACGATATATGACGCTGAACCGATTCCCAACCAGGAGAATCTTTTTGCTCAGTTAGCGAGGGCAATGATTTTTTCTAAAATTGACCTTTCCAAAGGTTATTGGCAAATTCCGCTTGATGAGAATAGCAAGCAATATACCGCTTTTCAGACTCCGTTGGGTCTTATGCAGTGGCGCTATATGCCTTTCGGGTTAGTTACAGCCCCTGCCACTTTCGCCCGTATGATGACAATATTGCTCCAGGGTATGAATTCCGTATTGTCGTATTTTGACGACATTTGTATTTATGAAACCAATTGGTCGGGCCACCTCGCAGCCCTACGACAAGTTTTTATTGCTCTTCGTCGAGCTGGCCTTACGGCGAAACCCAGTAAGGTGTTTTTAGGATATAATGAAATTAATTTTCTGGGCCATACAATTGCCCACGGCGTTCAGACTCCTGATGACAAGAAGATAACTACCATCTTAAAGCTCCAACCCCCTCGAACTAAGAAAGAAGTTCGTAGTTTATTGGGCTTTCTTAACTATTATAGGAAATTCATTCCAAACTTTTCTTCGCTTACAGCTCCGTTGTCGGACCTCACAAGAAAGAATTTTCCTAATAAAGTGAAATGGACAACCGAATGTGCTGATACACTTCGTACCGTTCAACAATTGTTTTCCACTTCCCCCATTCTCATACTGCCAGATATAAACCAAATATTTATTGTCCGCACTGATGCGTCGGACAAGGGATTGGGAGCTGTGTTATTACAGGAACGAGACGATACCTTGCGGCCATGTCTATACGCCAGCCGCAAGTTGCTAGATAGGGAATGCCGCTATGCAATTATCGAGCGAGAGTGCCTCGCTATCATTTTTGCTGTAAACGCATTTTCGCGATATCTACTCATGTCCGAGTTTATAATTGAAACGGACCATCGTCCGTTGTTATTCTTAAAGGCTAATAGGGCTAAAAATGCTCGATTAACGAGGTGGAGTCTTGCACTCCAGGAATACCGGTTTGTTATCCGGGCTATCCCTGGCGGTGACAATTCCCAAGCTGATATTTTGTCACGTCTCATTTAATTTCCTATTAAAGAGTCTTGTGTCTTGTATTGGGGTTGGATAGTGCTTGTCCCCCTCAATTCTAGACGGTGGATGGATTCACATTTATCTTGTTCATTACTTTATGAACCAGTTTTACAATCCTTTTTTGTGAATATCCTCTTTCCACCAGCGTCATTCCTGACTGTGACCTGAACTTCTGGCAAACCTGACGCCCTTGTCAGCGGGTCAATGAGATGGAGACATGGCAAACCAAGCTACCAGAGCTACTGCTGCCATTGGATACCACAGTATTTTAATTAACAATATATTGTGTGTGAATGTGTATATAAGCAGCAATTGTGTGTGTTGACTAAATAATTATGAGCCTATTCCTTCAGTAAGGCTTCATTATTTGATAATAGTTATACTTTAATCCAGCAGTATACAGTGATATACTCATTTGTTATTATAGATGTTCCTGAGAATTTTGATTGGGTGCAGTAAGAATGTTTAGATAGACTAGATTCTATAGAACGTGGCATCAATAATTGTATGCTTTTTGTCCATCCAATATGCACGTTCTTAGTTAGATTTTTCTTCTCAAGCTTAAGGCTCATTTTTCTACAGTACTACTTAAGCCCCTACCACAATAACTTTGGGATTTCTTGGATCCTATCGTGTAAATTTTATTTAAAATTTTCACTGGGGTGGGGGATATGTCAGGGTTAGGACTAGAATTGTCGTGCTGGGTCACGGTTTGTTTATTTCAGGGTCTCATTGATTTTAGTCAGTGCAAATGTCCTTAAACTATTCTCGTGGACAGTTTGTTTTTGTAACGCTTTTTCTTAGAGATGGAAAGAAAGTGGGGCGGGATAGAATAAATGGATGAGTAACAGTGACGGTGCAATTCTCGGCCCCGTGATTTTGATAAACTTTAACAGGGGTGAGAAAAGGGAGTGAGTAAATTCGTACATAAAACGTAGAGGGTTTGGAGACTTTGGCAAGGGTTTTGATATCTTAATTTGACTTTGTCTGTTACTATTAATAGAATCTATTAATACTACGAGCTGAGCTCGAAATGGATGCACCAATCAAATTTGGGCAGTTGGCTGGGGAATTGCATATGGCCGAGCGGTATATAAGTGGAGCCATTACTATGTTTGAGCACTCCATGCAGAATTTTCCATCTGTGAAGGCAGTCGGCGTGGATTCAGTCTGAGAGAATCAGAAGATTGTTAAAGCCATGTCTATGACCTTAATAGACATTGGAATGAGACCATACGCTATTACGAAATTATCTACTGCTATTATCTCCAGCTCCCTGATCTCGGATCAGGGGCCAATCGTAAGTTTCTAGATCTACCTGCTGATTCGACGATGAACGTGAATCTGACCTTAAGTTTCCAGTAGAAGTGCTACCAAAGAATGCAAGACTATAATGTATTTTACATGCAACTAGATGTAGCATGAGTGTCTGGTATACACATTTGTAAATTGAATTGATGTGTCTGGATGAGGCTGGGGATTGCCAGCCCATCCTAGAGTAGATCTAGATCTAATGTAACTACGTCAGTTGTATTGACGAGTTATATCCTTTTAAGCGGTAGGCACAAATAACTGAGTTAACATTGTCGTCTGAGACATTGAGATATTATTTGTTAGATAGGTAGGTAGGCTGTGTCTGAAAGATGGATAAGTAATAATTAAATTGTAAATGAGTTAGAATGATTTAAGCTTTTAGGAATCTAGAGGAGACTTTTAGTGATGTATTATTGAATTTTCATTTGATGCTGCTGATGTTGTCTTTTTAGTATGTAAGAGCTAGACGAAATTTGTTAGGGAATTTAAAGTAATAAATTTGTGGCCCTGCAAGGTCATTGATAAAACTTACTCGAATTGTTATTAGTATATGTGGCATGGTATGGAAGAGTAATTTCTAAAAACCTCTCGATAGTTTAAAATGCAGTCGTAACAATAATTCCAATATAACCATCCCCGTAACACACACTGTTCATAAATTTGCATAATTTAGTGATTCTTTCTCCTTCACTTGAAACAGTGAAGACATAACAATATGAAAAAGCCACACATACCAAAAGCCATAATGAATGCCAATCATATATTTATATGTCATCAAAAATGCTTGAAATACATTGTTACAATATCAAAAGCAGAATCTGATTTTCAGCTTTGTAACAATCGACTCTAAAGTGATAAATGATCTTTACATGCCTATAGAAGTAACTCAGAAATGATGCCCTCCTGGCCCCTATTTCTAATGACGACTTAATTCAGATATTAAAAAGTCTGACAAATATATTGACAAATGCACTTAAAAAAATTTTTTTTAGAGTTGACAGGGCGGAAACAAAAGTTCACAGTGCAGAACCACAATAGTTATATATTACAGACAGAAACACTCAGGTCTAGTATAGTGAATTTACAAGCATTAAAATAAAACTAGCCACTAGGATTCACTGTTGCACTAAATTCAAATGAAAAAAAGGAACAGTTAACTAGGTACAGAACATGCACTTAAAGCTACCATGCAGAGTACTAGAAGCAATTATGATCAAGCAGGAGATGCACAGAAAATGTTAAAAGTTAATAAAGCAACCATTTTCAAAGCTAACAATTTTTCCCAATAATAATTATAAATCTGACACTTCTTTTTGGCGATATAGCTAAGGTTTGACAGGTTATGGATTATTTTGGCATTCTTTCATTCCTAGCTCTATTGATTTTGCCCCCTCCCCCCCCTCCACACACACTAAAAAAGCTAACCTGAATGAAATTGGGGAAATGAACATTTGCTTTTGCTGGACTTGAAGAGTTTTGTTTTGTCATTTACATTTTTCAATTAAGTTCACTAACTCCAAATACCAGGAATGGGGTTCAGTTATTTCCCTTTGCTCAGAAGCTGAAAATGCAATACTGTACACAGGGATCCCGTATAATTTCAAACTGACATTCAAATGATGTGTTGACTCCTCTGTAGTGGGACCAAATTTGGTCGCGTTGTCCCTCCTACATTCAAACAATGCTATGCCCCCTGCCAATATAAACTGTTGCAAAGTAAGCAACACTGACAAGATTATCTCCCTTGAACCAATAGTTTAATTGTTAATTTGCGCGCTTAGTTATTCCCCCTTAGTTAAATTTGTTGGTTAAAAAATTCTCGCTTTCATCCCACATTACAATTATTATTATAAGTAGACTCATTACCACATTGGCGTATTGTCTCTCCGCGTAAGCATTCCTTGGACTCAGCCATGAAGGATCACCTAGAATCCCGCTATAGCGATGTTGTCTCCTGTAAGCTCTGCGCCTACGAGTGCAGTGAGTAAATAAACCAAGTTAAAACTTTCTACCCGTCAATACATCGTTACTGGTTGCTGTAATCATCGTTTCCCACACATTAATCAGATGAAACTTATTTTAAATAATAAGTTGCTCTCACATTAAAATAGGCTACAGACTAAGCACGCGCAGAGCAAAAGGAATGAAAATAACAGAGGTAGAAATAAGACAATGTCACAGATAAAATGTGACCAAGCGAAATAAAATTATCTGCAGATCTACAAAAAAGACGCGATCAAGCGAAACAGAATTATCTGCAGATCTACACAAAAGACAATACCAGACGGGGAAACTAAAAGATGAAAACTCCCCCAAAAAAGGAGAACCAAAGCGTACCAAAGCCCGCCTATATAAAACCCTAAAACAGATGTACAATAAAATACACAGGGACGACTGCTGGATACAAACACCTAAAACCAGATTAAAAAAAAAAAAAAAAAAGTCTGAAACGCATGTTGAAAATTCAGGGGCCTAATAGCCAGCATTATCACCAGGCTTTACTAACATTTCAGACTAAAACAAAACAGAACGAAACATAACTGACGCTTATGACAATCAGCACGACTGTATAATACGAAATCAGTTTTTTACTAGGTCGCCGGAACTATCAACAATTTCATGGATTAAGCTGTGTACTTATAATACATTTTTAAAATTGGCATTGTTGTTGTTTTTTGCATCGCCAATTGAAACGATTAACCCGCCTAGCGAAACGAAAACTTTGTAGATCGTTAAGGAGTGTGGATCAATCTTCTGGCAGTGTGATAAAGAAAGAAAGTAATGAACACCTAGGCTATGTTATATAACATATTGAAATGTAAGAAACTAGTCCAGCAGCATGAGTTTTATTGATGAAAAAGCCGGATGAAGAGACAATGGTTTCAGAATCGATTTCGAGAAAATTCAAATCGCCCACTGACACGTCAAACATTAAGGGACAGAGGCAGAATAATATACAGGCCGTACAGTTCTCTGCACTTTCGCCTACATTCATCACAGTACAATAGTTGTGCACAAAGCTTATGGAAATAATTATTTAGTTTTGTAGACAGCAGCCTAGCACTACTGTATAAAAAGGCGTAAATAAATGAGAAAGGTTAAAAAATATCAAAAGTTTTACTTTGAAAACTCCTAGGCAAACAAATGGATGAATTTCTAAATATTGATAAAAAGATTTGGAATTTATTAGAAGTAAATGACGCATACAACTTTTCAGCTAGAAATGTCTACATTTAAAACAAAAAGTGAGAGAGAGGGTACGATTTTTTTTTTTAAAAAGAGGAAGTCTACAATGCATGCTTCCTGAATTACCACATTCCTTTGTTGGTTCGCAAGGTGTGCCGCTGGCGGCTCGAAATGTAAGGCATGGCTTTTAAAAGACAAAGATTCGAAAAATAATGTTGTAAAAATTCGTCAGATAGAATAATATATGCACAAGAAATAGGACCATTACTAATTCCCCAATTCTTTTCTTCTCGCCTATCTCCCATTCAAATAAGAACAAAAAAATGTCACTACAAAAAATATTATTTTCACTGAATCTACCATGTAATTCAGCTAAAACAAAGTGAAAAGACCTTTTACTTTTCACCTGATGGCCCATTTCAGGCTATATGATTTTTTTTTATTTTTTTTTTGCAAATCTGAATAAATCGTCGCCTATGGGACTGATAAAAACCATTTCAAAACAAATAAATCCAGATTTGGTTGGGAAGTTAGCACTGAAACAGCAGTTTGAGACAATTAAATCTGTAGTATCACTGAACTGTGCCTTGGGAGAAATTGGGCACGGAAGATAATACACAAGAGACACACGATCTAGCTTTGAATTTGTGCAGGATCTCAGACTAGCTGAATTTACCTTGGCTGGTCAGCATAAAAACTGCACGGAGCATCAATAACCGCCTTGCCAATGTAGGGAAACATGCACCACAAAACCAATACAAAGAAACGTAGTCAACAACAAAGAACCTCGGCTGACACGACAGCTCCCAAGACTGTGCATTTGAAAACGACTGAAATAATGTCACACAGCTATATAGATGAGCCTACTCACAGATTAAGTTCAAAAGTATGACAGACATAGGTATTTACTAAGTCTCTCATTGGCTGACATTCAAGTCTTTACATGGAACCTGAAATGCAATCTAGTAAACACATGTGCTACCAGTAAATTATGAACCAACTGTGAATAATGCCGAGGCTCTTGTCTGGCAAAGAGCTACAAAAATCAATGAAAAAAAAACATCCATTCACAACAAATCCAATGAGATCTTTTAACTAAAGCATCGCCAGTTTTGTTTGATTACAGATGGAGTCCAGATACCGCTTAAAAGACTCCTGATGAACAGGTCTGATAACTGGCTGATCAGAATATGCAAGGCCAAGAATGTTAAAATCCAGCGAATAAGTCTACAGTCAGCAAAACGTTGCTAACAACAGTGCCACAACTCTGCTGCCACGTCCCTAACAACCCGTAGAATACCCGGAGGACAAACAACTGAATTATGCATTGTCTCTCTATCCGCGGTCATTGATTCACTCTGGCGAAGCTTCCAAGCAGATCGGGTGTGGAGCGCCTAGGTATTGTCTACTGCAGATCTATCAATTAAACATAATGGCCACGCCCAGAGCCATCCGTTGACCTAAAATAAAGCGACGTTTTATGTAACTAACATCAAATTATTGATAGGCAAAATATGTTTTGTTATCCTGTACACACTTGCCGAACCTGACACGCTACTGACAAGACCTGGGTGGAGCTCAAGAAAAGAACTGAAGACACAATAGGCTCCCCTCTCTGCAGTTTGACCCAGAAAAATGGAAGAAAAACGAAAGTCAAACGCTATCATTGCAAAAACACGTGTCTAGCTACAAAAACATCATCAACACTCTCATTAAAAAACAACTCTAACATCTATAAGAAGCTGAAAACGCAGCATCTTTTGCCAAGTAAATGTCTCCCAAAACAAACTGGGCTTGCCGCTTATTTCAACTAGATCTATTCCACTGGAGGTCAAAGCAGTAAGCGAGCAATAACAATAATACCCGGACAAAAGAGAAACCAACGTTCTAAAATACAAGCCACACCAAAACAAAATGTGTGCCATCTTTACACTGGCCAGCCTGGATCAAAACTGGATTCTCCAACTCTGCACTTTAATTTGCAACTTGAACACATTTTTTAACTATTGAACGCTCAGGTAGCACCTTTAAATCGGGTGAAAATAACAAGATCCCGTAAACAGATAGTGCTCCAATGTCACAAAAATGCGACAACATTGCAATTATGACTGTCCAGTCCATCCCACTACCCAGTGGAGAATCTAAATGATGCAAACCTACAGTACAACCGTGAGAAAACAGGATTATTCTATTACTGCTATCAGCATCAAAATTGCGATCATTACTTGTTCAAGATCATGTAAATATTCAATGAGACTGTCTTTTAATATCAGTTTACTTCACTTCAACAAAGTATTGTCATGCACTAATTTTCTTTTTCACAATTATAACAAATGTGCAAAATGAAGTCATTGGGGGGAGAATGAAATGAGTCGCATCTCACTTACTTGGCAGACATCTCTCTGTCCAGCTCTCTAAGCCTTCGCTCTGTCTATGTAACACCCAATACAGGTACACACAGAAGATTGAGTGAAGAAGCAAAACCAACATTAAATATCATGTCAGTGCATGAAAGTCATGAAAGAATTTTCAGAAATAAAAGTAAAAGCCAAGCTTACAATAGACAACAATGTGGTCAAGACGTAACATTTCAAACGTAGTGCTAAATGATAAATATATATTAATTACTATAAGTAATTACAATGATGACAACGTGGAAAAATGTACTATCTTCATACAATCCACATTCAACTGGCTCTGTATAATTTTTTTTTATAGCAATTTTCTGTTTATCAAGAATATACCATTGTTCAAAGTACATACTCAGTAAATTAACTGAGTGAATTCAGCACTCAAGGTCCAGTCAGGACATTTAGGGCATGGCATGCGTTGACCAGCCTGGCTTACTGATTAAAGTCATCACCGTTCATGATATTCTCATTCAAATTCCAGACTAAGTAATATATGGGAGCAGCAGCTGAGCACGAAACGAGAAGTATGGGAATGATATCTGTTCCTTTGTACTTTTACTGCTGAAATATTGGTGCATGAATCAATTAACCTAGCACTGAAGCTACTGATACAGAAGTTTTGTCATCGAGTACTTTAAAGTTAAGACAGTGGCGACAAAAAAAAAAAGATACAATCCTCACATCAAAATACGCACCTGACAAAAACAAAAACAAAGGATCAAATAACTGATGTACTGAGATGTTAGGTCCGTGTCTGTATTTGTGTGTTTACGATAAAAGTTTGACCACAACGTACATCGCAAGCCCTTGACTAGTATGTGAAGTCGAACGCCCCAAAAACCCCTACGTCACTATGTCAATTTATTACACAATTTTATTTATAAAATTGAAATGCACAAAACTTGCCCATGATCAGGCCTACGGTTTTGAACTATAAACTGTTTAATCATTAAGTGACAGTTTATATTTTACACACAATGATATAAGTTCATAATGCTGGTTTTCGCCTCGCGATCTGCGTAACTTAGCATCAATGGATGTAGTATGACTAGGCAGTGTGACCTTATTATTGTCTTTTGAAGTACAAGTGAAGGTAGCTTTAAGAAAAACGGTAGATCATGTTTGTATTATGTAGTCTTGTGTCGTATAATAACATTTGATAACAACGTTTTCAATAGTTCAACGGGCCGAAACAATAGACAAAAGTGAAAGTGAATTAATATTCACTCGTGCATGTTTCATAATTAATGTTGTGGCCAGCTGTTTCTCCGCTACTCGGATTTCTAGCCATCACCTTTAACCCATACTGAAACCTTCAAATACTGCAATGCAGCTGAACAAATATGGAACTAATGACAAAAAATTGCAGGTTTGTTTGACTGAACAGCACTATGCTAATAACACAGTATTTCGTCATCATGCACAAATCTAATCTAACGCATTAGAATTTGTTTCCTGTCATGCAAGGGAGGTAAAGTATATTATATCGCTATTGGATTCTACAAGAATGGCTGGGGAATATTACAGAGAACCACACAGAAGAAATGGAGAAAAGGGAATGCCAGGAATCTACAAAGTGCATCTATTTCCTCTTTCGAGGGGTTAAGGGACATGACAAAAGGAGTTGAAAATGAAACAAAAGTCCAAGATGGAATCCATGCATGCTACACTAAGTTTGGGGGATATTCTAAAGTAGGCCAACTCGGGGTACTTTCAGATAGAAAGAAGGACTCAAACTGAGTCAGTTGTGTAGAAACGGGATATAAAAGATTAACAATTAGAGATCCTTTAAGAAATAAACTAAAGAAATTATGATTAAAAACAACCTTTTAAAAAGTAAAGAAATACTGAAATTAAAGGGATCGCAGAATAATCAAAACACGGCAAAAACGAGCATTAAAGACGTTTTGTGAAGAGAAAGGTCTAAGGAAACAGAAGATAGTACACTTTAAACTCTGATAATTGTATGGCGCAATCTCTAAAACATCATGCTCACAAATATATCATGCATGCTTGACAAGGCGCTATCTACAGTGGTGACTGCAAGCATACACAAAGAGAGAGCAAGCAGGCTATTATATAAAATAACCGAAATCCCACCTCCCATAATAAATTATATTAAATTTTCACTAATAGAATGACAATATCTCATGCAAAATTTCAAGACAAAAATTTGAAAAACAACAACAACAAAAGAATCAGTCATAATCAAAACACAACAGGGAACACAACTCTACAGACTTATCAAAGTAACCGCTGCACAACGATCAGTAAGGGAGAACATGCAAGGTCAAGGGTCAAACACTGGTCGAGAATAGTACGATAGTAAACCTTACCTCTTGCACACGAAGATCCGACTCATAAGCTGCATCATTGGCTCGCCTTCAAAGGAGAATGAAAACCACGATTAATTACCTACATCCATTCATGTTTCTCACTCACTATTGCGTCAGGAGTCCACGCGTGGATAACGATTATTTCCACAGTTACAATGACATTGGCAGGCTAAATAATGATAACACGGATGGACACGAGGGTCCACATGGCTATCAGGTCAATTAAATGGTTCACCTTTATGATATATATGACATCACATCCGATGTGACCATGACACTATTTATTGTCAATTCTTTTGCCTGTTTTATTTATAGAAATTCAATAGCTCTCACTGACTTCCTCAAACAAGACATGTCTGACCTTCACTGGACAAAATACGTAACACAAATTTATATTCATATACAGTCAACATGTCCCACAACACTGTATTTTTTACCAAAAAACAATACCATGGCACAGCATACTTAAAGCATAAAAAAGGGAAAGCTTAATTAAAATGAAGAACTTTATTATTAATAATTATTACTTTCATAATTACCATTATTACAAGGATCCAAGTTTTTCGCTCTTCCTTCAAATGGCGAATCCAGCATCAACAAGATTATTATTAATGTTCTTGTTATTGATGTAGATTCCATTCTGTCAATGCGTCTATGCATGATAAGACAATGATACTGACAATGGTTCTTCCTTCATGATGGATTCATTTCCGAGAAATTTATTAAGTTTCTATGTTTAATGACACGTGTCTGAACTATTGAAAGCATCTGGTAGCTTTTTTTTAAGCATCTTTTTTAGTTAATGACGATGACATTGACTATTGGGTTATTATGAACACTTAGGTTTTCATCTAAACCACGGTGATAAATCAGGTCACCTACCTGTAGTGTGATTCCTGGGCTCGTTTCTTATCCAACATCTCCTCATAAGTGGGCGTGCCCCAGCCTTGTTTGGGACCTGCTGGGGGGCGATTTCTCTGTCAGGAGGAAGAATGAACAACACAGAATGTTCATCATCGAAGTCCAAGCTGACAATGTTCCTTCTAACCAATACAATAATTTTCAAGAGGTGAATAGAAGACTGAGACGAACTCATTATGACCGGGTGATAGCTACTGACCTACATGGCACTTCCCTTGCTCTTTGTAGCAAAACCTATCAGATATTTTACCTATGTGTCACTGTAAATGCATGCATATCATAGAAAAAGCAAATCCGAAAGTTGTGCTCTTGATAGTTTTTCTGTTGTTGTCATCGAAAAGATCCACATTCTTGAATATGAAATAACTAGATGACCGACCGGGCATTGCCCAGAATAAACAATCATGCGCTCCCCCCCCCCCTTTTTTTTTTCTCTCTCTCTTACAATAAAAGTAGTAATCTACAGTCTTGCTTCAGAACTCATGTGCACCAGAACACAACGCACCAAACTGAACGCTTGATACGGTTACTTTTTATGACATGCACGGTACTTTATATTATGAAACAAACATGCAAAAATACAGATGTTACATAGCAATAAACATTGTTATTTTTTAAAAATACATGCTTGAAGTAAACAACTTTTAATCATAGCCATCATCTTCCTTATCTCGACTGCCACCTTCCTGCCAAATTTAAGGCCTGAAGAGTGTATAGTTTGGTCAGTTAGTCATGCCAAAGGTTGCAAGTTACTGAAATATATAATAGATATAAAAACGATCTTTTCGACACTGTTCCAGGTGCTGAAGAAATTATATAACACTGTGGATTTGCGGTTATCAATTCAGTTCTTGATTATTGATCATCTGTTACTGACCGAATGGTCAAGTCTACGGGTGTAGAGATTTGGGTAAAAAAAAAATTGCACAGTCTTTGAGAGAAATGTAATACAAAACGAATAAAAATAAACATTTTTGCACAAAAACATGACTGGTGTATGCAATCAACCATAGACAAATGGACAATGCAAAGTCACTGACAAAGATTTCACGCATACAAGATTCATAAATTCATCATGCAGGGATCTCAGTAAGCTAACAGGACAAAAAAGCGAGATTCTTTAAATATCTCTCGGTCAGTAATAAAACAGCCCACTTAATCCTTAAACTTCACATGTCTAAAAATTTAATTATGAAAAAAAAGTAACCTTAAACTTCACATAGACATGAAAATTTAATCATGAACCAAAAAAAAAAAATAGTAAGTGGTTAAAAACCATCCACACAAAACTTACGGCCTGAGCTTTCTGACGTAGCATTTCATTGTATTCCTTGTTCCTCTCAGCCTGCATATCCCTTTTCTGTAGGTAATATGCATAACACAGAATTAGTTACAGAAATCCGGATGTTCTTTTACACAACCATCATCACATAATAGCGGGGGAAAAAAAAAACAACCTACGTATATGATTGAGAACGTAATTAAACTTAAATAATGAATAGTCTTTTAAATGCAGAACTCAATGGTTTATTTGATCTGTTTCTGTCTCTGCAACCAGTGGGATAAAGCGAAAAGCTATGCTTCAGATCATTAAAAAAAGGCATAATTCTCTTACACGTGTGTTGGTGAAAGGCCTACTAGGCACAAGGAAGCTCATATTTTTGCTAGTTTTGACTACGGTTGGTTTTTCAAACACTGCTGCACTTTATTCACACACATAAGAGCTGCCAGTTTGCTTGAATTGCTGGTCACAGTTCATAAAGAAAATAAATGAACAGCCAGTTATCAATGCGAATGCAGTTTATAAACAGAAAAAGGGAGAATGATGATAACATGATTCCAAAGCTTTAGCAAAGCAAAAATAACTGGGCCCATGTCTGAAACGCAGCAGTGCATTTCAAGTCTATATTATACTCTTTGAAATGTGATGGCATTTTGACATGGACATGATCCATATTATCATGCCTTTTTCAAGTAACTCTTTGTAAGCTGAGAGATAAAACCAGCCGTCTATCGTAAAGCACTGGGCAACAAAGAAAAATGCCTCATTACTGTGGCAAAATATCACGTTAATGGCATTCACTTTTTGATATCCGCACCTTCAGTCATAATCTACTCGGCAACAAACTGATAAATCACAAGTTTTGTTGTCCTTAGTAAATTCTATACGCCAAGGTGTAAAATGTGCGAAGTGCTAAACGTAGATTGCATTGTGTATTCTGTCAGCTCTCAACACTGGTGTCAGCAGGCAAATAACTGTTTGTTACTACTGTCAACTCTTTGCTGATCAAGACATTTTTTTGTTGGGTTGTTTTTTTTCTGGTAAATATTCTTGTCGGCCTAACAACATCCTTCAAATAATGACTTGAAATGCCTGAATCACAGGGAAAAAAGGTGGTCTGTGAGACGCTATTGATAAGTCTGCTAGGTATCTCTTCATAGAAAGGCAGAATGTCATTTTCAATCTGAAACGTCTAACAATGCGCATTTTAAGAGTTAATAAAAATAAAAAGTTAGACTGAGGGCATAAAAGCAAATTTTCTCATGTTGAGTTTCAGTATGACACTGACTTAAAGTCCTCAAGCATGGCATTCTCTGACTGAAATAATGGCAACTGAAAGATATATCATGCAGGTCATGCGTTAAACAGAATACCAGCTTTAGCCCTTTTGATAATGACTTGTGCAATCATGGATCTGATATTGCCAGCATAATTATGTTGACTTGAGTGAGTGAGAGGGCAAACGATATTTGGCAAGAACAACTATCAACTACATAATATTTACATGACAACAAGTGATGAAAACATTAATGCCACCTGATGTCAATGATAACATGATGTGACAACAATACGGACAATTATACTACAAAACATGAGACAGGATAATGGGAATCAGTATTCCTAACCATCTGCCTATGGAGTTAATCAGGCAAAGAGTTCTCTACCTATTCTCTTGTGTGAAACAATGAGTTTGCACTGGCAGTAATGCAGTACTCATATTATCTCCAGACATCGCCCTGACGGTTTCATGATTGTGAAAGAAAAGACAGGTGGCATACAGATAACGTAATATTTAGTCCTTTTCACTTTGCACGGCAGATTTCGATGCAATATTTCAAAGTTAAAAGCCTTTGAAAGTTGAGTGTCGACATTATGAGTCCTTTCGTCCTCAGTATACACTAGACTAGCAAATCGGCAGATTAGAGTAAGCGTTAGTGTTTGTCTGTAATTGTTCTTTGATATATTGCACTGAAGTATTTTATTTTTAAAAAAAGAAGCAGTAATAAATGTGAAAAAAATAACCCTGAGCATTCTGTAAAACAATCTATCTCGCTATGGTATGCCGCCTCCTGCATGAATACTATTACATGTCATTCATTTATCCCATATCTATTATAAAATATAAAAAAAGTTTGAACAGTGAAGAAGTTTCTGCATTATAAGGTGTACGTAAATTAAGGTTGTATTTTGCATGGAGTGACGACTACTGAATTATGTCAAAGTTTTCTGGCATGCAATATTCAGATTTAAAAAAAAATACTACTGCAGAATTCTACATGATGATGAAAGTGACACTGATGAAGAGAACAGACAACTAATACAACAAATGGACATTAAACATTGATTTTTCTGGTCCTGGTGATGACTACAAACTGAGATCATTATCTCTGGAAACAAGAAAGCTGAGGCAAATGTTTGTAAGCGGTATGAACACTCCATGGCCCAGTTGTCACCACGTTCCCCCCCTCTTCTTCACCACTGAAAGTCTTTTTGCTCAAATTCCGATGACAATTATTCATTCCAAGATGGGCCAAGGACGATCCCTCCGCACAGTCCACTTATCGAAATGTCCACTTTCCCCAAATCACATCCGCTTGTATCAGTATGCAGTATAAAACTGTCTCGGTTAAGCCTTGCAATGCTGCATTTTCTAAACTGGTACTATACCTATCTCACGTGAATGCATTGTCTTGTCAGTCACTGATATGATGCTCAATCTGGCCACAAGCACTGTCTTTTCAAGTATATATTTCTTCACCGATGGCATTTTTCCTACTCTATCCACATACAGGCTCAATTCAATTTAACAATCTAAAAAGACCAAATCACGGAAATGATCAAAATTACTGAATCTATACCTAAAAAAAAAATTTATCTACGTCCATAAATCGGGACATCTCAGTCTTTTAATTCTAATAATTACGTTAGCATGTTTTGTACCACCTTCAAATTTTTGCATGGTGCCTCGAACCGCTCAAACTAAGAGTTTTAGCTGATGAAAATGATTACATGCATCCTCCTTCCATAACTTCGAAACAGCATTGTTTCATTTCCGAAAGACCAATTTTCACGGAAGTCACGTACAGCATTCATTAAACAAACTTGATACGTGCGTGCACTGCCGCACCTTTTAACAATAACAGTGCGCACTGTTGTATAAAATAAACTATATGTTCAACAATTGCTGAGAGCATAATTACAATAATGGCCTGAAAGGTAAATTGCAGGTAGAAATAATTGTAACAACAAATCTATATTTTGCCTAGCTATTTTTCAGCGATAAGCTTGGCTCTCAAGAGAAAGAGAGAGAACGAGAGAAATACTAGTCATGCAATTGTCTACATGTAGCAATGTAAACAGTCTTACCTTCTGCATAACATTATATGTGAGAAATGAAAAAAACAGTGTTAGAAAAACAAATGGGAACAGTGTATGGTTATTAAACGGGTGGAAAGGATTGGGGGGGGGGGGGGGGAGGGGTGAGAGGAAAAAAGGGGAAGGGTGTTTGAAAAAAAAACAACCATGGGGTGGGGTGAGGAAAAGGGGGGAGGGTGTTTAAATAAAGGAGGGGGTGCAACTTGCGAAACTGCTGGTAATGTTGTTGAATGTCTAAATTTGTGAACGTGAGCCATTCTTACAATTTTATCGTATGCGACGTGCATATATCTGCAGTTGAAGATGCGCCAGCAAAATATCGAAATGTATGGTACTATGCCCAATGTTAGAGTTTCTCTAATAAAAGTTCACTGTTTGACACAGTTTGCACGTTAGAAACAACTGCTGAATTTTTATGTGGAACCAGTCATGTTTCATTCACAAAGACATAAATCTCATTGCTGGTGCTTTAATTTGTAATACACGCTGTGTAGGTGAATCTGTTGGTATGGCCGTGATGTATAACTACTTGTGTATGCCAACGTAATTGTGTGTGTATGTGTGCGCTCGCATGTGCGTAATGTATAACGCCAATGCTCTAGTGCCTGTGTGTTATACCGACGCCCGTGGTATGTGTGTGTGTATTATGTGGGGTGTGTACTGTGTGTGAGTGTGTGTGTGTGTGTGTGTATGTGTATGTGTGTGCGCGCGCGTCCTCGTCCAGTCCCTCAAGGGCTAGTCTATTTCTTAATGGAAACATGAAGCATGAAAATAAAATCGCGACCTTAGTCTTGTTTGTTCCAACTCCATTTTTTGCACAACTGAGAAATTCGACGTTAAACGTTTGCGACCACCGTACTATGATAAGGAGTTAGAATAAATCGCGACTGTGAAATAACTCGATAAGTGCCACACGGCATTTTAAACAAGTGTCAAAGTGCGCATTTGTTACACCTCTTCTATGTACTAAAAGATCTCCAGTTTTTTCAGAAAATGGAGACAGAACAAACAAGAAATAAAGTCGCCAATAATGAAATTTTATACACAATCATAACAATGACTGAAGCCGTGGCGCGGTTGGGGTGGGGACAGGGGTGGAGGAAACGATAACAATGTAGGAAACACTAATTATCTTCACATTAAAATAAACAGATCTTGATATACGACATCATCGATTTCAAACATCATACACAAAGCAAACATCTCTGTGATCATCATGAGCTATTTCAAATAAGGACATAACTGCACAGGAGACCAGGCCCGGGGCAACCTGGTATCTTGTTATAACGCTGGATCATTAAGATGACGTTTTTCTGTAACATTTCCAGTCATTTTCAGACCGAAGTCTGATTTCGGTCAAAATGACTCGCTACTGGGTATTGTGATCTGAGGCTAATGCGCCATTGTTGTAAAAACGGGCTCTTTGTTCAGCGCATTGATCACATAATATAGAGATTCTATCAAGAACTAAAACAGAATATCTGGCAACACCATCAATAAATTATTGATCCGACAAGGGGAGAACAGAAAACGAATCAATAATATTTAAACACCAAACTGGTTATAGCTGACTGACCGGGGTCGGTGACAAACAGCATCATGAACCAAACTTGAGAAATCACCGTATGTCACCGAAAATCACCGCATGGTTGTGGCAGTAATTTGTGCACCGCCACCACCTTACACACATACACACACACACACACACCTGTAGGACTTTGTTCACCGTTTAGACCCCCCCCCCCCCAAACCTCCCTTTTTTGCCCACCCTATCCCCACCCACTCCCTACCGTCGATTGCATTGCTGAAAGGCAAGAAAAAGACGGGAATGGTGACACACCGTGTCTTATTAACTATCGAAACCGAAGTCGCTCAACTCCTGATCCGTTATTGGACTACTAAGTGCTGCATGGGACAGAATGATGTTGGAACTTTTCGCACCCACCATCGTTCTCAGCCTCAGATGGAACAACAAACTACCCAACCAACCTACCTGGCCGACTTCAGACGAGGAACAAATATTGCAGTAGTGAAGCTTATCAGAACGATGTAATCGAGAATAAAGTCACGTAACGGCATAGCTCGGTGCCTCCTCCCCCCCCCCCTTCCAAAGCCAAAATACAAAAGAAACCAAAAACTGTAATATCTCCTGAAAAGTCATAATCGTGGAAGACAAAAAAGAGGGTCTAACTCCAGTTATTTTGGTAGGGCGTGGGTCTTCAGAATGGGGAGCGGGGATTATTATTCTTTATATTAAATTTGTCTGATCATGGTGGGGCAAATGTCTTGTTTTTAAAACTGAAGTGGGGCGTAGGACAAACACGGTTGAGAAACACTGGTCTAATTATTTTTTAAAAATCGGGTTATGCAAGATTTGACAGAACGACAACTTAATCACTAAACCCAGGGAAGGTGATTAAAGTGACTTTTCTCATATTTGGCTCATGCTGCTTTTTATCACAGAATGCTTCAGTGGTGCAGACACCCGGTTGTTAGTAGTGCCCCAACCCAAACAGAGCAAGGGCACAAGATACACAAATGAACAGCCCAGGAAGTGCGTGAGGAACTCTACAACAACAAACCGCATCTGCAGGTTACCATGTCTATAACTAAACACGCGTGACAGAAAGAACAAAGCATGATTCTGAAAAGATGTAGATCAATACTCTTTGTCCTTTGATTTCCGTGACGTGTAAAACCTTGGCAACGAAGCGGTGTTTGGGGCTATTTCAGTCCTAGGTAGGAGGGGGTCTAAAGACCTGGCAACATCGGATTTTACCGTCAGATGTTTAAACTGGCACTTTTCATTAATCACACTCTCCTTTTTCCGCGAGTTTTTTTTTCTTGTATCATTCACTATCATTGTTTCATAATCTCAAATTGTTGACATGAACTGACGTGATGGGTATCTCACAAAGTCCAAAATGACTTTGAGATTCCATGGATGAAAAAACAAAAAAGCAGGTATACTTCATCTTTCGACGGACACGGCGTTTTGTCAAGGCATTCTCCATTACCAAACACAAAGGCAGCTTTGAATCCACTAGAGAGTAGGGTATCTGATTAAAACTCGCCATTCATGTATCTCAGATTGGAACGTGGATAACTCAGATCTCCACTTAAGCCTACCGGCTGGGATATAAACACATGGCAAAACACAGCTTTGTTGCTAAGGTTTTGGTTTTTCTTTTCTTTTGTTCTCTGTGATGAAAATCAAAGGGCAAGACTATTGATCCACCTATATCTCTAAAAGATCAGCTTTTCCCCCTTTCTGTCACTGATGCTAAGTTGAAACTCTTGCAGGTCCTGGCAAAGCAAGTGCATTACAATTTCAGTCTGCCCAAACGGATGTGCTCAATAAATGTTTACTTTATTCACAGGCACTTCTCCGCTTTATGTACAGAACACCACTAGTTTAAGCAATACCACTTAACATCATTAAACAGTTGCCGCCAAGCTCAACTTTTCAGGCACGGATTCACCACAATGTGATTGTTTTGTTAATTACCATGTCTGGTTCCTGTCCACACAAGCTGCACTGGGCAGCAAAATGTTGATCATTTCTTCATTCAGTTCTGCTGTTGCTGTTGTTTTTGTTTTCTGTTAAACAGAATCTTAGAAACAGAAATCCGTTCCTTTTATATCTATGTGGTATAAATTCTAGCATGATTAAAACTTACTTACAGGGGATAGTTAATAATCTACTTGATTATGTTTCCTGTGCCCTTGCTTTTATATGAAAATGTCCACATCAAAATTAAAGTTCTATTATTTCAATTTTGCATAAATTTTAATGAGCTGAAACACATCAGAAAAAAAAAAAATGAGTTTTGTTTCTGATACATTCATAGTTGAAGTAGTTCACTCATAAAGAAAATGACACCCAGCTAAGAAACATCACAAGACTGGACACAAAGGAGACAGAAATTGTACCCAAGACATGGGTAACAGATCAGAGTGCACAACTTCACGCCCTTCAATATTAGATGATGATATTGAAACTCTTACCTGAGCAGAGGTGGAGTAACGCAAGCCAGGAATTGTGGCAAAAATTTTATCATCCTGAGGAGGACAAAGGATGACATTCATCACGATGTACATTTATTAACACAGGTCTATAAAAGAGATATCTGACCTGCTTCACTGGGAAAAACCAGCCTCTACACTAGATGGTACAGTATTACTCTGTGTCAGGTTATCAGTTGCAGTTTACCCCTAGCCGCATCCTAAAATACTCTGCAAATTACGTGTTAATTAGTAAGTTAAACAATCTAACTTCTCTGTTTCGTTACTCTTGAGTAAAGTACAGTACCGTTCTCATACATATGCATCTTGTCCACACGGAGGGTTTGGCTCCTCTTTTGTCTAGTGATGACAGGTTCATACATGGTTCATCATGAACTTCATGACGTAACTTCTAAATATACTAGGTATGTTTAACAGTGTCCTGAAACACATTTTCATACTGTAAACATCAAATAATGGATAACTGGAATTCTCTTTCTCATTTTGTTACGGCATTTTTATCCATCCAAGAAAACATGTTCTTAATCATGCATGTGAATTCAAATTTTCCATGCCATTCATGCCCTACAAGTCTCTCTTTTTCCCATTGCCGTCCCACCGCGGATGGCATCTGTACCCCATTCAACACCACACTCTCAGACGGAAAATAGCGATGTCTTACCTCTGGAGGTTTCTTTTCTGCAAACCTGTTCTTTTCCTTATCAGCTCTAGCTGCCAAGAACTGGTTATATTCATCATTTCGTTCTTTGATCTTCTGCAGCTGCGGAACATTAGACACAATCAGCGGTAAAGAAGCGCCAGTGAAATACCCGAATTCATCATAGTAGTAAACAGATATCTTTTTGTCATCATAACAGTCACAAAATCATCGGGCAATTGCCCAGGGGCCCCATGCATGCATGTTTACATTGGTTTCTGAGTAGCTGCGTAGGGGGCGGGCCGCAACCCGTTGCCTTGACCAGGGGCGGCCCATAATAATGTTAAGATGATCCTGCGTTCAATTTCTCCCGACGCCGGTACTTTACTGACATGGAGATCTGACCAGATTATAGGCTTTTGTCGTTCATTTAATTTTTTATACATTGCTCATAAAGATGTTCAAGATTCACATCAACTTTGGATTCATGGATATTCAAATCCTTTCTTTTTTTCTTTCTCATTCTTCAAAACAATATTACATGTAATCACATAGCCCTGTGAAAAGCAAATTGCTCCATCGTAGGCCGACATTTGTACTGAAATTACCGCATGTCCACAAGCTGGACAGTGAATCAAAATATGTGGAACTTTCAACAAATTCTTGCACTTGAACAAATACCAAACAATTTCAAATTTCAAATAAATAGAACTATCCAAAGCAAAATAATTAAATAAATAAATAAATAAATAAATAAATAAATAAACAAATAAATAAATGTTTCCAAATCTGGTGGAAATCTCAGGAAAAATACCTTTTTTTTTTCATCAGAACGGGAATTTGCAGTTTGAACACCATGCAGCTGGCAATAACTCACGGAATACGGCTTAATATCGGGATCCTCCCATTTTTTCTGTCTCTGCTGTACTAAGAGTGAAGGACTAACGCTACTGATTGGCGGTAGTTTGAAGTCAGAATCCACGCCAAACGGGGAGATTTGGCCAGAACGATAGTACTGGATTGGTGGGATAGGCAAGCAAAGTCATTTTTTCGGGGAGGCCATGCCTGTGATAACTGATTTACTGAGTGTTTGGGGAAAGTGATTAGAAGAAAGGAAGAACGAAGGAAAGAAAGCAAGCCTACTGAACCATGCATTATGATTGACTTTGTCACAGGAAGACAGCCGGGCGTTGACGGCGGGGCGATGGGGAATGACTACATGGCGAACTGTCGCCCTAGCTTGATTCTTCTTGACAAGACGTTCGTTGGAAGCAGATTTTGATAGAAATTAAATACATTTATAAAACTAAACACTGACTTTAGTAAACATTCTAAACAACCAATCAGTGTTCTCGTACCTTTGCAGCATCACTCTCATTGGCTCCTAATGCAGAGGCTTTGTATTCGTCGGTCTGCTCACGGAGTGGGCGGCCTTGATACCCTCTCTGGGGAAGCAGTGAGGTGAAGGTTTTCATAGGATTTGAACGGAATTCAGTGCAATTCAAACATAAAAATCCTTGGCATTTCATATTTATACATTTTAGATTCCCACAAAATAAATAACAATATATATACACTGCAGAAAATAACATTGTGTTATTAAGCATTTAAATGTAATTAGTTCACGTTTTAAACTTTACCACTAATGAAAAAGCTGAGTACATGCTATTCTTTGATACTGAAAATTTTAGCCCTCCATTGTAAGGAGACCTTAAAAATTTAAATTTCAGTGAAAAGTTTTGCTATTGTTTCATACAATTGCATGTTATCGTATTCTTTAACTGTGTCACATGTGTTTACATCGTGCTTTCAGAACTTGTTATCTGGCATTAAGAAACTAATAATTTAAATTTCACAGTGAAAGGAACAATTATTATTACTATTATTACTCATCTCTGGGTTTCAGTTTCACCTGTTACTATATTAACAATTAAAATGGTTGGCAAAAATACAGAAAACAAACCAAATTGTGTTTCGGCTTCGTTTGAATTCTGTTCATAATTTGTCATCAAAATACGAGTGTGCCTCGTAGTTTAAATGGCATCAGATAATCACTATAATCCAAAGGGAGATATATCGGGGTGAAAAAGCTACAACTATTAAAATGTAACTGAAAAAAAAAAGTTTATAGTTCGCATTCTATCCCTGTTTAGACAAACAAAATGGTAGACATATTACGGTTGAGAGGACAGTGCTATGTTCAAGTATGAATATCTTGCACAAATATTGTAAAGAAATTATAATAGCATGGGCACGGAAAAAAAAAAGCTTTGCGAAACTGTTGACTATAAGACAGAAAGAGTGGGCCATGAGAGTAAGATGAGAGAAATTATAGATGTAACAGCAAAATTCAAGAATGATAGTAGTCTTACTGTCCACTAGTCAATGAATACCAAAGGGCGACTAAATGTGTTTGAATAAAGGAGTACTCATTGTCATGATTCGGATGTTGTTAAAACTCACGCAGAGAGTGAGTTGTTGTTGTTTTACCAGGGCCATGAGAAATTGGCTGGTGGCCTTGAACGGTCCTCGCCAAATTATAGTTGGTGAGTAAATAAATGTAAAGTTAAACTGTTAGATGCACGCTTGTCGGTTTTAATGTTCGTGATTAATAAGTAATGGAGTAGGGGTGAAACAAGGTGGGGACAGTTGACATTGTTAAGTATGACTAGACAAGTTTTTGCACGTTAACTGGCTGGTAGAATAGTGCAGACGTATTACTACAATTAAAATGGCGGGAGGTTTCGACCTATGAGATAGCTGAACTAATTGGGCCAGCGGACTAGCACGCTGGGTAGTTAGATAGTATATAACATCGTGTAACGTTCAGATTTGGTGAATGCAGGCGAGCAGAAGCATCGTGTCGTGAAGTATCTCCGGTCGACCAGTACCTGAACTGTGTGCTTTGAAGACAAGAAGTCCTTGCTAACGGATTGACTGAGCTCTAGAAAGAAAGGTCTGAGTGGGCTGACCTTTGAAAGCCCACGCTGCGCTATTTTGATGTTCGCGCCTCCCAGTAGGCGTGAGCAATGGTAATATATTTTATTTGTTCAAGTATAATAGAGATCGGAGATAGAGAGAGAACTACAGCCTCATAGGAAGACTAAGGAAACCCCAGCTGGCACTCGACCACGAGTGTCCTGTATGATAGATCTATTGCCATAGTATGATTGGAATAATATAGCACATTGTTGATGAATTGAATAGTGATTGTGCATAAAATATAGTCTTTTGGCAACTGCTTAAATTACCTACAAGCCGAAGAGTGCTTCTGTAGGCTTTGAACGTACTGGGCTCTCCTAACATTTAAGCCCATATGATTTATGGAGAGTTTGCCTGGCGACTGGCCAGTGGCGACTCAACTGTCACTTTAAATTGATATCCAGTTTCGTATAATATACCTATTTACTATTGATTGCAGTACCTCCATAGTTACATGAATATCATTGGTTAAGTTATTAATTAGAGTTTTTGGTTTGAATATATACCTCTATTGTCTTTTGTTTTGTTATTAATATTTATGTAAACTATGGCCTGACCGGCCTGACATATATACGCTCTAGTTATTTAGTACTTTTCTTGTGTGGTTGTGTCCGAGTGTGAGTTAGCTGCCTCTCGTGCAGTCGTAACATCCCCAAGACCCTAACTCTGCTCGTGACACTCATGAAAAGAGATTTACTATTGAACTATAAAATTAAGCGAACAAAGATATCATTTTGGTTAACCACAATAGCTTCTGAAAGTCAGAATAAGTCATGCACATGTTAGAGGTCATAACAGATTGATAATATTTCACGAAAATTGAAATTAGACAGAGAAAGTCTGTCATTTGCCAAACAGAATGCTATTGAAACTACAGCAAGCTAAAACGCTGGTGAAGCAATGAGGAGTGGCGATTGATGAAGCTGCGTTTCAACCTAAATATAGCACGTGCGGCTATATTTATATTATCGTGAAATGTAAAACTGTCACCTTCTTTGCGATGGCAAATAATAAAATAAATAAGTAAGTAAATAAATAAATGTATACAAAGCATATTTCTAGTTTGCTCATGAGAGAAGAAAAATATGAAGAAGCGGTCTCAAGGCAAGCTGGAACTGGTAAGTTTTGTCTGAACTGTTGACAGAATTGCAGTCCTTCTGGGAAACGAGAGGCCTTTGACAGGCAGTCTGTCTAAGCAGCTAAAACTACCACTATGTCTGGGCCATAGCTATTTCGTGAAATCTGGGATACAAATAGGCAAGGATGTTACAATATGAGTTTCTAGTTCTACCAAAATATTCTGATAAGCCAAAAAAGCTCGCTCTTCCTTCGCACGCCCGACATGTTGCAAAGTACGGATATTCTATCCCTCACATGTTTCATTATTGTAATTCTTAATGGCATTCATTCTAATGTCAAACCATATCTGTAAATAAACAACAATAGTATAAACCAAAATCTGGCCCAAGCCCTATTGTCAGACACATTTCAAAATCATGCCCAGTCGAATACTGGAGGTGCCCTGGGTGCGAGTCCGCTCTGTGTAGGTGACTTCTAGATGAAGATTATGAAAAAAGGGCCACTTTTCATGTGACAAGGCGAGGTTTTTCGGTCACTCGCAGCATCTGTATACAATTGTCAGCGTTCGTGGAAACGTCACGCACTTTGTTTCAACGGTCACCCCCCCCCCCCTTCCCCCTTTTCTTTCTTTTTAATCTCCTGCTGTTTTTCAAACATAAAATAGGATGAAAAACCCAGACGCCAATTGCCAACAAGATTCCTAAGCAATTTCGTAGCAACGGTATGCACATGACATGCCATGAACATGACAGAACGCTTTATTTTTAGCACTCAATGGAATATCCTACGCCATGCTATATTTAGCCAGCGACCCACGTCATTTTCACAAGTGGTTGTAGAGAGCGGACTCGAGCCCTGGGAATATCAATCCGTATCTCGTCGGGCGCGTGAAGGAATCAATTCGTTGTTTTTTTTAATTCTACAATCAAAATTAAAGAAAAAAAAAGTACTCTTATTGTTTTGTCGTAGATATTTTCACCGAGCAGATTCAGTTGGTTAGGGGGTTCGTTGTCTTTCTGCCTTTTTTTCTTATCTGTTGCACCTAAGTTATGGAACAGGCCATAGTCTTCAGCTTCGTCCACCTCCACAGGGAGATTATATCTCTCTCTTGTTGGTACGCGCTGGAGAACAAAGTATTGAAAACTGAACAGCACTTTCCTTGTACTGTCTGTCATACGTTGTCTTGAATATAAACATGAAAGCGACAAACCCTTGCTCTTGGCTGGAATAGAGCTGATAACGAAGAAACGTGTACCTTTCAGTTGATGTCAATAAAGAAACAATTTTCACGCTTGAAGTGCGTTTTTAGATTAAAGCCTAATGGCTAACGCTAAAATATTTATGTCACATTTTCCCCATTGTTTTGACGCCATAGCCATCAATGCACGACACTAAGCGTCATTGTGTATCATGTTTGACGTCACAATTATTTTACGTTGCAAGTTTACAGAACAGATGCTGCTCTGTCTTGGACAAAAGGAGCGGTACGAATGTTCGTTTCCCATGTATTTAATGATAATAACACGTGTTTGTGCAATGACAGGGATCTTTGATGAGTGAACTTTCAAATCTACAGCCTCTTCCTTCAGCAGGCGTGAGGCAAGAAACTAACAACACTGTAAAATAAAATGCAAGGCTGAGAAATTAATCACTTATGTAATTAACATACAAAATAAAATTAATTTAATAAACGAAGCACGTATTTGATTCAAATTGCTATGTGGCATTCTGGTGCATTGGTGTGACAGAAACTGCTGACAAACTTTGCACACAAAAAAAATGTGAGCCGAATTTCATTAAACTTGAAATTCCTTAAAGCTTAGAAGAAGCCAAAATAATGAGCTAGAAATAAAATAATAAAAAAGAATGACCTGATGAGTGGGTTGCCATACATTGTCTGAGCGCATCCAGCACATATTCAATGTGGATGGTAATCTGATTATGGTTTGGAATATACCACTACCAATGCATGTCATGTATATGCTTAAAACATATTTTGTACAGAATACAAACAAAATTATTTAAAGAGGCAAGTAAACAAACAACATATACAAATAAGAACAGTTAATGACCTAACCGTTCTGCTTTTTGTAAGAGCGATGAGAAAACAGTTTAAATGTAGTTAGAGGTGAATGTAGCTGTTCATCACAAATAAATCGTGTGTTAGTGATTTATCAAATGCTCAGCACATCAATGCAGCGTGAGGTTATTATAACCTGTCCAAAGACTGAATTCAAACAGCACCATGGATACAGATGTCAATACATTCGGCCCTCTCTTCTACCCCAATATTTTTATCACAAAATCAACATTTACATTCATTCTAAATAAGCTCAGCTTTTGTCTCTCTTCAATCAAATCGAACATAGATTTACATCAAAATTTCCTGCTTCTCATGTCGAAAGCTTCGGCAACTTTGTGCCATTGATCGTACCCATTTTACCGTAGCTTTCATGGTGACAATGGTTTCTTGTTCTATAAGCCAGACTTGCTGGCACCATCAATTGTTTACTTGTGAATGATCAATGCAGTTCTCAAATTCCCAAACCATTTCCCATGTTTACCACATCCTTACATTTTCAGGAAAACTAAAAACGTAAATGTGCAACTGCTTTTAAATTGTATAAAAAATTATCGTGCATTATATCCATAAAATTCAGAACATCTGTGACGGGCCTTGTTGGACAAAAGTTAAGCTATTCCTACACAATTTAGAGTTTCTCACTCCCTAATAATCAGGAGCAACTGCAGGCAGACTGTTCACCGTCACGGTCGCACAAAAGCTGCTCAAGCTTGTGGTGGTCATCGTTCATAAGGTGTAAGATGAAAAACAATACAGTGCATTCAAGCCACCAGCATATTGCCACACCAGGACCATTCCAAGCTGATATTGAAGCAGCGGCAGCAACCGCAAAATCCTTTACCTTCTGGGCCATAAACGCATTATATTCCTTGTTTCTTTGTTCCTCCATCTGCTTCATCTTTTCTCTCCTCCCATCGTCCTTAATGAGGACACCGTAATTTCTAGGTCTTGGAGACTCAAACTCCATTCCCTTCTATCAATCACAGTAGTTATCAAAAGAGAAAAAAATGAGATAGTGAGAGAAAAATCAGCAGAAAAAAAATTCACTTGTAGGAAACCGTCTTGCAGTTTTCACGTAATATCAAAGTTACATTCATCAGTGAACAAACTAAGAGCTTGGGTAGAAAAGACAAACATGAAATACGATTGGCATTGCTATGTACATAATGGCCATTGCCAACTATGCCTGTAACTCCCTTATACTGTTATTTTTTTACATTAAAATAGTGAATCTGTTAGCCTGACCTGCAAGAAAAAAAGAGGTTATTTTGAACATCTGAAAAGCGCATCTTGTGAGTGGCGAGTTTCTTCTTCCACTTTCTTGGTTTCTGAAAATACAGACCGGCTGATATGATTGCAAACACATATTTAAAAACACAAACAATCTCGCTGTAGGAAAGGTGGACGGTGGGATAAATCAGGTTTATTACACAGTTAAGTCTTTTAAATAACATGATGGTTAAGGTCAAATTAAATGAAATGCCCCGAATAAACCATCTAATCAAAGAAGTCTGTTGACATTACAATTAAAAATAAACAACACTGGTAAAACTAGGTGTTGTTTTCTTTTTCTATGACGAAAGAAAAATGGACATGAAGAGACCGGATGAGACTCAAATCCAAGGAAAAATCATAAGAAAGTCGAATACATTCACAAGTGGTTTGTCAAAGAGTATTTGTGAAATAATGTAAGAAAATATGGGTTAATATATTCATTTAATTATCGAAAAAAAAAAAAAGAAGCGAAGCGCTGCAACAATGCCACAAAACATTTGCCCACACACAATTATGAATAGCGTGGAGAAACCAGGCATCAACTCACACGCCAACACCGCAAACATTTCTCGCATTTCCAGCATTACATCGACACGTATTATAATAATAAGAAACAAAATTGCCAAATCTCTACATCACAACCACGTTAAATTTCCAGAACTTCACACCATGCTACGTACCAAGTGCTACAAGCTCTAACCTTCACACCGTTATCAAACACGTTAGTGCTCCTATTGAATAATTGATGAACATGAAACATTTAGCCCAGTGGTTCTAGACTCCAAATTTTCTTTCACCCCCCCCCCCCCCCAAGAAAATAAGAAAATCCATACTCAAACCTAAGGGAAACATTTCACAAGAAGACAGTCTACACCACAGACTAATAAAATACACACATTATGATGTTAAGCTTCTCAAAGTATTACTTGGACAGTAGACATGCTGATTATTCATAATAAAACAGAAAGCATTCTTTATCAAATGCACGCAATCGCCCCGGGGGGGGGGGGGGGGGGGAAAGAGAGTCGCCCAGGTTGAGAACCACTAATTTAGCCATCCACGTGACAATGTTCTCCTGCAAAGATTATCAAACATCCCAACAATTCTAAGATCACATATTGGAAGATTTCGTTTTTGATGAAACTCATGGGAAATTTTTTTTTTACAAAAAAAAAAACAAAAACGCATGAGGCGTGCACAGCAAATACTCGCCAAAAGGACAAAACATCATTAAAATGGTAATGACATAATCTGTTTAATTTGAATCGCCAGTGTGAATGAGGTGCGCAGGACATCCTCTAATTGGAGTGCATCTTGTCTTTTGTAAGGAGGCAACCCCGCTGACAATAGCCTGGATCAATTTAAGAGGAATAGCAGGCTGGTCTCTCGGGTGCTCTCTGAAGGATGCTTACGGGCAGATGAATTTTCAATGATCCAAGAGTCTGCCTTGGAGCGGAAGTTTTCTCCCACACGCGACAGCATTTCAGCAATCAGCACACAGTGTTAGAGCACATGCAGTTTCAGGCATGCTTCTATAATGTAATACATGCACTTGTGGCACAATACTATCGCGTTCTTTTTACGTAATTAATGTCATGCAATTTCAAAGTAGGAATACTTCAGTCAACTACAATGGAGCTACCACACATCACGCGCATGGAAACTTGCAGAATTTGCGTCACCAGGTTTTGGGTTAGTTTCATCTGACGTAACATAATTAGTGACTCTCCAAATTCTAAAATAATTAATTGTTCCCAAGGAGGCGACATAACACTGCATAACAATCAAATTTACAATTCTGGTGACATAAACCACTAAATGTAATGTTTTAATAAGAGATGGTCGACTCCTTTGACGCCACAGAACTTCTGCGTTTCCGTATGTATTCCGCTCCTAAACTGGCAGCAGAGCACTGCACGACTGTCTAAATTATACACTTCGACGATGTACATGAAGCATTGCCAATGTATAGCTCAGATATGGCCGCTGACGCATCGGCATCATGAAAAACTATAGAGATAGTTAAGACTAAAGCTTTCTGTAAGAAACTGCAATTCCTACTAGAAACCTCATGTAGATCCTCATTTCGTGGATCTTAAGTACACCAAGAAGTAACGGACTGACGATACTGATTTCCCGTGCAATGTTTGCAAGAAAACTGAACACAACAAGCTGCCAATCTGCAAAGCTAAAAGCATCGTGTGAGTGCCAAATATAAATTGCGTCATTGCTGGAACTCACACTGTGCAGCTGTTTGATCCAGGAAATGGTTGTTATAAATCTACATCCAAATACCTTGATTCAGACACCTTTATATGTTTTTAAATTATACACTTCTATCTTTGGAGGGATGGGGCGTGTAAGAAACTGCAATTCCTACTTGAAACCTCATGTAGATATCAGGCAACAGGAACGACGTAACATTTCTCTCCATTACTTTTTCTATGAAATTTGTTTTGTATTGCCCATTAAGTTACAATAAAGCCAAGAATATACGCACCACAAATTGTGGACAACAGCTTCTTCTCCTTCTTCTTTCTATGCTGTACCATGTTTTGCTTTGGTTCGTTTCGCTGGGTCTTCCACCTTTATATTTTACTATTAGTTTCCTTCAAGAGGTCAGACAACTCCTGATCATGTCTTTACACGCCATTTCGGGCCTTCATAAAAATCATGTTGACTAATGGGAATATAATTATAATAAAAGCTGCATTTTGCCTGTTAAGGCCCCGCGCGCACTATGTTAAAATTAATCACCCGTTCAATGCAAGCAATCTTTCGCGCGGCGTGCAGCACGGTAAACTCTTTGCCAAGCAAGCAAAAATCTGCGTTTGCACGCCATGCAGCAGGCGAAACGGTATAGTGCGCGCGGCCCCTTAGACAGTCAAGGCGTCTCTGTTTTATGCTTAGCATGCATGCATTAGAAAGGAGTACACTACGCACTAAGATAGTTCAAGCTAAGCACAGCTGACAGAATAGGGGATCACTATTGATTAGGTCTTGGCCACACGGATATTTGCTCTATACCTGCTGTCTTTGATATTCTAGGTATTCCTTCTGACGCTCCTCTCTCAGCCTCCTTTGATGCTCCTCGTCCTCTCCCCCGACTGGCAGCGAAACCTCCTCACCTGGTGCTGTCCATTGTCTCTTTCCGTCGGTGCGCTTCTACTCACATTAAATGAGAGGTGCGGCAATTGCGATTAAAAGGGAATACTTTCTACGGTAATGTAATTAATTCTTGCTTTCTTTAGCTAAGTAAATGAGGCATTCAGGCAAGACTTGAAGTTATACAAAAAATATGCAGTGGCGTTGTATTCACCTCATTGTTCATTGTATTTCACGTTAATGGTTTCGGATCTTTAAATTTTCAAATACATGTGAATGGTAAATTCATCAACTCTTGCTAACGTTTCATCTGCAGGAATCTGTCAAAGTTGGAACTGATCATTAGCTGGTTACATGGAACTTTATTCCCCATTGAAGCGAACGTTCCCCTAGAATGCTATCAAGCTCCACGGCCAGGATCTTGGAAATGGTTCTCTGTACCTTCATAAGCAGTTCTCGATATTCCTTCCTTCTTTCCTCGTTCAGCTTCCTTCTATTCTCTTCATATCCTCCTATGGGAAATGCTTCGCCTTCACTTGGTTCTCCTGTTGGTGCACTTTGGGGCTGCATCCCTTTTCTTTTGGCCTAGTTTGGGTGCAATGGTTGGATCATTTTCAACTACCCGTCTCACCAGGTTTAAATGGTAATGTACTGTCTGATCGATAAGCACAGTTTAAACTGTTATAGTTTTAGAGTTAGTTCTGCAAACATTATTCTGCATTTCTGGAAAGTCCGCTCGGTGGCAAAAATTAAGTGCTGATTACCTCTGTATTGTCTACTCAAACAAAGTTCCGACTGTTTTAAGTGAATAGATAGATATAACAATTCAAGTGCTTTAAATGTCTGAAAATGTAAAATCCATTGTGAAACGATTGCAAAAAATAACTTTCTAGAAATAGAACTAATTTGGACTGTTTCAGAATTGTAAAATTTGTAAATTTACTTGCTAAAACAATCAAAATAATTCATGAACGCTTTTCGGGAATGATTTGAACTATAAACTGAAACAAGAAAAGAACCAAGTAAAAGTGAATATATTGAAATAATACCTGTCTGAGCATTTCGTTATATTCTCGCTGTCTCTCTTCATTGAGTTTCTTTCTAGTCTCTTCGTATCCACCAACTGGAAATACGCCTATAAAGCCTTCTGCTGGGTTTTCGGGGGTTACTTTAGCCTGTTCAGAGCAGCAATCATCCATTACATATACAATTTAGATCGGTTATACATAGTTATCCTTCTTGCTGTGTAGATGCCAAGCAGCCCAAAAGTAAAATTGAAAATACTCACTGATAGAGGGTTCTGAAAACATTCACTGCTCAGGCTTAAAAAAAATAATTACAAATCAGCAAACACCAGGTTATTTCAATATGCGAGCATCAATTTCAAGTGAAAAGCTTAAAGGCTGGCTGTATGAAAGTCATGAAGTACAGAAAGAAAATAAAAGAAAAAAACACCATAAAAATATGCAAGCAGTTTAAAGTCTGGCAGTACTTAGCTGGATGGCGGGCTAACAAAAAAAATCCCTCCGGCCACAGCGGAGTTCAGCATGCAAGGATGTGCAAACGTGGGACAACATTACTGGATATTCTCTATAGACGAAGAAATCTCAAACAATCTCATGAACCATTCCAACCCACAGCCAACAGCTTGAATACTCAGGAACTACCAAACTCTATGCACGTACAGAAATGACAAAAACCACACTAAGTCCAGAACATGTAAATGTAAAACTGGAATTACTGTTCACGAATTCTAGTGACAGGTTTAAATAATTTCCTGATTTCACCATATGAAGAATGACAACAAAGGATATTCTATTTCAACATATCCACAAAGTAGGGTACCAAACCCTATCTCTTTTCGTGTCCATCCAGTGTGAAAATCTGGCCACTTTTCATGATACGAAGAGGTATCCACACTTTTTTTAAATACTTAAATCACAAGAAGAACAATTTATGGAGAGTCGGCACACGAAAACAATGAACACGGTCATATTTCGTGAATCTTAAGTACACCAAGAAGTAACGGACTGACGATACTGATTACCCGTGCAATGTTTGCAAGAAAACTGAACACAACAAGCTGCCAATCTGCAAAGCTAAAAGCATCGTGTGAGTGCCAAGTATAGCCTAAATTGCGTCATTGCTGGAACTCACACTGTGCAGCTGTTTGATCCGGGAAATGGTTGTTAAAAATCTACATCCAAATACCTTGATTCAGACATTCTTATATGTTTTTAAATTATACACTTCCATCTTTGGAGGGATGGGGCCTGTAATCGATAATACGGCAATCGTCAACTGAGAGGTAGTAAAAAATCTGCGTATTGTACGATGCTTCAATCTGGTGTCTTAATTCTCGGTCAGCTATGTCTTCCTCCTCACTTCATTGTACAACTAGCTACCAGCATTTTCCGAATGCTGCAAAATCCAGATAGTGCTCTGAAAGCCCAAACAGTGCCGAATTTTGTCGGATGCGTCAGTACAGTGCTTTCAAGTCCACACGGTGCTGTGTTTTGTCTAGTGCGAGCACACAGAACTGCCAACCTCTTGCCTTGATAACGGGGTGTCCAGTGATCGTCGTGTGTATTCAATAAGGTCACGTCTCCTCTCGTCCTCGTACAACTGATGCCTGCTCTCGTAGGTGCCCAGTGGCATGAGATCTTCCTCCGCTGCAGTTTCTGGCACGTACCATGACCGGTTGGGTTGCTTTCCCTCTTCATATTTCTGACGCCAAATAAACAATGGATTTCACAAAATCAGAGCTCTTATGCCCTTTCATTTACCTCTGAATGATATTTCATTTCAGCGTTTCCCTACATAAATCTGGCACTCTTAATGATGGCAGAAAAGGAATTTAGTTTTGAGTTCGTGTTGCTGTTGTTTTCCTTGTCTTTTTTTTTTTTCAAGTAATTTTGACATGTTTTTATACTTTGGCTTAATTGTTGATTTTGATAAATTTGTCCTAAACAGTGAGCCAACACTTAAAGGTAACAATAAGGTAATGAGGATAAGCATTAAAACGTTTGCTGGCTCCACTGTCACAAAACACTTGGCGGGTTGTAATTTACAAAGATTTAGTGTCTGTTGTACCTTGTAAAGCCAATCATTGTATTCCTTGTTTCGTATCTGAGCCAAACGTTTCCGGTAGTCTGCCGAGTTGCGAAACGCTCCCAAGGATGGCTCGTCGTCTGCTATGTTTTCACTCCTGGCAGTCGATGGTTTCTAGTGACATAAATCTTCAAATTAACTACAACAGCAACAGACATTACCTGGACCTGGTTCCCGTTGATTCTTGACATAGAAGAAGTGATGTTTCCACCCCAGGCTTGGTTTAATTTGAGGGTCTATTATTGGCCAGATTTGATGCAAGATTTGAAATGTCAGTTTAAAAAGCAAGTACTTGCCTAGTCGCGTGGCACTTCGCTGAAACTAGATGTCGTGTATTATGCATTTCCCCTAGTGAAATAGTTAGCCTGACAGATAAGAGTTCGTAATACACTCACTTGGAATACGCAACAAAACTACCAAGGGGCTTGCAACATTACAACACACCTGTATGCATCTACCGACTGCACAATGCACAACAATGAACAACTGCTCCGACTTAGCGGATATAAAGTATCACCTTCAGTAACACCTAAAACCAGGAAACAAACAAACAAAAAATTCAGGAACGTTTCACAACACACATAATGAATAGCAGCTGACAACCTGCCAAAGTTGGCAATATTCAAAGTGTAAAAACATATGTACAAGTACGACTCTGCCACAATACAAAAATACATGTGTATGTATCACTTGCTTACATTGTTCTACATAATCCACTCTACAATTCTCATCATAGTGTCCAAAAAATGTATACAGCTCGCCAGCTCACTGCTGTCCATTGGTAATTCCATCCAGATTTCATGGGAAAACAGAAGGAAAACCAAATCTTTTGAGACGCTGGATTTACCAGTGTGAGACTCGAGTTAGCCCAGCCTAGAAAAAAATTTGCCTACCTGATCATTTCCTTTTCAGGACTTAATGAACAACCATTTACATAAACTGTGCCGTTTTTCAAGAAAATAGAACAGTGCGTTTTGTTCGTTTGTTTGTTTTACTGCATCGTCAACAAACAGACGTTGAGACTGCTGTCTATGTCAAGAACAGATTTGATTCATAAATGTTTCCACTGAGTAAATTTTTGTGAGAGAGCAGTGAGTAATTTTTACAAACGTAATTATTGTGCGAGCCAGCATAACTTGGTCTCGTAAACAATTTGTTTTGAACAGTTTTTTTCCTAATAGATAGACAGAAGGTGTGGGGAAGGATAGACGGACAGCGTAGGTGTGCATGACTGAGCACTTTTTATATCTCGTGTTTTGAACTGGGTTTAGTAGAGAGGGAAGGGGTGAGTAGGAATTAAATGTTATTGAGACGTCTGTTGACGTACAGAAAATCCGTGATCCAGAGTAAAAGCTCGGGGTTTTGAACATGTTAAGAATTTATTGCTATAAAATTACATTTTATTGTCTTGAGTGATTCGACCTTTGATGTCGACCCAAGGTCGTTGCGTAGGGCTGTTACTTAAAATAACTCGGTTCGGCAGCTGAGCTAGAGGTGGTTGCACCAATCAAATGTATGAATCTGGACGGAAGGTCGAGACATAGCTTTAGTATTTAAACCCGTGCAGAGCTCAGATAGATGCCACATGTAGACAATCCATTTACGAGGTGGACGGCGATAGTCCTCAGCCAGATGAGACACATAAGAGACGCAGTTGAGCAGTCCATATTGTGAGGAGCGCCATGAGTTAAAGCTCCAGAGCCTAAGCTACTTGGTTTGATATAAACCCACAGCGTTTACATCCAGCGCTCTCACTCCCAGTGAGGGCCGCATGGTGAGAGTCCATACTAATTTGTAATGATGAAAGTGAACCGTTCTACTTACTTTTGAAGACAGTTTCAGAGCTACCGCCAGACAACGCATGGTTGTACAAGCATTCTCCATGGCGTGTCTAGAGGAAATGTCCATATCATAACATGTCTCATTGAATTAATAGAATTTAAACTGTTATATCCGTCGCCACGTGCGCGGATTCTATTTGGCATATAACTCATATGACCTGCAAGTAGTTAGAGTGAATAAGTTAGTCTTTATAGAAAGCTGTAGTTTCATTAGTAGATTCAGTTGCCTTTGAATTGATATTTATATTTATAATTATATTTGTTACATTAATTCCTGTAATTAAACTGCCCTACAGTTCTGCTAAAAATCAAAGCAATTGATTTATTTAGTTTTTAGAGTGCAAGTATTTTTTTTGTGTGTTCGTCGATTGTGGGAGCGGACCTCGAAAGAGTGCCAGTCGAATTATCCCCATCTAACCCACATCGCGACAGTCTAATTTATATAAAAATAAAGTTTAATAGATTAATGTGTCCACGAATTAGAACTCATTCACCAGGACAATGACTTTACGTCACAGCTGAAGCATTCCAGTTTTTACCTCACACTGTTACAACAAAATGCTTTTGTCGCCAAACATTGAGCACGGTCTGACACATATTTAACATGCACCCATTGACTGAACAGAGTCAAATCTGATGTCACTGATATTATGGACAGCATGAAAGAGATATCCTGTAAAGATACACTCCCTACACTAGAGACATTTGTTCTGCTTAGAAAGGAATTCATTTTAAAAATATTAGATATTTCAGTCCCATCTGGACCCTCTCCTCAACACAAAGCACAACCGACAATACAATACAGGGACTAGCAGGTTCTAACACACAAAATGTCATGGAATGTACATTGCTGGGTATAAAATATGTAACTTATTATTTCTCTTCCACGATAGCCTGGTTTTATGTGATTTTGCCTTATAGTTATGTTAAATTTACCCACCCACCACCTCCCAAAAAAACAAACAAACAAATCCAATTCAGTTCAGTTTCATTAAAACACCCATCACCTCATGCTTCCCATTTCGTCTAATTTCTCAGAGTTAATAGGTGACTGCATAAACGATGAATATATCCACTGGTGCCATATAACTGACAGGATGGCTTTAAAATCGCCCGTGCAGATGCGGGGCTCTCTTGTAGAAGAGGGACAGCAGAGAATACATCTGACGTGATACTGCGTGTCGTAAGAGGCGACTAAAGGTGCAAAGGTCCTGGTCTCCCGAGAAGAGCCAGTTGGCGGTGGGCCAACTACCCACCCTGTAAAAATAAACCAGTTACAGAAACACAAGCAAATACTTCAAATCAGTCTTTTATCTTGGGAGAAGGGGGAGCATCTGCACCTGTAGATTCAATGAAGGACAATGGACAAAGCCGAAAGGACGCCACTGGCCCGACTGCTCCTTCATCAAGCAAGTCACTCCGGATTGCGTCGTGGAATGTCCGCTCCATGTATGAAGCAGGAAAGAGTGCCCAGGTTACAATGGATATGAGGCGATACAGACTGCACATACTTGGAGTTAGCGAGACCCGCTGGATACAGTCCGGACTGAAACAACTTAATACTGGGGAAAAGATTTTGTATTCTGGAAGGGAGGACAAAAAGCATACAGAAGGAGTAGCGATCATCTTGAGCAAGCACGCCCAGAGGTCACTGAGGGGATGGGAACCCTATGGAAGGAGAATTATATTGGCATCATTTACTACTAAGAACAAGAACATCAACATGAACATTGTGCAGATATACGCCCCAACAAATGAAGCAACCGATGAGGACAAGGACGACTTCTACAACCAGCTTCAGGAAATAGTTGACACATTGCCAAGAAAAGATGTGAACATTATAATGGGAGACGCCAATGCCAAGATAGGACAGGACAATACAGGGTATGAGGACATTATGGGGTGCAATGGTTTAGGACAAATGAATGAGAATGGAGAGCGGTTTGCAAGTTTCTGCGCATTTAACAGCTATGTGATTGGAGGTTCAGTATTCCCACACAAGAGGATCCATAAGGCCACTTGGATTTCACCGGATGGAGTAACTGAAAATCAGATTGACCACTTTTGCATCACCCGACGATTCAGACGCTCACTAGAGGATGTCATAGTACAGAGAGGAGCAGATGTTGGATCTGACCATCACATGCTGCTGGCAAGACTCAAACTCCGCCTCAAGAAACAAGGTACCAGAGCAGGAACAAAGAGGAGAAAGTTTCAAGTGAGCCTTCTGGATGGAGACAAGAAGGAAGAGTTCCAGCTGACACTGAGGAATAGATTCAAACCCCTTGTTGACCTGGAAGAGACAGTAGATTTGGAGACTCACTGGGCTAAGGTAAAAGGAGTATTTACATCGACATGTCAGGATGTTATTGGGGAAAAGAAAGTGGAACACAAGGAATGGATCAGTCAAAAATCACTGGACTTGATAAGGATAAGAAGAGACCTAAAAGAACGGGTAAATGCAAGTCGTACAAGAAGCTCAAGAGTTGGTAACCAGGAAGAGTACCGAGCATCAGCTAAAGAGGTCAAAAAATCAATTAAAAAAGACAAAGAGGAGTTCATAGGAATGTTAGCAGAGAAAGCAGAGAAGGCAGCAACAGGAGGACACATGAGGATCCTCTACCAGACTACAAAGACTCTTGCTGGAAAATATGGAAAACCTGAAGTTCCTGTCAAGGATTACAACAGGAAGGCTATTTTTGGAAAGGAAGCTCAGGCAAAAAGATGGATAGAACATTTTAACAGCCTCTTGAACAGACCTCCACCAAGCAACCCACCCGACATTCTACCCGCAAGAAATGATTTACCGATCAGTTGCGACCCTCCGACTAAAGCAGAGATTAATGATGCCATAAAGCAGTTAAATCGAGGCAAGGCAGCTGGACCAGACCAGATCCCACCAGAGGCGCTGAAGGCAGATGCTGCTGGGGCTGCAGAGGGTCTGCACTCACTATTCTCGAGGATTTGGATTGGAGGCAAGTTTCCAAAGGACTGGAAGGAAGGACACCTCGTGAAGCTCCCAAAAAAAGGGGACCTCAGCAATTGTAGTAACTACAGAGGAATCACACTTCTCTCCATCCCAGGAAAGGTTTTCAATCGGATTATTCTCAAGCGAATACAGAATGCAACAGACCAAAAACTTCGCGAGGAGCAAGCTGGTTTCAGGAGTAATCGATCAACCACCGACCAGATCGCCACGCTGAGAATCATAGTAGAGCAGTCGCTGGAGTGGAACTCCCAACTGATAGTGAACTTCCTTGACTACGAGAAGGCCTTTGATAGCATCGATAGAGAAACACTGTGGAGAATATTGAGACATTATGGAATCCCAGAGAAGATGGTGAATCTTATCAAGAGCATGTACGAGGGGACAAGTGGCAGAGTCGTACATGATGGTGAGCTTACTGACAGCTTTGATATCAAGACTGGTGTTAGGCAGGGTTGTTTGCTGTCCCCATTTCTGTTTATCCTGGTGATTGATTGGCTTATGAAAGAAACCACCAGTGGAGGAAGAAATGGCATACAATGGACCCCATGGACACAGCTGGACGATCTAGATTTTGCAGATGACTTGGCACTATTGTCGCACACACACGACCAGATGCAAGCAAAAACTACAGCTCTAAACAAAATTTCAGAATCTATTGGATTGAGGATACATCCCGCGAAGTCGAAGGTCCTAAAAATTGTTGCACCCCTAAGCGAACAAGTCACAGTAGGAGATCAACCACTGGAAGATGTAGAGTCCTTCTGCTATCTTGGTAGTATCATTGACAATAAGGGAGGAACAGAGGCAGAAGTCAAAGCACGAATTGGAAAGGCACAGGCAGCTTTCACATCCTTAAGCAAGATTTGGAGAACCAAGGATATATCTCTAAAAACAAAGCTGAGGATATTCAACTCGAACGTGAAGTCAGTCCTGTTGTATGGATGTGAGACTTGGAATGCGTCCCAGGCCTGCATAAAGAGAATCCAAGTTTTCATCAACAGATGTTTGAGGAAGCTACTTAAGATCAGATGGACAGACAAGGTCAGTAATGAAATTGTATGGAAAAGAACAAGACAGAACCCAGTCAGAGAGGAAATTGGTAGGAGGCGATGGAGATGGATCGGCCACACTCTCAGGAGGCCAGGAAACAGCATCACGAAGAAGGTATTGGACTGGAATCCCCAGGGCAAGAGATCAAGAGGAAGGCCGCGCGGAACGTGGAGAAGAGCCAGAGAAAATGATGTGCAACGAAGCGGAAAGACTTGGAATAATGTAAAGAGGCTGGCCCATGATAGGGAGGGATGGAAGGTGTTTGTTGGTGGCCTATACCCTGATCCAGGGTGAGAAAGGCAATGATGATGATGATGATGGCTTTATAATATTTGATCTCTGGACATCCCACACAGTTCATAAAACCTGACCTAGTTAAGTCAAATTGTTTATAATGACGTACCGCCGACGCCATCTCTTCTAGTCACTATCCACTAGCCACAAGCCACACTTGTGTATTATGCTTCATGCAACACATACGCCGGCTCATGCAACTGAAATCTGACCTGTAACCAGGCGGCCGATTGACTACTTTCTTCCGTGCTGCTACTTGAGCTCATTTCGTTTGGCATTGTGCAAGGTTCCATAACAAATTTATTCTTTCATATCACCTCCGCCTAAGCGAAGAACTTATAGAAGAGACTCAGAAATTGTATATGTTTATAAAATAATAAAATGTCATCAACATTTGGGTAATGTTAACACCGTTTCATACATTTCCAGCACGAACTCTAAAAAAAAAACAGGACCAAGAAATTATAATATTTCTCAATAGATGACGCCACTGGATCGCGGCTCAGTTTGATCAATTCATCTTAAAGGAGGTCTATCATTTGAAGATAAAAGTAAGCAATGCATAATGAATGAAGAGGCGCATGGAACTCTTTGTCTTTTCGTCCCAACTGCTGATGTATTTAATTGATCCTGCCAGGCTACAGGCCAACTGGTGACTACCACAACAATCACTACATTTTACAGGTGTAGCCAAACCATCACTGGTCACCTTCGCTTTTTGTCTCAGATGGTCTTTCATGTCTTGTTGTCTCAGTTGTTTCAGTTCTTCTTTTCTTTTCTCATATTCCTCACTGGTCACCTGGAGACTGCCCAGAGAAAAGTGCTTCTTCTCCGGCAATCGAAACTCATCACTGGTCTCGGGGTTTGGCTAGGCAAAAGTTTAAATCAACTGATGTGAAATTCTTGGTCTAAACATACAATGACAACGTTTCATTTTGCTATCCTTAACTAAAGAGCGATGTAAAAGGAGCATCAAATCACTGAAAGGGGCTTGATCGACCAATTCAAACAGTAAAACTGAACACCTAGACGATCATTCACGTTATTATATTTAGGTCTTGTCGACTATTTTTTGTGTGCAATATGTAACACCATTATTTTAGTCATAATCTCAGCACACAAAATTGAGTTGTGTATCAAAAAAGTTTGAAAGTAAAGACTTCAAAATGACCAAATGTTTAAGCCATTCAATACATCAGCTTGAAAGACTAAGAGAAATAGTAATGATCTGTGGCGATATTCTGAGAATAAAAACAAATTTTATACTCAAACATATACTTGTGATGACGTCTTCATCAAAGATAGTAAAAACGACGCAGGATGAAACAATCACAATAAATAGCAAAAAAAAACAAAACACCAAAATCAGAACTCCTAAACCTGTGCACTTGCTAAGAAATAATGCAGCCGCTGGCTTCCTGCACTTGACACTATCAAGGAGAACATCCATATCGAATATGTTTAGCAATCTGTTGTACTGACCTACCTTGTGCTTTGGCAGCAGATCAGTATGACATTATCCTGCCATTAAAGACGGCTTCAGTTATGAATAAATACGCTCACTCACTCGAGCTCGAGCACTCGGTGTAATATGATTCTCTCTTTTAAAGACTCTGACAAGTGTGCAGGCAGAAAAATACACGTATAATTATGTATAATTTATACACAAATCTCAAAACCTCAGTTACAACCCATTTCAATTGGAGACTTGCACAAGGCGCTATTGTCACATAAACACAGTACGCAAAGACATCTGTGAGAAATAAATTAGCTAAAATGGGCAATGAAGATTTTAAAGAATAACAACTACAGTTGTTCAATGTGAGCAAAAATCTACACTTCGCCTCGATTGTCCACCAAAAGCAAATCAATGCAGAGAGAATAACAAGACAGAGATACCATCACTAACGTCATGAAATCAAAAGACAGTGTTTTCACAAATTTACCGATACAATACATGACAATATTAGTACATGGACAATCTATTGCACCTGCATGCAATGCAGACGCTGGAGGTCATAAGCTCTACACAGCTGTTAGGGCATTTAGGGAAAAAGTTAATTAGTCTGAAGAGAATAAATACCCCAATTCCCACAGAAAGGACACTGTTAATGAAAAACAAACCATATATCACAGTTTTACAGACAACACACTGCTGCGCCAAATCAAAGGCTATTTTGACATTGATTTCTTACAGAAATGGTGTGCGTCACTTTCAACCGGATTAACACAAGAAAGTTAGCAAGTGAATGTTTCTGCAAGGCAGCCAGGCTGAGGATTGTTACTACTACATGTATAATGTTACAATACATTCCACATGGTACCACATGAAATGAAAATTATACTGGCCACTGATAAATTATTACGCTAAAATCTACATTACTGGCTACTGAGCCCTCCATAATGAGATATACAGAAACACCGAAACTGATAAAATATTACTGGAGAACAGGTCTATCTCCTCTGGGGGATCATTATGAAAACCACCTATGCCCCTCTCCTCCCATTTCCTCGTTCTACTTTGCTGAACCAAGCACTCTCACACCAACACTGCTACGGCAAAGTTAATGCATGTGTCAAATGCTTTCGTTTAGACTGGATATGTTTCTTTTACAGACAATGTTCTTGTTACGATCACCATTCATATACTAGCTATTACACACATACTGACTAAGTAATTAGTGGCAGAAAAAAAATAATATTAATTTACATGTAGGGGGTTGGGATGGGAAGGGGAGAGGGTATAAACATCTTTTTTTTAGAAAGACATTGAATGGGGTCATGATTATCTAAAAACACTACCATCATAGGAAGCACACATTAAAGTAAGTTATGAGTTCAACCACGACATTTTGACTGGTTCAAAGACCTTGTAAGTCACCGGAACTGCACATCACCTTCATTATGTCTATGTCTAAGTCACATCCAAAACACGACGTTGAAAGTCAAGCAAAAAGGCCGACACTGACCACCACCAAAGACACATTTTACGCCCAAGACCATCTTCTTGTTTATCCATACACCTTCGCGACTCTCTGTGCACGGTCATCTATACTTCAGCCATGCTAAGCTTTACTTTTCAGTATTTAATACACATTCCCAATGGGGCACGTGGACATCCTCGGCAACAGGGGAAAACAGTCATAACATTTCTGAACTCCTTGAACTGGTCTACAAATAATGTGCCCATGTACAGGAGCAAGAATATCTGAAAGAATGGTATCTAACATGGTGACAAATTTCTAGTCATGACAAATTCGGTCATGGCAAATTACAAGATAATCGAAGACAACAATTTTCAAGAAAGGGTGGCCAAATAGTTCGCTCTTTTTCTGGCTCTTCTAGGAAGGCTTGAAGTTAATGTCACCATTTCAGTCAGTCGACGGGGAAACATGGGCCGGTGAAGTAGAATGTGATCACTGCACATTTTTTTTTTTTTTTTGAAACTGGAACAAAAACAACTGAAAATTCAAAACTGGAACTTTTTTTTAATGGAAAAAAACTCCCTTTAAATATAAGTCAGATAAGTGTATAGATACAAAAAAGACAGTCTGGGGCACACGCTACTGGACGGACTACTTTCAGTTAGCACAACATCATCCTGTGTATGAAATGCAGTATACCTTTCCCCGCTGGGCCTCCCAGCGTTGGCGGTAATCATCCGCCTCTCGTTTGGCTTCCGCAATTTTATTCTCTATGTTCTTCTGGCTATTGGTGAACTGGCTGCCCCCGTCCACCCTGCTAACCGCTGCTATCTATATATAGCCATACAAGAAAAATGAAAGTACATCACCAAACTGATAGTTTCACAATCTCCACCTCTTAATCCTTTTATTATTGAAACATACACCGTGCTAGATTAACCATGTAAGTCCTCATCTTTCATACTATATTTAGTCCATGAATATCTAAGTTTATCAAAGGGTCCCCCGAATTTCCAAATTACTTTCAGCAATCCCTGCTGCCTGTGCTTTAAATTAATTATTCATCCCTTTCTACATATTTTTTTTGTAGTTTTTTTTTTTTTTTTGCCTTCAGAAAATGTCTCCAAATGCCAACCCGCCCATCATTTGAATAGGTTTCCTGTGATTTGTGTATAGTTCAGCTGCTATCAATGTTTCAGTCTGAAAATTTAGCAGGAGAATAATATCCAGGCGTATGTATTTTTTCCACGATCGGCATAAAAATCACTTCTACAAAATTTAGAAAGATGTTATCCTGAAAAAAAAAAAAAACATTTGTTTTTCTCTACCTTAGACAATTCAAGACCTTGTCTCTCCTCCCACAACTTCTTGTACTCTTCCTCCAGCTTCTCTTTGGTCACTTCCACTATGACAGCGTCGGTATCTAGCTTTTGATTGGCTGCTCGTGGTCTACTCTGGAGTGGTGGTGGGGGAACTTTACTGATATCTTCTCTCTGTCGGCAGTTGATAACAGTGACATAATCACCGACAGGACTTACAGGTCGCCACAATTTCAAGATTTTCATTTTTTTCCAGCCCTCGAAGCAAAGATTAAGACACCACTTTGACAAGAAGACCCCATCTAATCATTTCAATGTGCAACCTATGTCTGACACCAGTAATTTTATTCAATCCGGTCTGTAAGCCGTATTAATAAATCATAATGACAACAGGGTGGGCAAGATAATCTTGATGTCTACACACAAACAAACAAACAAAAAAAAACTGCAGAAACTATTTCCGCATCGTTCCCTGTCGTCTCTTCCTCCAACCCAAAATAAATAAAAAAGGATGCTACTATTTGTGATTGATGGAAGTAGAAACAATCACTCGTGATGAATGGACAGAGACAAAAATGTGGTTCTTGTGTTAGTATGACAGCTATTTCAATTCTATACTCATTTTCTTTATTCACACCGCTCAAGCTGTCTTAGCAATGCCAGACACTATATTTTGAAAAAAGAAAGAAAGGAAAAGTCTATGCACAAAATGAACGTTTTTCACTTTTAAGTTAGGATAACCAAATAAAAGAGAAAAATAACCAAGAAGGTTGAACAACTGCAGAATTAATATCTAACTTAGTTGTCTAGATAAAAGCATGATCAAAAGCACTCTCATGATGCCATGGCATATGGTAAACATATATAAATGCATGTATATAGTTCCTCAAAAACAGGAATAAATAAACAGTAAAAACGATCATACATTATATGAATGCATTAGGCCTACTGCACCTTACAACACTGTATTGTCAACTCTGTGTCAAACCAATTCAAATAATGCTTGGATTGTACTCTGTACAAAAAAAAAAACTTGTACACTGATATTGCATTTAAAAGGACAAAACGCCCCAAAGGAACCAGGAGACGGACAGTCCAATATAATTATATCATTCATGCTAAAATATGAAAACAACGCTAAGATGTTTTAGGCATCCATGTGATGAAAGAATATGAATACGAGTGAGTGACCCGAGTACATGCACTGATTTCATTCATGCCTGATCAGACAAAAACAAGAGTAAAAAAAATGTAAATTAGTATCAATCTTTGTCATAAATATGGAAATCTTGACAAAGTGGGCGAAATATTTTTTTTTCTTTCCTAATAGACATTTTGATTATACAACTGACTGTGACGTCATGATGATGTCACTACCCTATACATAAACAACATAAAAAACGCAAAACGCAAGTATTCAGGTATTGCGGGAAAATAATAACAGTGTGCTGATGTTTGGATGAAATTAATAATAGTGTGCTGATCTTTGGATAGAATTAATGATAGTGTGCTGATGTTTGGATGAAATTAATAACAGTGTGCTGAAGTTCGGATGAAATTAATAACAGTGTGCTGATGTTTGGATAGAATTAATGATAGTGTGCTGATGTTTGGATGAAATTAACAACAGTATGCTGGTGTTTGGATGAAATTAATAACAGTGTGCTAAAGTTCGGATGAAATTAATAACAGTGCGCTGATGTTTGGATAGAATTAATAACTGCACTTGTGTGTGGGTGAAATTAACAACAGTGTGTCGATGTTTGGATGAAATGCTTGTTAATGAATATTATTAGCACAACTGACTTCTTGTTTTGCTATTGTCAGTTAAACACTTTGAAAAAAAAACAAACTTATCAAGCAAAACCTCCAGAGAGTGGTCCTCATAACTTTGTAGAACATTTGTTATTAATTATTATTATTATTATTTTACCGCTTTGTTGCTTGATATAGACAACTGACCAGCTACTTAATTGTCCATCACAGCTGATCAATAAAAGGGTTATTTCAAATGATGACGGGATGGTCCCAGCATAAAAACTGAGACTAAGTTAAGCAGTTTTTCAAATGGAATCATCGCGTCTCTAATACTGAAAGAAGAGGCGGTTCAACAGGAAGTAAAACAATAAAGTTTCCCTGAAAACTGACCAAACAAAATTAGTCTGTATAACAGCAGGTAAGGTTGAGAGGATAGGTGGTAAAAAAATCTACCTTGGAGTTCTGCTGCTCCCAGAGTCTCTTGTACTCATCCTTGTCTATGCCTCCTCCTCCTGTTTCCATGCCTCTTCTTGCCACAGGAGGCTGGCCTCCTCCACCGAGCAGAGTGTTCTTCATTGCCAGGCGTTCCTCCTCCTCTCTCTTCTCTCTCTCCACCTCCCGGATGATCTGCTCCGTGTCCAGATAACCTCCTTGACTCATACCGACGTTTTGAGCGGGTCTGTAGTTTCGTCCCTGCATGAGGTGGGTTTGCCATTTAATCATCAAAACTTGATAAAATTTCACAGACATAAAGCTATACAAAACAGTCAGTATGGAAAGAAACGGATAAAAACGAAGAAAAGAAAAACGGTTTTCAAATCAATGTAAGGCAAAATAACAAGTAAAAAAAAAACAAAAATCCTAACTGATAAAACAGCACTTTTTAAAAATTCTTCAAAAATGTTATCTTGTCAGTGAATAACAACCCAGCTTTCAAGCAACTGTTTCACTGATATGACCTGTACAAAGCAATCACAAAGGCGGTCGTAGATCACATAAAAGTGATAACAGCTTCAGTGTGATTCAAACTGATACATTCTATTGTGATTATTTACACATTTTTCTCGTATGTTGCTGTTTTTACTAAGACTGTTCTTTACCAAAATAAAAGAGGGTCATTAAAATTGCTAATGCTCTGGTCCACTTTCCTAAACTGCCAGGCACTGACTTAGTTCCTTTGAGGAGTCGGTCAGTTCAAAATGTTAAACATTATAGATGTTTATGTGGCAGAACTTAAACATGACAAAATAATGCGAAAATATCAAATGGAAATTTCTAGACTGAAAACATATTTGTAGTTAGAAAAAGAAAAAGAAATATAGTGAGTAAGAAATAATCACAGGAACTCACATTCAGAAAAAAAAATGACACAAATAAAAATAAAAACCAACAAAAACAAAAACGCAGGAACAGCTCTACAATAATTATGACTGTGATTGTGAAAGATCAAGCTGCATTTACGACATCCACAATGAAAATATGCAGTTTCCAAACTTCTAGTAAATATTGCTTTGCCCTGCGGAAGTTACAGCAGAAGCTTTACTTCCAAGCCATCACCAAGGTTCCTAGCTCCTTCAATAAGTGTTGTGATGCGAGAGAATTACGCATATGAGTAGATGAGTAGTGTGTTCTATAGCCCTTCATGCATATCTGTTGTAGTTTTGTTAATATTTGCTCTAATGCCAATGGCATCTTATTCGAAATGACGTTATTTTACTCTCTTACATAAATAATGTAAATTCTTTGGCACAAGAACGTGAAGTTACGAATTGTTTTCGATCGCACAGGAGAAATTTGTTCAAATCTTGATCTCGTTAATAATTTCATCACTGGATTCACATATCGATAAAGTTGGCTAAAGTGTCTGAATCAATCGCAATGATAAAACTGAGACCAATGCTAAATCTATACATGTATAATATACGATCAGAAGTGTGCAATGAAAGAAGGTGGCAACCAGTGCTGAACTACTGAGGAGAGTCCAGATCAGGCCACAAATTTCCCGCACAATAGAAAGACCACATAATTAGCCTATTTTGTAATTCTGTCAAATTAAAGCTCTGTAAAATGACCCGTTCGTTTTCAAACTGAATGCAACGCTGCGCTGCCGTGATAAAATACCTTACTCTGAATATGTACAGTGAAGAAATGATCAAACCTTTGAAACAATAAACCTCTATCTGCCAGAGCTATAAAGAAAAAAAAACAAAAAACGATTCCCCGGCTCGCGGTTCGGTTTCAGAACGCGTACTTTATTTCACAACATTTCCTGTCCGATTAACGTTTTGAGAAACATTGAGGTATAACTAAGCAGAAGGATGGGCTAAGAGCCAAGTTGTAAGTATCGAAAACATTCAGCTCGATTCAACACGCTGACGCATTTAAAAAAATAAAAAATGCCAATTTGATCCCCCTGGTGAAACTTTTCAAAGCCGCCAACCCAAGGTATATTCCAACTCTTTTACAACAAATTGAGCATTCTCTAAGTGAATTAGTACACTCCTGATGGAAATGATGTCCAAATTTATAGCACTAGCTGTCATGATAAATTATTTAATAATAATATGCGCTCGAAAGAGATGATTTTTTCGCCTTGTAAAATACAATATCGAAAAGTAATCTACTTCTACTTTGATTCCACATGCACGAACTAAATACAGCGAGGAACATACTCTATATATATAAAAGCAGTTGCTAATATTGGCCACTGACTAGATTGTACTGTTTGACCTGATACGGGTCACTACTGACTACCTCTGGGTGTTGCTGCTCCCACAGTCTCTTGTACTCCTCTCTCTCTGATCGTCGCTGTGTGCGAGGACTCATAAAGCTCTGGCCAGCCCGTGGGTCTCGGGCTAACGAGCCACCACCACCTCTACCACCACCAGCGTCGCCTCGATTGATTGTACCACGCGGGGTTGGTTCCTAGACAACAGGGGCGTAAGTAGCGTTAGGCTCGGCTACACAACTCTTATAACATCTTACTCTGCATAGAGCACATTCTGACCAAGCCTTTGAGCAATGATCGGACACAGCATGGGCTCTTTCAAAGAATACACCTATCATCAGTGTGTAAATTGGGCAGAAAACGAAAGAAGAGTGGAGAAGCTAGTCCTACTACAGAGAAAGAAATAGGAAGATTTGAGAAAGAAGTTCTGGGACCACTATGATGTGAATATGCATCCATGTCTTTAAGAGCCTCATTCCTTCTCGAATAATAATTATAACCAATCTATATTTTCTTTGCGTTTTGTTTTACATTGCAAATTTTCACACTGAATCGGTTGAAGTTAATTCTCAAAGTTTCAAAATCATTTTCATTTACCAAAGAGAGCCGGTTAAAAAAAAAAAAAAAGGAAAAACGTGGGACAGGCGAGGGGGCAGTTGCAAGATGAGCCTCTCTATACAAGTGTTTGCGTTCTGTTGGTAGCAACGGCTTGGTTAAATAATAGATGGCGCTTGCCACTGTAGACGACAACTGCCGCTGATATTGTGATGCTTTAAGTCCAACGACGTAAGGTTCAGCTGGGTTCAATGGGGCACATTACGTATTAATGCCATTGGCCCATTCTACGTCATTCTGTAGCGCTAACGTCTTCCGTCTTTTCTGACTAAACTATAGACGTACGCCAAGCGGACTCAATGGCAGGGATTTGTTATGGTTATTCCTTCCGGTGCAGTTGTATTGTTACTGTTTGGGTAATGGTTTTCTTGTTTCTGGAACTGTTTATGTTCTAGAAATTAAAAACAAAACCTAACCTTTCTAGCTTTCATCTGGCAACTATTTTGTTTACTTTTCATAACATTAGTGTAGAAAAAAATGTGGGTGCCCAAGCATAGTAAATGTGAGGACTGGCATGTTTAGAAACACAACAAAAGTTATAATGTCAACAAGGTGTGGACTAGTGAGCACACAAAGTAAAATAACACACACACACAATGAAGAAGTAATGAATTAACGATGCACTCACACCCAAAGAACATAAACTAGGTCCATTAAAAAAGGCACACAAATATACTGCTGTCGCACTGACAAACAGCGTGGACAATAACGGCCATAGAAAAAATATAATGCATTTAAGTGCGGGGGGGGGGGGGGGGAGGGGGGGAGTAAGAGGAGGTTACCAAATGTTTATTTTTTCTCTGGCCGACACCACTGAATTGGAGAAAGAGAAATGCGATAGGCAAAAAACTGGTAATCACTGTAATTTTGAGTTTCACATTTGCGAAACAAATTTAATTTATAACAGTATATATAAGACGCCCCCACCCCTTCCCCCCGAAAGTGCCAAACTCCTCCTACCTACATAACCCACTCACCGATAGTCCCATTCTAATATCTGCTTGTCCTGCTCCTCCTGCTTATGTGATCCTTTCCTGTCCGTTAATCCAACAGCTTCAGTTCACCCCCCCCCCAACCTGGGGATATTGCCCGCCCCCTTTGCATGATATTGCCTCAGATTACTTGTCCCTATGACGAAGCCCCCATTTTGGTGTCCTACAGTAGCAGCCCCCTATTTTGATGTCCCATAGGAGCAGCCCCCATTTTGTAGATCATCATGTTTCTATACATATCTTACCTGCCCCCCATGTTGCCTTCTCCAGAACTCTTCATACTCCTCTCTTTCCTTCTCTTTCTGTACGTCCAAAATGAGGGCGTCTGTATCTAGCACACCCCTCGGGGACAACTTCGCTGGAGCCCCCCACTGTTTACGGTTGCTACCCGGCTGTTGAGAGGACATGAGGCAAGTGGTGTATGGACAGGTGAGAACACGATAATTGATTGTACACATGTATTCATATTAGTGGCTATAGTGCTAGATCAACACGCTGGCCCACAGTAACATTTTGACTGACAAACAGATTGTATTTAAAATGAGCTTTTCATCTTAATTCACCCCATAAACTTACTTTAAATACACCCCCAAACAAGCACGAATTCAGCCTAGTCAGCTGTGAGGTAATCATACGTGCATATGAGTACAATCCACCCACAAATTGTCGTGTAACCCCACCTATTAGACATAGTAATCAACACCTGATCAAAACCTGTAGTTCACTGGCTGATACAGACTTTTGATTAGACTGTGGGGTGTTCACATTATCAAATCAACTGAAACATTTGTTACTCTTATGTATTATGCATTAAGACTTTTTTTTTTCATCGGCTTCAAGGAAATGTTTTCTGATTTAGCGAGGAAGAATTCTTCCAACTATTTGACCTGATTTCTCTTAGTCTTACAGATCAGACATCCCTATTAATATGCTATTCAAACACCACAATTCCGCCTTCTCTGATTTTTTCAGCAATCTCCACTATGCCATGTCAAAATGACTGTTGCCCGCGTGCTATTGGGTGCAATCACCTATATATCTCAATTATTATTCTTTCACCATGGCTCTTATTTGAACTGCCCCATACATGGTAGTGGGATTCATGAGGTAGGCCAAAATAAAAAGGAAAACAATAAACAGATGCAGACAGTCGCAGGGTATTATTGGTGAAAAGTCAACCAATCACCATGTAGGTAAGTGCAAAGATAATAGAGATAGTACACAGCAAAACGATGGCAGTCATTGGTGGAAAGATAATGTTAACAACGTGCATGGTGCAAGACCTGGTGCCAGGGGTCAGGTGGAGAAATAAGACTGGTCAAGTTTGAACGTCAGTTACTTGGCCAACAAAAATCGTTCAGCCGTATTCTAAATGTGCCCGAATGACACCACCTCTGCCCGCCATGGACAAGTAAATGTTTTCTAAACCACGCGTCAATCATTCAGTATATATAGTACGAGTAATACGAGACACCCCGTCCCAACCCCATCATAGAGGGATGTCAGTGGTCCTCATCGCCTGCGATGGACGAACAACAACATAATACGAGTGAAGAATGGTCAATCAAAAGGTCTAACTTAAATAGCCAGTCGATGAAGCTAATATCTGAAGGGCGATTTGTTGTGATTTTCTCTGCCAACGATCAGATACAGTCTTCAAAACGGCGACATGGACCACTGGTTTGTGATATTTACGGTCAGCACACGTAAAGCGATCAACACATTTTAAACCGGTCGACACCTATGAAACAAAAACCATGGAATGATAATAACTTCAGCAATTCCCCTTTTCTCAGCCAGGGTCGGCGAAAGTGATTCAATAAACAGACAAGACATGAAATCCACAGCAGGCATCAAGTAGGCTATATGACTACAATTCCTACTTGCTTATCCGCAATAGAGAAGGTCATGAGACATCGCCGGTCTCCGCATAGTTTTGTGTCTCCTTGGAGTAAATTATCAGTAAGATAGAAAACCTGATAGTTTGTTGCTTTTTCCGATATCGCATGAAAAGCAAAGACATCAGATCAGACAACAAGGACAGCTCAAACCATTGGATCCCGTACATCTATCTTGCACGGATAATTAGATCACGACCAAGGGAAATATTCGTTACATTACAGGGCAGACAAAAGTCAAAATAACGAATATCAATGAAATCCTCATTAGGAAAATTAAAACAAAGAAGTACTCTAGCTAGAATCTCACCCCCATCTTTCCCCACAAAACTTGTTGAAAGTCAAAATTGAAAAGCCATAATTACAAGTGGGTATTGAAATGCAAAATAACTCAATAAAAACCTTAACACTGGGAAAAGACATTTCATGTTCTGTTTTGTGGTTCTAATTTTCTCGTCAAACGTGAGCATTTTCAACAATGGGCTTTTCTGTTGATTTTGAAGAAATAGAATGCTGAACCATAAAAGTGAAAGACTTCTGCGGGTGAGAGCTATTGAGAGCATGGTATATTTTGTGTCTTGGAATGTACACTACAACAAAGTATGTATTGTTCTACATGGCTAAAGAGTAAAGTACCTCCATGTGTTTGCCCTTGAGGTCATACCAGGTTCTTCTGTAGCTATCTTTCTCTAAAGCTCGCAGAACTTCAAGGTCTACCGGAGGACCCCACTGACGCCTACGATTTCGGTCGTAATAGGGGTCCAGCTGTCATGGTAACAAGTTAATAATGGGTCAGATCAAAGTTATGAATGCTGTTCTCAGCGTGCTCTGCGAACAATCCCTCACAGTTGTCGGAAAAAATGAACTGCATGCTTAATTAGTGTTTCCAGCTACATGCATCCAAAAAAGAGGATGTAAAACAAATGATACGTGAAATTTGGGTCGAGAGCTCAAGAAAATGCGAAAAAAAAAAAATCAGGAATTGTGTTTCAAGTACTGAAGAAAAACGCTCTCAGGCAGTTCAGATGTGAGGGGATATCGCAGCAGAACACTTTTCCCGAAAGAAGAGTATACGGATGGGAAAATTTTAGCTCTTCTAACCCAGGTTAGAAAACGGTGATACCTTCATGCATTCTACTGAAGCTGAAGGGTTAAATGGCAATCTACACTTCCTGTTGTGCGCAAGGGCTACATCAGACAAAAGCTTCGCCCCGGATAGCTTCAAACAGGAATTTTGGTAATCTCATTGAGTCCTGTTGGTTTTCCTGAGCTTAATTATGGAATTTCTGAAACCCAAAACCACTGAATTTGTTCACTAGAGCGTGGGACCAAGGAAACTTCTGAAATCGCTCACAGGTCGCGTTTTCAACTTTGCGCTATCCAGAACTACAACAGCTACTATTTCTAAGAATTTAAAAGGCAAATAAGCTTTGTTAGGCGGGATGACCTACTTATGAAAATCTATGTCAGTGTTAAGCGAACAAAATAAAAGTGAAAAAAAGGAGGGGGTGGGAAACAAGTTTAAAAGCACTTGTAAAGATAGACAGCTATAAACTCCAGCACGAGATGTCTAATGTCGAAGACGCTATATAAAACTAAGCGAGGAAAAAAAATGATAATAAACAAAAGTAAAAACATTTATTTAAAAACAGCGAGAGTTAAAAAAACGCCCAGGTATATTCGGAAGCGATATCCACTGAAATAAAATGTGGAGATGATTTTACAGCTGAAATTGTTTGGGAACTGACTGTCACAGGAGAAAATCACGAGTCAATAATCTCATGTTTGAGGCAAGATATTGGAATGCAGACGTGACCGCACTTTTACTACTTTCAGAAAAAAAAAAAGAAGAAGAAGCAACCCCCCCCCCCCCCAGCTGTTCAGTTGTATGGGTTTTTACGGTCAAAGATCATTCATTTGCTTCCCAGAAGACGGGCCATGCTATTTATCTCAAACGCGAACTGACTAACTATATTATGGTAAAATAATCGAGATGCTTTATTGCACTGAAGAGGAAACAATTGTGTGCCGGTAATCCTGTTGCTTCAATTTTGAATCAGGGCATCAAGAATAAATCTGCCGATCTCAGGAGGCTCATGCACTGCCAAGACTGACGTGAGTAGACTGAGAAACAATTGTTATCCTTAGCTGTTACACCATTGCTTTCTCAAAGAAATTATAGCGAGAGTAAAATCTGCCCCAAGCCTGAGTTTGAAACACTTGACCAACAAATCCGCACAAGAGAACAACAGTGCCTCCGCATTCCAACCGATATGTTTCTGCCAGAATGTCAGGTACGCCAGAGAGAGAAAGAGCTTGAGTAAATTTCCTAAGGGAAATTGATATCCACGTCCAAACATCATTTATAGCAGGCATTCGCACGGTAGCAGTGGGTGGTATGGTCAACAGGGACAAAAAGAACATATTTTATCAAGAGCATCAAAGGTGCAAAGAGTGGAGACATCTGTGACCGCTTATCCTGGCATTATTGTACCGCCCAAATCACCAAAAAAACCAACAACATGATGTATGCCCACGGACACAATCCTCGCAGCGGATTTCCCGATTGATAAAAATCAAAGATTTTTCATTTTGTTGTTTTGTTTGCAGCTTCGAGTAAACCACCTGCCGTTTATACCACAACGGTTTCAAAGATTCCTTATCACAGTTCTCGGCCAGCGGAGCCTACGTCTTTAATAGGAAAATGGACATGGAATAGAAGAAACCTTATATGTACTTCGATGATTATAGACAATAATGAAAAGATGTTTCGAATTACTGTAGGCAGATAGTAACCATGTTTATGAATAAGATGAGTAAATAATAATAAAAAAAAAATTTTTTTTAATTTGGACATCCTATGATGTAGAATGAGGTTGCACAGATTTTATCACAGTCTTCCACAAAGTTTTGACTTGGACAGATTGAACGCTTCATTGTGTACATGAGAGCTTTTCGCGGACATTAAATAAATCGTACAGCTGCTTTAAAAGAGACAGACAACAGCTGGATATTATATTACAATTGAAACAAGTCCAAGGAGTTTTTCCGTAAACTGATAGCAATTTTGTTTTTAATTACTATTAGTACACATTATTCACAACTAAAACAATGCATATCACTTTGAATGAAGTGTTTAATGAGTGTTGTGTGTATGTGTACCTGCATGCGCGCAGCATAATACTCTTTCAAAATACATGTAGTCATGTCACTATCAATCCTCGCAAGCGTCTTATTGCAAAATGACTGCCACTTCTAAACCTTAACGTCCACTGATGACTAAACTTTGTGAAAGACTTTTTTGGCAAGATCACCTAATCAATATCTACAGCGTATTCATTATGGACTGAAAATAGGTGAAACCACCACCAATAGAGAGACAGAATTCATTTTATGAGAAAGATACAACAGTTTTCAAAGAGTCGCTATGTCTGTTCAAAGCAGTGAAATTTCAACCCAACAAATGTCGGAATGAGGAACTATTCATGAACATGATAATGTATGATAATGATCAACCAGTACATTTGTGACTGCTTACGCGGTTTTGGTTGTAATTACTTTCTGATTTAGACAGATAAACATTTTAGAGCAAACTTTAGCATTATTCTGTTCATTTCCTAAAGGAATTCCACTGTTGAGACCAGCAATAGCAGAGATACTGTTGTTGTTTGTTACAGAAGAGCAATTGTGCCAGAATTCATGACCTCTATTTCCAAGTTATTTTGTGCCTGCAATCTCAAGCACTGGGCCCGCCAGGCAAAGGGGTCATCATTAAAAAAAACAAAATCAAATGCTTCCTCCTAAAATATTCGAGATTTGAAATTACCTTTCCAGTAGTACAAAAGGCATGAAAAAAAAAAAAGTGAACTGGAAGGTCTAATACCAAATTCAGATTCTAGACCATACCCATGGAACTCAGTGGGCTGGGTGAAAATTGCTCTTCAGTTTTGAACTCCTGAAAAAGAATGTATTGGGAACATAAACTTATTGGTCAGAGCTACAGAAGCAGAAAAAGAAACATTCCAAGTATTTCCAACACCGGCAATGCATTGCTGACAACATTTACTGGGAAAGAAAAGACAAGAAAGAAAGACAGACAGACAGACAGAAGGAAAGAAAGAAAGAAAGAAAGACAGAAAGAAAAAACGAAAGATAGAAAGAAAGAAAGAAAGAAAGGACTATGCCAACCTAAATGGGAAACCTTAACTAATTCCCTGCTCCTCCAAGAGATCATTTTTCACACTTATTTCCAAAGCTACTTCATGTCATGCATGAAATGGACAGTCTCTCTGTTGATAAACCACAGCCTGGTACAGAGTCTCTGATTCAAAAGCATGCCATGCAATACAGTTTTTGGAATGTTTCTCTCTCTGCACATGAAAGTAATACAAACAGTGTAAAAGCCACAGATCAATCCACGCCCTTCTCTCCTGTTGATGAACACACTGAGAAACAACATAGTTAGGAAGTTAGACAGACCTACGTATTCTATAAAATGACACGGTTTTCAAACTACCTTCTCGTGGTCATGTAAACTAATCGTAAATTCCGCTAAGAAATATTTCTGACACCCCATAGAGAAACAGTTACAGTGGTTCCCATTATATGCTATGGGTAGCAGAACTGACGCTGTTATATCCTGTAGGCAACGGCTCATCTTGAGTCTAACCTGCTCACTGAGCAAATATGATTTTCAACACCACATAATAACATCAGATGTTCTGTGTACCCTATTTTTCTCTCTTCTTTGACACCGTACAAACACTTGATATACTTTGAAACTATATTCTGTAAATTACAAGTCCAACCCTGTCCAATGGAATGAGATAAGAAAAGAAAAGATCAAATCACACTTACAATTATTCATTTAGAACTACACGAACTACTTGTGTAAACAATTTGATTAAAGTTTTTTTTTTTTTTTTTTAAAGAAAAAAACTCCCCTATTAATAATCGTCAGCCTCTAGTCCTCAGAAATCCCCTCTGGAATCTATCCCATTAAAGTGGTTTCCATAATCCATCATAAAACTATGTATCTTTGGATGTCACAGCCAAGAGGGTACTTTGAAAATCGTTGTCATTCTCTATATTAGGATATATGAGAAATGCTACAAAATGCTACTACTGTACCACCGCTTCTGGGTGATGTCTCTGCCACTTTCTGCGGTATTCAGCGGTGTTCATCCTGTAACTCTGCGTGATGGAGAGTAAATGGTCACTGAGTTAAGAGGGGCAAGAGAAAAGACATTGCCTGCTCACGAAAATTGAAGTCCTATTGGACAATATCTTGAAAATAGAATAATAAATAGGCTGACTCCTTTCAGTGCCTTTGCTCAATACTTTCTGAATGAAAGTCAAGGAAGAATAATTTATATATATATATATATGGCCTTTAGCGTCTTTACAGACGGTCTTAGCAGCTAGAATATTCACTTTCACTTTGACTGACAGCTTCTCTCGTGGCTTATTCTACCAATGTTTGACCCGAGAGTGCGATGGCAGTGATTGCAGGTCAGTCTTTTGGGTTCACTTTGGCGAGTGTTTTCATTCCGCCTCTGTCGTTTTGTCAGGTATGTTTCTTTTGCCTTGAAGTCTATTGCGAGCGTGCCACTGCGCAATTTTTGTCTCCATCTGCTTCGATCATTTGCAAGGTTCTCCCATTCATTGGGGTCGATGTTGAATGCTTTCATCGTGACCTTGCAAGTGTCTTTGAATCGCAGATGTGGCCTACCTCTGGGTCGGTTGCCAGTAGCAAGTTCCCCGTAGAGAATTTGTCTGGGGATGCGATCATTTTCCATACGGTGGAGATGTCCAAGCCACCGCAGTCTTTTTTTGCCTAGGAGAGCCTGAGTTGATGGAATGTTGGCTCGGCTCAGAACTTCGATATTTGAGATCCTGTCTTGCCACTTGATCTTGAGAATTTTGCGTAGGCAGCGCAGGTGGAAGGAGTTGAGGGATCTTTCATGTTTGGAGTAGGTGGTCCATGTCTCTGAGCCATACAGCAGGGTGCTTAGGACGCAAGTTTGGTACACGAGTACCTTTGTTTTGATGGTCAGCTTGCTATTGTTCCACACCCTTTTTGAGAGTTTGCCAAAAGCTGTGGCCGCCTTTCCTATTCTGGCATTTATTTCAGTTGTTATGTCTGTGCTACCACTGATGGTTGAGCCTAGGTAGCAGAATTTTCCCACTTGCTCCAGAGGAGAGCCATTCAGCATGATTGGGTTGGGGTTTCTCAAGCCTTGTGTCAAAACTACAGTTTTTGAGACACTGATCTTTAGCATGAATTTGTCACAGGCTTTGGCAAGGCTATTGATGAGAGCCTGGAGCGTGGTTTCATCGTGGGCCACGATTGCAGCATCATCTGCGAAGAGGAGCTCTTGTAACATAATATGCTCTGTACGAGATTTTGCTTTTAGTCTGGCAACATTAAAAATGGAGCCGTCCACTCTGGTGTTAATAAGTACTCCACCTGAACATTGACCAAAGGCATTCTTGAGTAGGGCTGCAAAATATATACCAAATAAGGTAGGAGCAAGAACACATCCCTGCTTCACACCGCTGTTTACAGCAAATGAATTGGATGTGCAGCCCTCAAAGTTGACACATGCCCTCATGTCAGTGTGGAAGGATGCAATAAGTTTTAGCAATGTTGGTGGACAGCCTATGTACAGACATAGCACAAACAATAAAGCCTGGCAAAAGCTCCGATTAGACATTTCCTGTTGCTCAAAATTTTACACGACATACAACACTGACTCTGATGTAGCATAAAGTAAAACTTTACAAGAAAGAAATTACAATTGTGTAGGACTTTTTGTTCAATAATGTCAGCTTTCATTTCCATTTTTTTCTGTGTCCAAATTCTTTTTGCTGAAAGACTGGGTTTGTTTTTTCCTAGCAAAACATGATCAGCAGGATGAAAACAAGAACCAACATCTCAAAGAACAATGTCTTTGACAGGCTACATTCTGGAACAGTCTAGGTTAAATTAACAGTAAGATCAATATGGGGACTGACGCAGGAGCAGGCTGTTTTGAAAGGATACCTAATCAATAGTATCGATGTTGCTTATTTGTTCCAGCCCACAAACTGAATTGACAAGTTGGATTGATGTCATCAGCAGGGCTATGTTTTAACAAATGTGCCTGAAGCTTTCAAACACAACTGATCAATAACCTTCACATTGATTGAAAATGTCCGCTGATTCAGGTCTGTTTGGCTCAGTGGCGTGTTTGCTATTATTGTAATTATGTAGGTCACTGGTTTTGCTAGACAAACAACAATTGTTAGAACATGAAATGAATGAAAAGGAGGCTATTGAGATTCTAACCAGATCACTTTGAATGAAATTTCAATTTATCATTGAATATAGGAAAATACTTATATTTCATCACGATTAGTGAGCCAAGAAAGTTTTGCAGAGATACGACGAACTCAGATAAAGACAGTAAGTACATAGAAATCAAAATTAAAAGCCGCTTAAGTAAGAATTCACCTACACATCTCTCAGACTGAACAAATTAAGTCACTTACAGAATGAAATTTCAGAAACAAAGAAAACAATCAAAGACACTATCAGTGATTAGGAAATGTACTTAAAACCAAAGAGACGCCACATAAAATAGGGTGAGTTTTGAAAGGAATGCCACACTCTCTCAAAGACCAGACTGCAAAAACTGAAATAAAGAAAGATTGCCATGCATCACGAAAACAAAAAAAAATTTAAAAATTCACTTCGAGTTGAAGAAACGTGAAAGATGTTAAAGACTACGGGTCTTACTGTAAGGCAAGCTGAAGTAAAATCACAAAATTCTGCGGCTCACTTAGACTGGTTTGGTTTCTCAATGCAGCAGCTGTATACATGGAAGTCAAACAAATAATGCATGAACAAAATCACCAACAAACATCATGCCAAAAGACTCTTCTGTCAAAGACAGAACTCTATTTTTCAGCCAATTCTGACTACAGGGATGACTATCATTTCGTAATTGAAGAGATGCATCCTTTTTCAGCCTTATGCCATGAAACCGGCCTGGAACAAACAGTTCAGCATTGGCAGATTTTTTATCAATGGAAAAGAGAATTGCATGTCTTTTTGGCATGATGTCACATTATGTCAAGAACTGATGAAAAGCATGTATCATCAGAAGTATACCTTGTTCCTGCAATAAAATGCAAAGTTTACAGACACCGTATCTTTACGACAAGTTCAGAACAAATTCTTCAGGTTCATTTCAGTATCTGTTTGGGCAAGGTGACATAGGAAACAGATGGACGACATACGACCTTCACAACAGGCGATTTTACAGATATTAAAACAGAAGTAGTGATCCAAATGAAACTCAATTCATATTCCGACAATGTTCCAGCGTTCACGTAAAATTTAACTTGTAACTAATTTCAGTTTTACAAAACATTCGCATATATCCGCACAAAACTGCAACGTCATGTACTTTCATGCCAACATACGATATTTTCTAAAATCTACATGTGCGCCCCATTTTTCTATCAAGAAATATACAGATCTACAAGAAAACAATGTATAAAACACTACCTACAAAAGAAAGATTTTATCCACGAGAAATTTCTAAAACAATTACTGCCAGGAACACTACAAACTAAAAGCATGAACAAGGCCAATGCTTCCTTGCGGAATCCATTATTCTAAGCATAAAAGCGCATGAGAAAGTATGAAAAAGTCAGACCAAAGAAAGACATGAAATAAAGATACCTACACTGCCATACATTGTGTTTACTCGCATGTACTACAATTGCATTAACTGAGCATCTAAACTGAACAAAAGATTGCTCTTTTCGAGCAGGCTGCAAAAATGACAATACCATTATTGTAATCAGAGGAAAATGTATGAATCTGGATGTATTTGTGTAGTATCTATCAAAGAAAACCTAAGGACAATAAAAAATGTCTTTAAAACCAGCAACTAATCGGCATGAAATAAATTAAAAATATGATAATATTACATGATTGCACTAATGACAACAAAAGATGTGTGCGTGTTTAAACTGTGTTGTGTCTTTGTAGTAGTTGTTTTTGCATCTAATGCTGGTAAAGATCAAGTTTTTTTGTTTTTTGGTTTGTTTGCTAAATAGACTCAAGAAAGAAATAAGATTAAAAAAAACAAAATGCTGAAACTCCTCTAGAAAAGCTCCCTGACTCACAGATAAAGTAAGTGGCATGCTGGATAGAATTTTGCACAGTTTATCCACTGCTCACCAGGAGTCCTCCTTCTGCATATAAAAGCTTTGTCGATGGAAGTAAAATTTGAAGATTAAAATAGTGAGTAGGGAACCAACACCCACTGGAATACATTTGTTTTACTTCTAAACTTTGCCTGTTTCACAAAACCAAATATTTCATCCACTGCAAGCCATACTGATGCAACAATTAAGTATAAAAATGACAAATTCACCTGCACAAGGTGAAGATAATGACATATCTGCATTAAAGAATGAACTGATGAAGGCAAGAAATTTTTGATACAATACATCAATCTTACCACCCATTACATACACCACCCACTCCCCCTCATCCCCCCACCACCAAAAAAAAAAAAAAAAAACGCCGACCGGCGCTGCACTGTGGCGACGACATGCCTGCTCCAGTTGTAACTGGGGTGCAATGGCACAAAGGCAAAATTTCCCAAATGGGATTAAAGAGTTATACAAATACAAATACAAATACAAATATCACGATAACATCAAGAAAGTCAGCCAGCTGGAAATAAGTGAACTAACTAGGAAAGCTAAGGACAGGATTGGGTGGAGGAGATTTTGTCGTGACATCCACTGTAGCAGCTAACATCGATGACGATGAAGCCGACAGATGACAGGTGACATCAATCTTTAGCATAATTATAATACAAAAACAGAAAAAAACTGGATCACTCAGTGTTTACAATTTGCATACATAGGACAGCTAAACAAACGATAAAGTTTCAAAAATGAAAATATAATTATGCTTTACACCAGATCAATAGAACAAGCAAATATTTCATACATAATGCATTAGCTAGTTAAGATCATTTAGGAAAACTTGTCTTACATTTCATGCCTCCTGAGAAATGAAAAAGACATACTCACAAACGTCAAAACATGAACAATATACAGAATTGTTTGGATTACAGTATATTGTTAAATAAAAAATGCAGAAGTCATGCATGGACAAATCTACATTTTTAAAAGATTGTCATCTATATCTCTAACACAACAGCAATAAATTCCAATGTAAGATTATTATAACTCTTCTGTCAACTGTATGAAAAACCAAATCAGCAACTAAAATTGACAGATCCATTCTCGACTACATAAATTCAAGACCAAAGACTTCATAAAACCATACACCATTTTACAAAAAATAATGGGCCTGTACTTGGACAATACATTTTTTGACTCTGAATAAAATAACAGGTGAACCAAAAAAATAACTATTAAACACTCAGAACTACCAATGCTAGTAAGAGTCACATTACCTCCATTTCTAAACCAACTGGCAGCTGCTGCTGAAACAAATTTATCTTTCCTGAGATGAGAGGAATATTTCAAAAAAAGTAACTGCTACATAAGTTTGAATTGTTTTTAAATTCCTGTTTCTTGATTCAGTTTTGGACTGCAATTTTATAACAATGAAATGTGAAACTGTTAAATATTGTAAATTTAAACCACATACACAAAAAATGTTAAGTTCCAACACAAAAAAATTCTGTGAATTATGAAAGATGAGATGTGTACTGAGAGAATTATCAGAAAGCAGGTGGGCAGGATAAAAAATACTGGCTTTTCCTGGATTTGATAAAATCATCTCAGTATGTTATGGGCTTTTTTCACCAGTGCATTCAGTGTTCGAGTGATTAATCCAAGAAAAACAATCTAATTTTGTGGCAATAAACTTTCTTAATGTGATACAAATATTATTCTGATTCCTCATTAGGATGTTTATTTTGAACGAAAAATAAACTTCTCCTAAAAGTGAAACTGTTCTGTTCTACATATTGACTTAGCTGCAGTTAGATTACTTTTTCAACAATTTATTTATCTATTATCCAACTGTTTGCCATAAAACATTCTGCACGTTCAAAAAAGTAACTTTAATTCTCTTTACTTCTTCCCTACTATCATGAAACTGAAAATGACTTTAAAATGTGATGGCTGACAAAAAAAGTTGACATCATTAATCCTTTAACTGAAGTTCATGAGTTTGAATATATATATCATAGCTTTTCAAAGTTAACGAAATTAAACACTGTTATCATGCCCAAACCACTTCTGGAAATGTTACATATTTAGTAAGTAATCGCAATGTATTAGACTGTTAAATGTCCACTAAATTTGCACTACCTGCTCGCCCTCTATGACACTATCTTGTTGACGGTCGTTGCCGTAGTTGTAATCTTGACGATGATATTGATATTCATGTTCTCTAATGTTCCGAGATGGTTCAGGTTCAAACTGAACCCTAGGTTTTCTATTGTAGTCTTCCTGTACATCACTTGGTGGCTGATGGCAAAACAAGACAAAATGAGACTGAAGTTGTAAAGTGACACCTGGATATTCTGACATTATATATGCTTTATAGGAAAGTTCTTGTCAATGACTGTAAACAGCCCAGTTTTTCAGAGAGATCACATGATTTTTTAGATTTTTTTAACACTGTAAGGTGAATAACTAATGGCTGCTCCTGTTACAATTATCAAAAACTGATGTAATAATACACGGTAGTGGCTGAATGAAAGTATTTTTGGGATCTGAATTTTAATACGGTCATCTTTGGTTAACAAAATGCCGGAAAACATAATGTTTCAGTTGAAGTGTCAGCAAGGAACTGATTTTTTTTCTTTACAACTTGTGCTGTTTAAGACAATGCACATGCCATTACTGCATTCTTTTGGGAGAAAAATTATAATAACTGATGACTGAAATGATAAAAGATTTTGCTTTATCAAGACTTTGGGTAATCAATATTTGGAAAGACAAAATTAGGTATCTTAAAGGTGCACTCTGAACAGAGGAGATAAAAAAAAAATTATTTTAAGTCCAAAACAGTCATGGTGTTATAGCCCTTGTCCAATGACCACCACCAGATAACATTACATTTCAGTTAACGTCACACCCAAACATGTTCACCATCCACAGTCTGTCAACCAGAGTTGACTGTATTCTTGTCATACATTTGCATCACTGATAAACTGATAATATATTATATTTTGAGGTGAGCTGTAAGTTCAAAAGCAATGTAATATAACACTTTGTCAAAGGACAAACAAATTATTTATTTTTGTGATACCAGTGTTAGACAAATACATGCCACTGCAAAAACAGACTGCCAACATCATCCATGAACATGCACAAGTAATGGGGCCTGGACAATTAATTAGTTTTTCTTTGACTGCCTTGACATGACATACATTTTACAATGCTTACTTCTAAGTTGAATAAGGCAATGTAAAGTATAAACTTACTCTTCTTTCAAATTGTCTATCCTGTTCTCCTTTAGTGTCCTGACCAGTGGCCCCTTGCTGAGCTCTGATTCTTTCTGCTTCCCTTTGTTTGTCTGCCCTTAGTATGGCAGACACTTTTTCTGGGGCAACTCCCATTTGCTGGATGAGAACTAGCCCTTTCTGCTCCTCTTGTTGCTGGAAATTGCAATATACCAGTTGTAGTTACATGGGCATTTTGAGCACAAGTAAAGACATGGGGTGTGTGCCTGCTCTCACAGGGAGATAATCCAGTTATTTCAGACACAAGAACTGCAGACCAGTTTCATAAGTTGGTGATTTACCACAAGAATGCACAATCATTTGGCCCAACTTGCCACTCAAATATGATATAATTACTTTTTATTGCCCTATTTCTTGTTTTGAATGCCCTTGCAGAAAATACAGCTCATTTCAAAACATGCAGTATACAATGAATGGAGATTAAAAAAAAAAAAGCCAACATGTGGGAATATTCCTTCTGGTACTGTTGTGTCATTAAACCAATCTAGGCAAGGATAAAAAAAAAAAAAGCGAATGTAAGAAATCTTTGTACAAAATATGCCTAACGTTTCATCAAGCCAAAGTATCCACAAACAATGCTCAACCCACACGCTACGCCTTAAAGCCCGCTGTCCGGTCAGTGACCCTACTCACAGGAAATCTTATCTGGATCGCACTGGCCCTTGCCGATGTGCGATGACCACACCACCGCTGGCCACGTGGTTTGGTCTGTATTTGATCGGTATGAAAACATTCGTTGCTATGCCTTATCACGCTTGATAATGAATTAACCAGCAAAACCTTTGTCTGTATGTCTCTAACCAATGATCTGACTTATGATACCAAACTGACAGTTGTAATTTTCATGAGAACAAAGCATGATAACTAGTCACGGCCAACTAGCCCTAAACAAATGGTTTCATCCTGATTGACACATACTAATAAACCAATGTGAGCATTTGGGACAAAGGTCATTTTAGAGCTTGTTGCTGATTGGTTCTTAGATACAGACAACTCTAGATGATGGTCAGCTTTTGAGAAAATAAGATAATATCGCAAATTTGTTGAGCAACAGTTCGCATGTCACATATTACACCTTTTGAAAGTGTGGGTAGAGCCTTTGAAAGCTTAGTCTTTGGGAGGCCGACCAGTGGTTCACTGGTTAACATGTCCTTGTCACAATGCCTTTGATTTAGAAGAGATGCAGTGAGCAATAAGACGGTAGTTAAGTCTCAAAGAAGATAGTGACCTGACGTGTGAAAATACGGCTTGCGTGCTGCGCGGTCAGCTTGACCTTGCTGTATTGGTACGCCCATGCAGAGTGAATGTCTGGAAAGTCGATGCCGCATTTCGAGGCCTCTCGCAGGGTGAGGGTTAAATGATGATGCTATTTGTATTTGAACTTACTTTCTGCAGCATTTCTCTGTACGCTCGCTGTTCCTGTTCTTTTCGTCTGCTTTTCTCATATTCTCCAACAGGCAGTCCATATGTTCCCTCTGGTGTTGGTAGTCGCCGTTGTTTCTTATCATCCATCTGGAATTTACATTAATACAAAAAGTAAAGATCTCTTATCACAGAAACTTTGTCACCTGGATTTCTAGCCTTAGTAATCACAGCATCATCAATGTTATTATGGAAACGCAGTGACAATCATATGAAAGAATACAGACACATGAAAACTTAGATCTTTCCCAATTTAGACTGGAGTCATCAATAAAAACCATTTTGATTTACAGTATAACCCACAGTTTCACATTTTTCTACATATTCATCTCAGGCTTTGAGATCATTGCGGTACAAAACATATTCATTTTCCAAATTTAACAGGTCAGACATGCTATGAGGTTTTGTTTTTTAGTTACAAATAATTATTACTTTAGAAATCAGCCACATTTGTCTTAAATGACAGTAATAAATGTATATGAATGTGTCAAGAACAGATTTAATTCATAAATGTTTCCACTGACTAAATTTTTGTGAGAGAGCAGTGAGTAATTTTTACAAACGTAATTATTGTGCGAGCCAGCATAACGTGGTCTCGTAAACAATTTGTTTTGAACAGTTTTTTTTCCTAAAAGATAGACAGAAGATGTGGGGAAGGATAGACGGACAGCGTAAGTGTGCATGGCTGAGCACTTTTTATATCTCGTGTTTTGAACTAGGTTTAGTAAAGAGGGAAGGGGTGAGTAGGAATTAAATGTTATTGAGACGTCTGTTGACGTACAGAAAATACCGTGATCCAGAGTAAAAGCTCGGGGTTTTGAACATGTTAAGAATTTATTGCTATAAAATTACATTTTATTGTCTTGAGTGATTCGACCTTTGATGTCGACCCAAGGTCGTTGCGTAGGGCTGTTACTTAAAATAACTCAGTTCGGCAGCTGAGCTAGAAGTGGTTGCACCAATCACAATCCAGGAATTAGACGGTAAGCTGCAGATGCAGTCCAGTATTTAAGGCCATACAGAACTTAGTTCTGGGCCACATGTAGACAATCCATTTACGAGATGGACGGCGAGCTCTCAGCCAGATGAGAAGTCATAGAGACGCAGCGATTGAGCTGATATGTACAGTGATGGAGCATTGTCAGAAATCTACGCTCCTGAGCCCAAGCCTACTTGTTTGAGCATTAAACCCACAGCGCTAATATCAACAGCCCTCACATTGTGAGGGCCGAATGGTGAGCTAAAGATTTTAATTCCATGCTGAATTTACAGCCACCTACACATGTAGACTGTTGACCAGTACTGCCAGACCACATGCATTTCCCGCGACCACGTGTGAACTACACCAGAGCGCGCCTGGCAGAGACGCTATATAAATATGTTTTAGTATGAAGAGAGATAGAACTTTAAACCTTACAGGATCCGTCGCCCTCGGGCGCGGATTCTTTTGAATGTAAATTTATTGTGACTTAGATAACTTCATATTACATTGCCTTAAGTACTTCATAGTTGCTCCTCAGCTTAGCTGAGCATTTTCAGTTGCTATTGTATTCGTTATCTATTGTATATTTTATCTTTGAATTTGTTAGATATATAAACTTTGCAGTCTGTTACTCAAATTGATTTATTTAGTTTTTAGAGTGAAAGTTGTTTAATTGTTGTTGTTTTTTTTGTGCTCGTGTGATTGGGAAGCGGACCTCTCGATCTATATTCCCAAAAATCCCGATCCGCGACACTGGAGGGGACACTACACGACATTGTTTAATTTATAGTTTATTTAGATTAGATTATAATATCGTTTTTCTCTTTGATTCACTTTTGTTCCTTTTCAGTTTCAGTGCTCACGTGGTCTTCCCGTTGAGCCACTTTAATTACTTCATTGTATTTAGTTTTGTATACTGCTTTCTTTGATTATTTGTTCCACATATTTCCGGCTCTCCCATTGACCCGAGGATCGAGGCCAAGGAGACTTCAACATAACTGATCGAAGAAAGACAAACGTACTGACTGTGGTGTACGCAAGGGCTAAAGGAATCTCCACCAGTTCCTTGAGTTAAGTGATTCCATCCTTAATATTGTCTGCGTTAAGGAGTTGAGTGTTCCTCCTTCTGTTTTACAGGCTGATTTTACTTTTTCTCTGTGTTTAGGAACTCACGGGCGGTGGCGAGGGCGTTCTTACGTTTGCGGGTCCCCCCTGCCAAAGTGGTGGCTTGGTCGCAGACTCTGCCGTCTCGACGACAGATCGTGCGGTCTCGCAACACCAGTGGTTATTGAAACTGTGGGAAGTCGCATTCGCGAGAACGGACTTTGATAGGGATCTGTACACTTTGTTTAGATTGTAGCGTTTCCATCTTCCTCGTTGTTTTAGGAAGACGTCTCTCTTGTCCTCTTCTTAATCCTATCTGTAAATATGTTCAGACTGTAGAGTTTGTTATTGTCCGTCTTTTCTTGTTGGTCTGGCATCTAGTTTCGTGTTGTTTTTTTTATTACACCTTACGTACATTATAATTATACATTCCTTTGTTTAATATAATGCCTGTGTGAGTCATGTGTCTACATTGACGCATTGATTGAGTTTATCTGGTTATTGTGACGTATAAGGCTGATACGCCAGAGTATATATTTATATATTGGGAATATTGATTCCCCATTCAAGTGCAGTTGTGCACCTGCCTTCAATATCCAGTATATAATTACTGAAGTTATTGTTCTTTAAAGAGAACTACAGGTAATAAAATTACCTTGCAATTGCAATTATACAAGAGCTATAGAAAAATAGCTAAAAATATTAATCAACGATCTAATATTCGTTGATTCACATGTAATTATATATTACATCGGCAGTGATAACAGTAAGGACACTGCGATTTCATTGAAGAAGGAACATTGTTTGTATTTTGTCGTCTACTAGGGACGTCGACCCGACGAGTGCAAATTGCCTCAGGGATTAATAATCGCGGAGTTAAATAAGTAAATATCTTTTATCGCGTATCGGATTAACGTAAATACTACAGTGATAACATAGTACACTGTCAGACGGGCTATTGCGTGAATATATCCGGATACCTGTCCATTAACATTAATAGATCTCCTGTAGAGACCTATTGTGAGTGTAACTAATCATAATGGCCGATTACACTTCCTATATAAATTCAGCGAAGCTGTTAGGCATACCCGAGGACCAGCTCGCTTCTTGGTGCGAGAGTAGACTAAAAGAAGACCTAGCTAGAGAAGAGCGTGCCGCAGATAGAGCCGAGAAGGCCGCGGAACGCGAACGAGAAAAAGAAAAAGAAGAAAGAGAACGACAAAGAGAAATAGAAGAAAGAGCCGAGAAGGCCGCGGAACGCGAACGAGAAAAAGAAAAAGAAGAAAGAGAACGACAAAGAGAAATAGAAGAAAGAGCCGACAAAGCGGCTCATCGAGAGCACGAAATTGCCCTAAAGAAATTAGAGCTGCAAGGAAACCAACCGACCGCGGCTCCAAGTGTTCCAACGAATAATGTTAAAGCAAAACCAAAGCTTCCAACCTATAATGATAAGGTCGACCAGATCGATTTTATATTCATCGTTTTGAGCTCCACGCGGTAGCCGCCGGAATGGAAAGAACTGAATGGACTTCGTGCCTTGCAAATTTATTAACGGGACGTGCACTTGAAGTATTCCATGGCCTCAACATCGAGGATTCTAAAAATTACGACATCCTTAAAAAGGCTCTTTTAAAGCGTTTTCAACACACCGAGGACGGTTTTCACCAAAGATTCCGGAGTTGTAAGCCAGATCCGTCCGAAAATTTTTCAACGTACATCGACCGCCTAAAGCACTACTTAGACCGCTGGATTCAGCTGGCTGATGTCGCTGACGGTAATTTTAAAGAGCTTTATGAGCTCGTTCTGAATGACCAAATATTTAACGCGTGCCATTCAGAACTAGTCTCCCACATTAAAGAGTGCGCACCTAAGACGTTAGCGGAAATCACGTCCTTAGTAGAACAGTACGCGTCCGCACACCCTAATCGTTCGCTGGCTAAAGCCAAAACTAGCGAACCGTTTTATGCCGGAGTCGGTGGAACTGCGCCAATGGGTACAAGAAATTCTCGACCAGTTCATCGCCAGACGCCGCCTCCGCGTGCATATTCCGAACCGCCGCCCAATAAAGCTCGCGGTTTTCCAAGCCGTGCTGGACCTCCCACTCGGGGACATTTTATTCGCTATTCAGGTCCACCCCGTCGTGACGTTAACGAGGGCTACCATTATCAGAGCCCACCATGTCCACCTCCTTGGGCATATTATAATAATCCATATAATGCACCTCCAATGCAACCCAGACGTAATATATATGACAGCATTAGGTGTTATCGGTGCAATAAACCAGGTCATACTTCAAAATATTGTAGGGTTAAGTTTGAAGCTGCAAATGCTTGCACCGTCATTGTTCCGGCTGCACAGAGTAGCCGTAGCGTTGAACTCACGTCGCCCATGACGGGCACCGTTCCGGTTATGTCGGCCCTCCATCAACACGTGTCATTGACCTTATATGAGGGTCATGTTAACGCCATACCCGCGTCTGTGTTACGCGATTCAGGTTGCACCACTATCGGTGTTAGGGAATCACTGGTCAGACCGACCCAGCTGATTGAACAACAGGCAACTTGCATTACTTTCGGCGGCTCCGTCGAGCGATTCCGTCTCGCGGAGATATACATCGACACTCCATTCATTACAGGTGTCGTAACGGCATGCGTATTACCAAATCCGGTCGCCGATCTAATTATTGGTAATTTACCACAGGTCAATGATACACCTGACGGCCAGTTAAAAGTTTGGAACGAAAACGTTGCGTGTGTCACCACACGACAACAGTCAAAACGTCCACCGGATGGTAATTTACAAACCCCTGCGTTTGATTTTAATGTCACGCCTACAGTTTTCTATAAGGAACAACAAAGCGATCCATCACTAAAACCGCTGTTTGCGAAAGTTCAGCCTCAGAACGGAAATGCCTCTCCGTTTATCATTAAAAATGAATTATTATACAGAAATTTCCGAAATAAACGTGAGACCATTGAACAGCTCGTGGTGCCTAAGTCGTTCCGTCGCGACATTCTGCGTCTCGCGCATGATACATCATTTTCAGGCCATCAAGGTTCAGCCAGAACCAAATCACGGATATTGGCTTATTTTTTCTGGCCTGGTGTATACGCGGACGTGAACCGTTTTGTGGTGCGCTGCGATGTATGTCAAAAACGTACACCTAAAGGTAAAGCATCACGCGCACCCCTTTAGGAGATGCCTCCAGTCTCAACACCATTCGAGCGTGTCGCAGTTGACATAGTAGGTCCTCTTAGTAAATCAGACAGAGGCCATCGATTCATCCTTTCGGTAATCGACTACGCGACGCGCTGGCCTGAGGCTATTCCTTTGAGAGACATTACGGCTGACCATGTCGCTGAGGCGCTTGTTACTATTTTCTCGCGAGTCGGATTTCCGACCGAGATTCTTTCAGACAGAGGACCACAATTCACCTCTGATCTATACAAAAAGGTACTAGAATTAGCGGGAATTAAACATAAATTAACGTCCCCCTATCATCCGCAGTCAAATGGTTGTTGCGAGAGGTGGAATGCGAGCATGAAGTCTATGCTAGCACGCGTATCCGCCGACAAACCTGGAGACTGGGACCGTCAGCTCCCCGCTATCCTCTTCGCCTATAGGGAACTCCCGAATGCGTCCACGGGTTTCTCCCCATTTGAGTTATTATACGGACGTAAACCACGTGGCCCGATGGCCATACTTAGTCAATTGTTCGCCGGTTCTGAAACCGACGATTATGATACGCGATGCGCGTATCAATATGTTGTCGATCTCCGACAACGAATTATTAATGCATGCAAAACCGCTCTGCAATTTGCATGCGCTAGAGCGAGTTCTTCAAAATTTTATCGCCATCAGGGCGCCCAAATGCGCGCCTTGTCAGTCGGAGATCTGACATTTGTTCTTTTGCCGCAAACGCAAAACAAACTCCTTCTAACTTGGAAGGGACCATACAGAGTCCTTAAGAGACTCTCCAGAGTGAATTATTTGATAGATATTCGTGGGCAGAGGAAAATATTTCATATTAATATGCTGAAAAAGTACCTGCCTAGCGATGATCGTCGTAACAACTCCGTTCATGTCGTCCCAATGGCCAACGCGGCTTTAGTTACTGTCGACGACGAGGACCCTTTGAGTATCGACAAATCGTTGCCCATATTACAGGCCACCGAGAGTATAAATGATGTTAATATCAATGATGAGCTTGCGCCGTCGCAGAAACAGGATCTTACACACCTGCTCCAAGAATTTGCCACGGTGTTCACGGATTTGCCGGGTTATACGTCTTTAGTCCAACATGTAATACGACTTCAGACAGACGTACCGGTGTTTGTTAAACCGTACCCGCGCCCGCTGCACGCTCACGAAACGATAATTACGGAAGTACGTGCCATGCTACGGCTAGGCGTGATCGAGCGATCAACTAGTCCGTATTGCTCACCGATTGTCCTGGTCAAGAAGAAAGACGATACCGTGCGTTTTTGTATTGACTATAGAAAGCTCAATGCTATAACCATCTATGATGCGGAACCCATTCCCAATCAGGAGGACTTATTCGCGCGGTTATCCAATGCAAGTATCTTCTCTAAAATAGACTTATCCAAAGGATATTGGCAGATTCCTCTCGAAGAAGGAAGTAAACAATATACAGCTTTTCAAACCCCTTTGGGTTTAATGCAATGGAAATATATGCCTTTTGGACTGGTTACTGCACCAGCCACTTTCGCGCGCATGATGAACATCTTGCTAAATGAATTGCGCTGCGTTCTATCATATTTCGATGATATATGTATTTTTCAGGCTGATTGGGCTGGCCACTTAATGGCCCTTCGTGAAGTTTTTGCCGCTCTTCGCCGAGCTGGCCTTACCGCGAGACCCAGTAAAGTGTTCCTAGGATATCACCATATAAACTTTTTGGGTCATACCATAACCCACGGGGTTCAGACTCCAGGCGATCGCAAGATATCCAGTATTTTGAAACTGCAACCTCCTAAAACTAAAAAGCAAGTTCGTAGCTTGTTGGGACTTTTGAATTATTACAGGAAATTTATACCAAACTTTTCCTCTCTCTCAGCCCCGTTATTTGATCTAACGAGAAAAAATGTTCCAAATAGAGTCGTCTGGACGCCTCAGTGCGCTGATGCCCTTCAGACTATTCAGAATTTATTTTCTACTTTCCCCCTGCTTGTTTTACCCGATATACGCCAGACATTCATCGTCCGAACGGATGCATCAGATAAAGGAATAGGCGCCGTGTTACTCCAACAGCGTGACGGTTTCTTGCGACCGTGCTTATATGCAAGCCGGAAATTACTTGATCGAGAGACGCGCTATGCGATTGTCGAACGAGAGTGCCTCGCAATTGTTTACGCGGTAGATGCATTTTCTCGATACTTATTAATGTCCGAATTTATAACTGAAACGGATCATCGACCATTACTGTTTCTTAAGTCGAACAGAGCCAAGAATGCTCGACTAACCAGATGGAGCCTTGCGCTCCAGGAATACAAATTTACTATTCGGGCTATACCTGGGGAGGCTAATTTACAAGCTGATGTATTGTCCCGTTTGATTTAGTGTTCTAAAATAGTCTGTTAAACATTGAGGTTGAGCATTTTTCACCTTTTTCGGAGACCGTGGATGGTTTCACATTATATTGTCCTACCAATTATGGACATTCTTTCTCAAAATTTCCATGTGATTCCTTTTTCCACTAGCGTCCATCCTGACCATGACCTGAGTTTCAGACAACCTTGACGACATTTGTCTGCGGGTCAATGAGATGAGAAAATGGCAAACCGAGCGACCAGACCTACTGCTGCCAGGATACCAGTACTTTAATTAACTATTGTTCGTTCATGTTCTATGAATGTATTAATTACGCTCAGTGAAGCGATGAGCTAGTTGCTCAATATTTCAGTCTTTACAGTATGTCTGTGTGAGAGAAGGTTATCACTTTAATTCTTAAGTGCTACAATAATTATATATTATCACAGAACGTCGCATATAAATATACATATGCTATTGTCCATCGATAATGCACGTTCTTAGAATTTTTTTTTGACTTTCAGTAACGATATATTTTTTTACTATATAGCCCTTTCCAAAGTACTATTACATAGCAACGTTAGTAGACAGTTATGTCGTTCAAACCCTAAGTTTTCACTGGGGTGGGGGATGTGTCAAGAACAGATTTAATTCATAAATGTTTCCACTGACTAAATTTTTGTGAGAGAGCAGTGAGTAATTTTTACAAACGTAATTATTGTGCGAGCCAGCATAACGTGGTCTCGTAAACAATTTGTTTTGAACAGTTTTTTTTCCTAAAAGATAGACAGAAGATGTGGGGAAGGATAGACGGACAGCGTAGGTGTGCATGGCTGAGCACTTTTTATATCTCGTGTTTTGAACTAGGTTTAGTAAAGAGGGAAGGGGTGAGTAGGAATTAAATGTTATTGAGACGTCTGTTGACGTACAGAAAATACCGTGATCCAGAGTAAAAGCTCGGGGTTTTGAACATGTTAAGAATTTATTGCTATAAAATTACATTTTATTGTCTTGAGTGATTCGACCTTTGATGTCGACCCAAGGTCGTTGCGTAGGGCTGTTACTTAAAATAACTCAGTTCGGCAGCTGAGCTAGAAGTGGTTGCACCAATCACAATCCAGGAATTAGACGGTAAGCTGCAGATGCAGTCCAGTATTTAAGGCCATACAGAACTTAGTTCTGGGCCACATGTAGACAATCCATTTACGAGGTGGACGGCGAGCTCTCAGCCAGATGAGAAGTCATAGAGACGCAGCGATTGAGCTGATATGTACAGTGATGGAGCATTGTCAGAAATCTACGCTCCTGAGCCCAAGCCTACTTGTTTGAGCATTAAACCCACAGCGCTAATATCAACAGCCCTCACATTGTGAGGGCCGAATGGTGAGCTAAAGATTTTAATTCCATGCTGAATTTACAGCCACCTACACATGTAGACTGTTGACCAGTACTGCCAAACCACATGCATTTCCCGCGACCACGTGTGAACTACACCAGAGCACGCCTGGCAGAGACGCTATATAAATATGTTTTAGTATGAAGAGAGATAGAACTTTAAACCTTACAGGATCCGTCGCCCTCGGGCGCGGATTCTTTTGAATGTAAATTTATTGTGACTTAGATAACTTCATATTACATTGCCTTAAGTACTTCACAGTTGCTCCTCAGCTTAGCTGAGCATTTTCAGTTGCTATTGTATTCGTTATCTATTGTATATTTTATCTTTGAATTTGTTAGTCTGTTACTCAAATTGATTTATTTAGTTTTTAGAGTGAAAGTTGTTTAATTGTTGTTGTTTTTTTGTGCTCGTGTGATTGGGAAGCAGACCTCTCGATCTATATTCCCAAAAATCCCGATCCGCGACAAATGCTGGTAACAAGATTTGAGCATATCAGTGCAAAAGTCTGTCGATTGGTTTTTCAAGATCTATTTCTAGCACAACATTCATGCTACTGCCCTTGCAGTGTTTAAGTTTTCAAGAGGACTTGGAAATTTACAAGAAAATAATTAAAATGACTGGGCATTTTAAACCTACTTAACATAGCTGGCCTTTAACAGCAGGATTACCTGGCGTTTGACTTGCTGGTATTCCCTTCTGCGTTCCTCTTCCAATATTTTCAGACGCTGCTTATCTTCTTCAACTCTGTCAAATGGAATTATTTTCGGTGCGTCAATTTCTTTCTCTTGCTGTGATGACTTTGCATTGGCCTGTTAAAATCATAAGATTGCAGAACAAATTAACGTTTGTCAGAACTTTTGACAACAAATATGAATTACAAAGTGCAACGAATAACAAATTATACTGGCTGACCTGGAGAGAACATTACGCCAGAGAATGATGCTGATAAAAGGGTAATTTTTAAGGCTGCCAGGTTTTGTAATCATTAAAGATCACAAGCAAATTATGTCATTTGTACTCAACAATATCAGCAACATAACAAAAATTTTTAGTGTGCGAATGGAATTTCAAGAGTGTAATTGACTCCATACTTTAATTCAGTATCACTTTAAATCTGCATAATAATATAAAAACAAAACTTCCTTTTCCTCTCTCCCTATCAAAGAGTTTCATTTCTGTTACTGATTTTTAAATTTTTTTATTTTTTTTTTCAGTAAATGCACCACTGACTTGTTTAATTTACAAATAACTGCAATTATGTGCATGGAAAGAGAAAGCTGTAAACTGACAAAGTTGATAAACATGGATTTGACTAGAGAACACTTTATTTGAAAAAAACAACAACCATGCATAATTGACAAGGATTCCGTTGCACAATGACACAAATGTAATGGAATAACTCATTAGTGACTTATCACAACTGGTGGAGACAGACACAATTCTGGCAAACTCATAAAATCAACATTTATTGATTCAAGGACAAGCTGTAGGCGAAAGAATTTGCCATCCATCTTACGTACAAATGTAACACCAATTTTTCACACCTTACAGTTGAGCATTTCATGGTTTTTGGTGACATTGAAATTTCTTATGTACTGACAAGCATGTTTCTGCACATACATGTAACTTCAACTTCATTATTGAAACTATCAATTTGCCACTTTGCGAGGATACAGATCTCATCATGAGCAATGATAAGGAAGCCGTAACTTAAAACCATCGAAAGCATCGATACATTAATACTGTATTTGTATAACTCTTTTGAATCCCATTTGGGAAATTTGCCTTTGAAATGGACAAAGAATTACAAATGTTGACCTACTTTGGACTGTAAATAAGCATTGTATTCTTTCCTTCTCTCCTCTGCCAGCTGTTTCTTTGCCTCTTGGTAGTTGTATCTGTTAGCATAAGGATCTTGCCCTTCATTTCTCTGTCTCACTTCTCCCCCTTGCCCCTCATCAATGTGACTGTGAGCTTTACTGGAAGCCTGATTCACCAAAAAGATGACAAAATTAATTATAATCATAATTAATGATCAAAATTAATGATCCAGTTGTGATCCAAATTATTCACAATATCATATCAATACAACAACATCTACATGCCTCAAATTCATGAAAATGAAGGAATATAAATAGAAGTATCTACAGAATTTTATAACTATACCAATCTACAGTGAACATGAAAAGCTCAAATTAATAGTCTCAGTTGTGTTGTATTTTATTATCTCTTCTTCCAATACCAAAACTGCTCGATGTCATAATCAATCTGAGAAATCCTGCACTGTGTTTGATAAACCAATGATAGCTAATTTTTGTAAACAGATTTTTCTTTGTTCTCAACTCTCATCTACAAGAAATAAAAACAACCATATGTTTTGCAAACAGAAAAGATGTGAATCATCTAAGATTTCGGTCTAACAGGCCCATTACACGACTATCCAATTCATGAAGAATCTTAAATGTTTGGGACGGAATCAGACATAAGATTTTGAAACCACACTGATTGATTCAGACTTCTCACCTTGGACCTCTGATTTTCCATATAATTTGCGTAATCATGCCGCCTTTCTTTGTCATAACTCTTTCTCAGTTCATCGTATTGGCCAATCTCTAACCCAACACGATATGTTGACTGACCCTCTCTGGTCCTAGCCTCAGACTTCCCTGCTTTCTGTTGACATGGAAGAATAAGTGCTAATGCAAGAAGACTAGATTTCTCTATTTCAATTAAATCTTCAATATCCTATCTACAAAGCGGTGTTTAAGCTGAAACCTTTTCCATTTTTTATCCATAATGAAATAATATGTTATGTGAAGTAACAGAACTGACAAAGACAAGTCATGAAGAAACTGTCATTACTTCAGTCTAAATGCAGGGAATGAGCTTACTTCAAAGATGCAAATCCCTTCATATCAAAATGATAAATCTGGCACTTCACAGTTATCTGAAAGCTCAAGTCACTCAGATGTAAATTATTTCTATAGCGCAGCAAAATTAGACATCTTCTTACACATACCATAAAACTTGACAAGTCATTCATAATCATTATTTATCAGTGAATGATGAGAAATTCCATAAAAAGTAAAAAAAATTGGATTATGTATGACCAATTCATTAACATACCGTCAAACAACTTTATGATTCTTTTAAGGATTTCAGGTTATCAATCACAAAACAAACCTGTGTCATTATTTACTCCAATCCAATTGTAGCCTAATATGTATTTAACCAAAAAAATCATTATCTATTTGCAAGACAAAAACAGAAGTCAAAAGAATGCCTTCTTCTCGCTAATAAATCTAGTATTTTGCAGAGTACAGGAATCAATGAAAAACTAAAATCAATACCTTTTGTAACATGTCATTGTATTCCTTATTGCGCTGCAATGCTAACTCTCTCTGTCTATCCTGCTGCCCCCTATTGGTTAGGGGAAGACCACTCTCTATAGGTGTGACAGGACGAGTCTCCTGTCTCTGTGGAAAGAAAAAAGTGATCTCTCTAAAATTACCAACGTCATAAGACTGGGATGCTGAGACACTCACAATCTGAAATGGATATCTTATGAGCAGAGTAGTTTCCAATTTCCTTTAGGCAGATGCTACAAAGACCATCTTTCAACTTTTTTCTAGGCAAATTTTAATACCTTATTACACCCAGATATGTGTCTAGAGGGGGCCACTTTCCACTGAATTGGGATGTGAATGGGAAGAATTTACCATGAGGGAACACAATCTCAGCCCACATTCTCCTCTTTGTGCCATCCAAAAACATAATATCCAATTTTCTCCCTTATTTCATAAGTACATTTGGCAAAAATGGGTAAAAGCAGTTGTAATCTGTTTAAAATGTTTCAGTCCTATATAACATATATAATATCATGTTTCACTTTAATTTACAATCATAGTGTGTCCAAAGCCGGTTTCCACTTAACATGATACCTTTATAAAGACAGTTTGACTCAATTTAATACAACATCTGCAATAACAATTGTTTTTGAGCCTCTTGCATACATCATTACAGAATCATTCTTCAAGAGCTTCAGCGAAAGCAATAAATGGAATTACCGAATACAAAGCAAGGCCTTTAAAATGTTCAGATGGGCCTAATTAAGACCATTTAGGCCTTAAGTATTTTGCCCAGAACAATGCCAATGAAAACAGTGATAGGCAAGAAAATGAAATACAGTAAATTATCATTGCAAATAACATTATTATTGTTCAGATTATTATAAAAACTTTAAATTGATTAAAAAACCTTATAAAAAAATTATTCACGAAACTATAATTATTCTACATGTATTTGGTAGATGAGGAAGTAAAATACAGCAATACAGTCAGTTACTTCCAATGTCCGCATAACCATCTCCACACCCCAGTCCAGCCAACTATCATTAATATTCATAAAGAAGATAGGGTAAGAAAAAAAAACAAAAGGTAATTTGAAATTCCTTGCAGTCAAGTGCACTGACATGAATCACTGACTCTGAAGCAAAGATCCTCAGTCCAGAACGGACCATAAATCCCTAGAATAGACTATTGTATTCAGTTTAACCTGTGTACAGAAACATGTCACTGCAAGTTACTGGTACACTAAAACTCTTTTCTATCATGCTCCCTGACATGGCATAATGTACAACGAATCAAGACACCAAAGAAAATGTTCTTTAATGTAATTTTACTGATATGACATGAACTTAAAAGGAATTGATATTTGCAAAATTGTCAGTATAACATTTGAAAGTTTATATCACTTTGGCTTAAAGCATGTCTTTTTTCTTTTTTTTCGTAAATCAACCATTGTATTTGTCTCCCAAGTTGGAAAATGAGGGTTACTCTCTTCTACTTTATTAATCACTCTCTTTTATTATGTTCCGGTCAAATGTCAGGGGTTCAATGTCTCTCTATATAGAATCAGTATCATGGCTAGATATTTTTAGGTAATGTATGATTTTCTATTTCACAGGTTCATCCTGATAAATTTTGCCATACTACACTAACTGTCGTCACGCTTCAACTGACTGTCGAGCCGGGAACAGCATGTCGCAAGAATGTGCCAGCCAGGCTTATTTCACCGACACCACCGCTCATAATCTGCCATGCGAGATTCTTAAAAATAACACCTGATGTCATCAGCTGGTACTTATTAGTAATGGTGAATGCCAGCCTTTTCAGTGCCTGGCGGAATACGTGCTGAGAAAAAAAAAAATGACGTTGAAGGTAAATGTCAACGGTCGCCTCTGAAATTTGATTTCCCAGTGTTTTTAATTATCGGTACCTTAGACTATCGCCTGCCAGTCTTGTTTAGCTCACGTCAACCATAATACATGTAGGTACAAACATGATAAATACCTCCCCCCCCCCCCCCCCGACCCGATTCGTGACCGATTCTAGGCAAGGCATGTCTAACTGGCTCTGTTTTTTATCCACGGAAACCCTCCAGGCCTAGGCTAATTCCATTAGTGTTCATAATGGCTCCAGAGCGCTGGGTCACCCTGTCTCACAACAATGCTTGACTCCGCGGATTCTAATCACGTGCAAAGGGTAATATAGCACTACATAATGATTGTATACATTGGTCGAGATGAATCGAGAAAATTATTAAGAGCAACATATGCCATAATTATGCTTACTTTTTAGACTTGTAAAAGCATATGTGCATAATAATTATTTACCAAAAACGTGCGCACGTCGAAGGGGGGAGATTACATGTATAGCTATTATGAAAAGCGCGCAAGAGGAAGGGATTCTGGGTGGGTGACGACAAACGTACCAAAAGCCTACGGGGTTGAGGGGGGGGGGTGGGGGGGGGATAGGCGCTATAACTGTCAAACCCGTTCGTACGCAATTTCTAGCAAAATCGTATTTTCAAAATGGAAACCCTGCTGGCATTGGACTGTAACTCATTTAGATCCTTTCCCCTTTCCAACCAAATCATTCCTCAATCGTCGTTTTAACTGATAAAGCCTTGTGGACGGGAGGGGGGGGGGGTGAAAACTGGCACCGCCAAACGCATTATTGAAAAAACGTCTACCTCAAAGGCGGCTAAGATTTTTCTTTATCGATCGACAAAATACCTGCGCCAAGATTACGATCACACCCGCATACAGTTTTGCAATAAAAATCTCAAAGTGTTATTTGGTTCAGGCCCTGATCTGCTGGTGTCTGGATCAACCTATTCTGAATATTCAGTGTGTGACTGCAATTATTTTAAGAAGGCCCCAGGATTTCAACGTTGGCCACTGTCAAGTTTGTTAATCGCTGTGTCCGACTTATAATATTGTAGCCTACCCTTGTACGGGATGTCCAGCCCTGAGATTTTTAAATGGCCTGTGACCAAATCCAATAATAAACAGGCGTTGGTAGTTCATTCTGTTTAGTTATCCCTTATTGATTATCATTATTAATTTTGCATCATTTGATTTGTTTGTGACAGCTAGCATATTAATTTCCATTAGAATGTCATTAAAATCGATGAACACCCTGCTCAGATGCGCCACGACCATTAGTTACTGGCCTACAGAAACATAAGACCTCAGTTAACTTAAAATTGGTTCCGCCATGAGTCAAACCATTTTTTCTTTTAAACCATAAAGAAAACCACTTCTGGCTGCCACTTTCAGTGCCACGCTTTCTCTGTCTGGTCTCCCGTTTTTCCCAATTTTACTGTATATCTTCACTTTTTTAAAAACAACAACAACAACAAAAATAATAACAACAATAGTGTATATCTCACCTGTTCAGCAAATGCTGGCGACGCCCCTGTATGATACTCCGCCCACTTTCTCCTGTACTGTAAGTCCGCCTGGTTCATGGTGCTGTTGCTGTTATTGCCTAGTGGCTAACAGTGTAACAAACAATGATTTACCAACATCAGAGGTCAATGGCCGCAGAGATTACATTGTTTTTCGCAGAACGTTTGGTCCTTGGCTGAAAACTAGGGTCATCCTGGTACCAATGGCCAGTAGTTAAAGGCCAAACAAGTTCGAATACTGATTATTTTACTCCGAAGAATGCCCAGAGAGCCCGCCCCCTCCCCTTATCACCCTAAACAATGTGTTGATTTAGTACAACAATTGGCTGGAATTTGTTCACAGGAGGGACAACGATGGGGTTTGTTATGAGTTAGAAACAAACTTAAAAAATAATTATTAGGCCTATACATTGTAAGTAAAAGCTGGCTGTTGGATGCATACTTCTTTAGCTTTGCCTCTTTTAGTCCAACTACACCATTCTTTGCATACCTCAGGAGACACAACGGGTTCACTATTTTAAGAAAAGAATTGTGACATTTTCTTTCCTCGTTTAAACAAAAGGAAGATGCATTTTGTTTTGCAGACTGAGATGGCACAAAGCTCTTCAATGCGATTTAACAAACAATCAAATGATTAAGCCAGATGCTATATGTCCATGGATTTGAATCATACCGGCAAGTTTAGTGTTAAAATAATGTCACGTTCTAGATCAGTTCCTTTGACACTAATTTCATTTTTACTGAGATACAAGATCTGGTTGTGAGCTCCTGCAAAGAATGATTTGAGGAGACCTGAAAGTGACTTTGTCCATATAAAAGGATTGACAACCAGATCATCTATATTCGCGGATGAAAGTGGGCAATGAGAAGGGAGGGCGGAGAGTTGTTAGACAGGGGTTGTGAATGGTCGGGCAGGGGGAAAAAAACGACCCGCCCAGTAACAGGACATGAAATGACAGACGAAGTGAACATTTAACGCTGTTCTTTATGTATAATTATTGGCCACGATCTTTCACGTAGGCAGAATAATAATATCATAATTGTTACAACAAACGTCGGTACCCAGCGAATAAGAAAAAACGCACCTAACTTAAAAAAAATAAAAGGAAAAAATAATGCCGAAAGCTGTATGTTTACAACTAGACCCACCAATCTGAACCATTGACCTCTGATTGCATACATGCATGTGACAAGTCCAGTGAATAAATAATGTTATATGAATCAATCTAGCGTAATTCAAATTCACAGTCCACCTACTCCAAACATTAAGATAAAAAAGTCGGGCCTGCTGCCAACTATTTAGTCCATATAATATCAATGGACGACTGAAGGGAGTACATATAATGCTTCTTAGGAAAAAAACAACGGAAAAAAAGAACAAAAATCCTGAAATAACACAGACATACATCTCAAATATATGCGTATAACATCAAATCAAACAGGTTCATAATTTGTAAGCATTTGAGTATTACTTCTCATTTCAACCATCGGCACCGGATGATTGTACTCAGCAACTCAAGAAGTTTTGCTTCCTAATAATATATGAAAACACACTGACGCAGTAAACATAAACAAACAGACTATAACGATGTCAAATGCAGTCAGATAATGACTCTGGTAAAACGCTAGGTCTAAAAACTTATCTTGCTTCCCACGGCTGATCCTAATGTTTTTCACAATGTGTTTATTTTGAACCAGCCTGATTATCAGCTTTCGTTAAACACACCATGCATGCCATATCCCCGCAGACAATCATTACTATGCGCTTTCCCTTACAGTAGCTCAGCCAAATTTGCTGAAAAACGTGCATAATATTTACCTTGATTGATAATTGAACCAGCGAATTCGATCCTTCAGGAATTAAAAACACTGCAAAATTGTACAGTTTCAAAGAAATCTGTAAATGAATGGAAGATACGGCTAGTAAATTCCTGATGTTATATGAAGTTTAGACTGTGTTCTGAACGGTGAAACATTGCAATGGTGGGCTACAAAAAACTGAGCTGTTACCCACAGTCACAGAATTTCACAAAGATGAAAATGGATTGCACACTGAGGGGGGAAAAAATGGAATTTACATTCTTCCTTTTTTTTTTTTACAGTGCTCAAGCTTAACAATGCGAGAACTTATAATTTTTTTATTTTTTTTTATTTTAACATCCACAAAAGTGAATCATGAATCAGATGACATTCAGAGAAAAGGATACTAATTTATGGTTCAAGATCATGACAAATAACTGTACTGACATGGCAAATTGAAGCAACGTTCCTTATAATAAACCATAGCACGATAAACAGATATAGGCCAGCAGACCCGAATCAACCAGTTCATATCCATTGTGATGACTGAGGTGAAATGTTAGCCAAATCCATAAAGTGACAAAAGTGTGAAATGTAAAAAAAAAAAAAACATGATGTAATCAACAGTAGGTGAGTAAATGACGAACACAGTGTAACAAATCATGATCAGTTATGGCTTGCAGTGGACACACCCTTCCAAAAACTGGGATTATTTCATTCACAAAAATCCAACCATAAGAACGTGTCACACTTGTGAGTTTGGATACTGAGGAGTGGTGTAGAGGAGTTGTAAGCAGAAGGCCAAAGCAAGAAATAATATTTTTTAAAAAGTAATAATAAAATCAAAAATAATTAATTATAAGTGTAAAAATATTCCTGTTGACTAACTGAAAGTTCTTGATGTGAAACCAAACCACCCAGTCTAAATTTCTGTCAGTGTGTTGGTTTTCACTCCAAGATTCAGGTTTGAACAAGGTATGTATACATATTTCTTTGCTAGCTTCTCAAATTGAAAAACAGGTGTATTGCAAGAACACACACGGAATGGCAATGATTAAATAATTTGTCAAATAAAAATCATTTGGAAGAAGAGGAAAGAGAGGAAAGACAATTACATACTTATTTCATCAAAACATGAAACTTTACATAAAATTCGAAATTTTACTCAACGCACACCTTACCACTCATTCATAAATAAATATATAAAAACAGACTTCAAGCCAAAAGGAAAGAAAATGATAAAAGTTCTAATCACTCAACTATTACAGATCAGGACCTGGCCAATACAATCTCAACCTGCAAGTGCCTTTTAATCCAACACTAACAGCACACACCAATAGGTAGCTTATATATCTCAGGCACCACAAGCTTGCCTCTCCCTTCCCCATTGTCTTAAGTACCAATCCCCCACCATTATCTCCCCCCCCCCCACACACACACACACACCCTTCTCCCCATGCCAAAGCCCAAATCCTTCTATTGAACCTGAGGTGCCCTCCACTAATCACAAGGGTCACCTGTAGAGAGAGGTTCTATTATGTACACAAAGGCCTTAGGAATAATTGGTAGGGGGAATGCATAATACAAGTTAATACACTGGCGTACATACACTCAGAACAGAATATAGATATTCTGAGCCACTGAGCTGTCCATTAATGTTCTACTGTTTTAGTATATTGCCTAGCAACCACAGTCACCAGGTCTATTCAGCATGTTGTGCTTACAAGAGATCCTTAGTTGAGAAAAGCAAAGATTTCATATTATCTGAACTCCCTGATCTATAGCAAAACTTTAGGCCACTGTTTTCTCAAACATTACTCAAATTTCCTGAAAATGTTATCAAAAAACATTAATTTAAGAAGAAAGGGCAAAAGATATTCTATGTGCTGTCAGTTTCACATAAAATTTTAATTTTCCTCACAATGTCAGAACTTCCAATTCTATTCTAAATCATGCTAATTATCGCATGGAATCTAACTATGGTAATCAATATATGAATTCTCTAAACTTAAAGTCATCAATTCAACCTTACTGAATCAGACAAAGCATGGTTTCTCCCCCACCCCCTCCTCCCAACTTCCAAGAATACAAAATCATTCTACCTGGTGTGCCCTAGACTTGTCATGACCACTTTCACTATTAAATTTCCTCTTGTAAAATAAACCCTAATGCTTCCTCAACCTTTCCACCTTTTTTTAATCTAAAGCCTCAGTGTTTCTGTTTTTAACTTCGGCTGATTCAGCCTGAACAACTCGATCTGTCCTGAAAGTTATATATGAGGCACCAATTTCATGACCCTTACAGAACTTAAAATGATAACCACCCTATGCTTGACTCACTTCAACACAATATCACCTCCCTTTCAAAATCCCCCCCCCCCCTCCTTTTATTTCTACACTTACATAATACACTTCTTATTCGGCACACCCTACCCACTTGAAGTAATGTAACACTCACAAGCCCACGACAACATCAGTGTCAACCAAAGGTACTTACATTATTCAAGGTCTGTCTCTCATTAGCTAACTTAGCTTTCTGTTGACGTATGAAGCTTTCAATATCTGTGTCTACTGCTGCCATTGCCTTCGCCCTTGGTAACCCACATCAACTGCAGACCAACACCAGTTAGTCTGGCCGTAACAAATCTTGTTTACTCTTTTATCAATGCCCCACGGCCTTAACCTGAAGATGAAATAAAAATCCTGAAAGCTGTAAAACAAATAATGGAATAAAAGATAGTTTGTTGATCCACACACAAGAATAGGACTGATAATCATTGAATTTCAGTTATAAGTAATCCACTGAATATACTCACTGACATTTGCTGCAGTTTAATTAAGATTTTTTTTTAAATAAAAAAAACAGGCTCTTTAATCACAAATTATCTCTGAAATGACGAAGCATCATTTCAAGCTCCACAAAAAGTGCCATGGAATTCTCAGAAACAGCAGTGGACTGAGTTGGTTGGGTTCCTTTTACTTCACTCCCTTCTATTCATAGAAATTCGCCACTGCAATGCATACATGGTAAGACTACAACCTGTAGAGGAAACTTTAATGTGTACCTAGTCTTCTCGGATAAGGATGAAAAAATTCGGAGGGCCTGTGTGCACGTTGCGCACGTTAAAGGTATCTTGGCAGTTGGAAATTGAAAAGAGCAGGCCGAACAGGCTGCTTCCCGGGCAAAATCAAATAAAATTCATCCCTACCACTCCCTCATCTCCCCCCCCCCCCCCAAAAAACCGCCGACCCGTTACATCTCAAAGAGGTCAGTGACCCGATGAATGAAAATACTTCTTGCGCACTCAGCTTGACCATGCCATATTGATACGCCCGTGCAGAGTGAATGCATGGAAAGTCGATGCCATATTGGTACCCTCACTGCAGCCTCATTATGCTAAGGCTACTGTGGGCGTTCACTCTTAGGTGCACACATAGGAATGACATTGTTCCTACAAAGATCCACTCATTACGATATCATGGCTTCATGCCCACATTTGATGTCAGGTACCTGCCCCTACAGTAATCCTACCAATATTATAGAAATCTATGTTGGATTGACGTGGTGGTGCTGGCTGGGACGGTTAGAATATGATATTCTCATGAAATATTTTAAAACTGCTAGCTAGACTAGTGCTTCAAATGATGGCAAAATTCTGTTGAGCTATGTCCAAAACATGTTCTACCACTGACATGCAATCTTATATTATCTCAGGAAGTTCAATCCCGTCCACCAAATCTGTCCATTACACAGGACACAAACTGGCTGATGATGATCCTTTAATGTTTGTAAAGGCATTGTGTGTATCTAATTTCTGTTGGAAAAAACAAAATTATGACATTAGTCAACTGCCATATGTGACTTCTACGCTGGCATCTAAATTTGTAACGGAAGCAGTATCATATGAGCTACACAACTTTAGGTGGGTGCATATTCACGTCAGCTGAGCATTAATCCTCCACCTGCCCATTTGCTAAAAACATCCATCAGGTACTCTTGAATCAAGAGGACTAAATTGCCAGGGGGACAGCTCCACCCCGACCCCCCAACCCCACCCCCGGCCACTCTTAAAGTCCCGCCCATGTAATATCCTTATAGTGTGACTCAAATAGTACTCCTCCCAAAATTAGATCCATCTAACCTAGATCTGGATATACAGCCTTGATTTAAATAATCGCTGATGACTAGATCTAGATCTAGATCCTGAAAGTTATATATGATCTAGATCTAGATCTATATGTTGCTGCTGTGGACGTCAGTCTGTCTTCAAGTGTCGACAGTGATAGTACGTGGTCTTAATAAGTCCACACAGCATAGATCGAGTAGACGAGATAGGATCTAGACTCGAGATCTAGATCTAGTTCTAGATCTACATAGATCTAGAATCTAGATTTAGATACAGATCTAGATCTAGATCTAGAATCTAGACTCCAGATCTATATCTAGATTCTATTCTAGCAACGGCCTAAACAAAAAGCTCTCCACATAGGACAGAAAAACACAGATTTATTAAATATGCCATTTTGCTTGGGAAAAATTAGTGTAAAACGATAGCTATGAAACCTAAATTAAGGACAAGCACTGAGAACTTACAACTAAAGGGATTCTCCAATTATTCATCATCCCAAAGTTTCATCGGTAAGCTCGCGGCATCTTTAGCTTCTCTTGACAACAAATATGTCGTCACGCATGCGCATATGAAAAGTATACGGTAAAGTGCGAAAAATATAATATTATTATACCACCAAAAACCAGCTCCGCGCATGCCTTGACCTGTAGTATAAATTTTACAAAATCCCTGGGGTCGCAGTATGGCTTCGCACAGAAAATATGAGGAAAGGAACAACAACAAACAAACAAGCAAACTCGTGTTAGGGGAAAAAAGCAATAAATTTTGAAAAATTAAAAAATAGGAGAAACAACAGTCGACTGTCAGTGACTAGGCTTTATGTCACAAAGCCCCAGATTGCGAAGCAAAACAAAAACAACAACAACAAGAACAACACAAAAAACAATTTAAAAAAACAACATCAAAAACAGCCAATTTCAAAAGAATTAAAGTTAGAAGCATAGATATACATGTATATACACTACTGGTTTGAGAAACAACTCTAGCTTCCAAACTTCAATCCTTCTTTAGATTTTTTTTTAAAAATATAAAACAAAAAACAATATTTTAAAATGAATGAAAGAAAATCGGAAACGCTATGTTAAGTTAGTTGTTGCTAGCTGGTGCTGGTTCTTCATCTACTTTGTGGTTTAAAGCTTTTCTTTTTGCCACATTTTAAGAATGTTCCAACTTGGCAACTGGGTAAATTTTGCCGGTTGGGTACTCAATTATGAAAAACAATCATGTTATGAAATTGAAAATTGTTTATTTGTTTGAGGGGAAAATTAATTCCACAGATGAATAGATTAATCCAATAGACTAATCCAATAATAAGAATACCCCAACAAGACAACACAATATGATTAGGAACTGAAAGTGAAGTCCCTTTCTCTTACTTTCGCTATCATTGCTGCATCGTCCTAAAATTCAACATGGCACCAATTAAGTGTCAGTTAGCTTATCTCAAATGTGTTTGCTTACTTATGTGTGGGGGATTATTTTTTTTTACAATGGCCTAATGCATGCACCAATAAGTAGAACTTGTGGGCAAAAACTTGGCCTCGTCAGTTTTGAGGAAAAACAGCGGCAATTTTCAGAAGAGAAAGTGTTCTGGAGAAAAGCTGGGCATCAGACAGATACACTGGGTACAACTTTCATCTGCAGAAACTGCCCCAAATATTGTTATTCCTATACGGGAATTTAGCCCGAACATTGTTTGGATTTTACATACATGTGTTGTGCTTGATACCGTTTAGCAGTGTATATCTATGCCTGATACAATTATGTGCTAGCCCATCTAATTATTTCAGGATTCTGGTAATTTGTGTGCTAGATTAATAAGTGGGTATGAATTTATTCTATTTCTTGATTTATCATCAGCTTCTATTTTTTATCACGTGCTGTGATGTATTTCTTCATCTAGGCCTAAGTGCGCAGTTGTAACATAAAATTTTGGTTGGTCACATTGCCTCTTCACATTTCGTTTCGGGCTAAGGTGATTCTAAACTACGTAGCAAAAAAAAAAAAAAATGGCACTGAATTGGGTTAAATGCCAGGGTGGATTTCAGTTAATAATTTGTGAAATCGAATTTGCAGCTCATTGTTTGGGTCAAGAAAATTTGTCAGAATTTTTGTAAATTGCAAATAGTGATTCAGTTTCAAAAATAAATTCAAGAATTTAGCTAGATTTGAAATGATATTCGGTTTATTGAGACAAATGTTGTGGTGTATGGTATGAATGTGAAATCCTGGCAAATAATTCCGGAAATGTGACCCGTGTTTGTTGTTTTCCTCTTTCAGAGGTCAGCAAGATGGCGGACAAAAGTGGGTCGTCCTCAGGGCAGGCCCAGGTGAAAATTGGGCATTATATTTTGGGTGAAACACTTGGTGTTGGCACATTTGGGAAAGTAAAAAGTAAGTAGATTTTCATCGAATTTATCGTAGCAGGTGTCAGAGAGCAGACTGAAGGCGGTGATGAAAAAATCATAGCCATATAGGATAGCCCAGGCCTACACTGGCTACACTACACCTACAGTAGCGTAATACTGAGTAGATCTAACTGACTAGATCTAGATCTAGTAATACTAATACCTTGCTGTTGATTTTGATTTAGATCTAGATCTAGGTCTAGATTACTTGACAGATCCAGCGCACCATGTAATTTGTCCCTCAGTTCATTTGTTTGCGTGGCAGAAAACGCTTGGCCATGGAATAGATCTAGAATCTAGATCTAGATCTAGAAATTTTAGATCTAGACTCTAGATGATCTACAATGTAGATCTTATCTAGAGAACTAACTCAGCAGTGGGGCCAAAATGAAAATTAGTCAAATTTGTGTGCTCGTTTGAGGTGTAGGCCTAAGGGTGATTTTTAAGGTTTGTTATTCATCTTATAAATGGTAAAAACTGTAATGTCTACTACCGAATATTATAATTAGAAATTTGTTAGACAATAGCCCCTCTGGCATATATTATTCTTGTGAAATTGATGTTAATCGTATTTACAGTGTTCCGTATTGCATTGTGTTTTTCAGTTGCTACGCATCAGATGACTGGTCACAAGGTAGCTGTTAAGATTCTGAACAGACAGAAGATTAAAAATCTGGATGTTGTGGGCAAAATCCGCAGGGAAATTCAGAATCTCAAGCTATTTCGTCATCCTCATATCATAAAATTGTAAGTGGGCCTCATTGCTTGTTCATAAAAATAACATTCCTTGTCATAATGATTATAAAATATTAATAATGGAATCTTGTAAAATGTGTTGAGAAGACTTGCCTTTTACAGTGGTAACTCTTCTGCAACAGCCAGTTCGTTTGTGGTTGTGGTTTAAAAAAACTAGTCACGGACCCGTTCAAAGAACGGTGGAAAACAATACGCACAATAAGCACACAGATTATGTAGATCTAGATTTAGGTAGAAAACAACTCACAACTGGCACAGTAACACCTGGGGAGGTCTTCCCCCCGTCCGCGCCACTTACCAAAAAGTTAACAAACATAGTATGATTAAGATATAAGCTTAAACAACCTGCATTGGAATGGTCAGATGGACCTGGGGGCGTGAGGGTCTAGTCAGTTTGTATCAATGGGCGGTAGTCAGATTGACTAATCAGGCGAAAAGGGGCTGGGGTAGTTGTGTTTTCTTGACTGGCGCGGACGGGCGGAAGACCTTCCAACACCTGCATGGCCCGTGCATAAGGCAGACGGCACAGAAACTCATGCCATCAAACTTTGAAACCCAACCGGAAGTTTAAAGTCGAAACAAAACAAAGGCAGGAGGGAGGCTATCGTTGAGGAGGAAGCATTATTCGATATTTTTAGGCCTATTTTCATTTTTTACAAAATTACGATACTTCGCTTTCATGTCCAAGGAATAGACATAGTAGCAAAAAGAACTATCTTTCACATGTAATTTTTTCAGGTCTGGGCATTTCTTCCTCGCAGCAGTGATTTTTTTTCCTTGCTGTTTTTAGAAGTGGCACAAAAATGTCCCAGGCATGTAAAGAAGTTTATATTAGGTGACAGATTATATAATTTATAATAGTAAAATTATTAGCTTAGGTACCCAGCATTATTCGGCATGAAATCTGTTTCAGCCCTCCTCCTCTCAGTCTTTCTTTCTCTCTCTATCGTTCCTCATCTTCTTCATGCCGTGAAGTCACACCAAATTAAACTTGTGTCAAATACAGTCTCTTATTAGTCTTCTGCATATTGGTACATGGTTTGCTATAGCCCACAGGCTCTTCCTGTTAGTGTTAGGGAAAAGTGCATTGAATTGAACATTTTTGAACAGTAGTGAAAAAAAAAAAAGCCAAAAGAGGACACCATGCAAGTACAAAATGAATGGAAAAAATACATTTTTTGAAAAACAAGTCTTAGCGTCAGTAATTATCAGTGGCTGCATTATGATGTAATGATCTGAATATAAACTTTGTATACTTTCTGTGGTTTAGTCAGAACTGATGCCAAGCATCGGCAAGGCCTGAAATGTACTTGGTTTTGATATGAAGTTCTTCATGCTCTATGATTTTAGATATCAAGTGATTTCAACACCCACGGACATCTTTATGGTGATGGAGCATGTTGCTGGAGGGGAATTGTTTGACTACATCGTGAAGCATGGAAGGGTTAGTCCCAGTTCCCATATCGAAACGTATAAACTGTGATTATGACACGCAGTGACTTATTTTGTTGCAGCATTAATATTTTTTTTTTTTTAACATTTTGGAAATGCTGCCAGGTTGTTTGATATACAATATGATAAATGATGTAATTAATTTGCAATGTTCAGGTCATTGAAAAGAATCGGATATAATGAAATGGTTTTATCCTCATTTAGATGTCCACAAATGAAAGAAAAGAATTTTTGTTTTTTTTTATTTTTGTGTTTGGTGGTTAAAAAAATATACTCTTTATCATAACTTACAGCATTGCAAGTGATCAAATTGCTTACTGTGTTATATGTATGAGTTTTATGCAACGGCATTTCTGGGAATCTTGAATTGATCTTTACATATTGGAACAATTTTCACCACAATAAACTTTGTTTTCTTTGCATTTAATTTAATCTGGTTGATGTCATGATAGATTTGTGTTTTACAAATATGGTCTTGTTTTTCTGCGTTCACAGCTGAAGGAACCGGAAGCCCGACGTTTCTTTCAGCAGATTATCTCTGGTGTTGATTACTGTCACAGACACATGGTGGTACACCGAGATCTCAAACCAGAGAATCTCCTCCTTGACTCTACAAACAATGTTAAAATTGCTGACTTTGGTAAATATATCAAAAGTTTGGATTATTTTTGGCAGTAGTTTTTATGGCATACATTAGGAATGAAAAACATGGGTATTGCAACAGAGCATATTTAATTTGTTGTCAGACAGATTTTATGTAGCTGGGAAAAGGAATAACTTTCATAAATATATTTATATAATCTTTTGCATATTCTGTTTTAAGGGCTTTCAAATATGATGACTGATGGCGAATTTCTGCGCACAAGTTGTGGCTCCCCAAACTATGCTGCTCCTGAGGTCATTTCAGGAAAGTGAGTATTTCTTGTTGAAAAATAATTAATTTTGAAGAGCGGTACATGTTATTCAGAACACATAAAATGAGGAACAGAAATAGTACAGTTGATTTTTCACAGGTATGGGCATGTTGTTATAAAATATTTCAGTGTAATAAAAAGTGGAGCTATTCTGAAATTTGAAGACAGTGTTCAGTTTTGGTAATTTTGTACTGAATTATTGTGTTCTTACATCGTGTTGCACTCAAGTGATGAAGTCAAGCCATAATTTGGTGGAGTGGTCGCTTTGAACAAACCATGTTTCTGTTCTCAGGCTGTACGCAGGACCAGAAGTGGATATCTGGAGCTGTGGTGTCATTCTCTATGCTTTATTGTGTGGCACTGTAAGTTTCCAGGAGTTAAATGTATTTAGCTGCATTGTAATCTTTCATAGTCTTCATTCATTATCAGCAGAATCTTCAAAGTGTTCATTGTCACTGTTACCTAAGACTGTAGTAACTTAAAATTTCGAAAAATCAATTTTTATGTATGCTCAACTACATTCAAAGCTGCATCAAGTGATCTTTGTTCTAGACTCCGAAGCCAAAAAATAATCGAAGAGCAAACTTTCAAAAAGTCATTGTCACAAGACCAGTATTGCTAAAATAGCAGTTTTTTGTTTCTCCGTAGTCAAAATCAGCTCCTGAAAAGTAGTCAAAATCAGTCCCTACAGTTTTAGGGAACGGTGACAATATTATTTGTGATTGCTGAGGTTGAGGGTAAAGGCGGGACCCACTTAGTTAGTTTGACCCTGCACTTCATCTCACATTTCGTGTAAAGCAACCATTAACCAAGTGTGTGGCAGTGGAACAGCTGTGTAACAGGAGCATATTTTGAACTGAGTATTTGTTTACTGTTAAAATACACACAATGGAGACAGAGCTTTTAAAAATAACATGACGGTTTGTTTATAACATGCCCTGATTTCTGTCACATAAATATTTACCTTTACCACATGAAAGCAAATTCCCAAGAATATGTGATTTATACAACCTTACTTGTGTTCAAAATTTACATGAAACTTCAGTGTAAGGACGGAAATGGAACGGAAGTTTAACAAGATCTAGTACTTTAAACATCGATCATTTGTTTGCCGGTTTGAAAATTTCACCTGAAAGGTTTCCGTGGTTTCAAACTATGTCCCAGTAACTGTAAAGTTGAATTAAACATGATCTGTTTTGTAGGTTACAGTGAAAGTTGTGTCTACACACAGATCTCAATAAAGCTTGTATTTGTAAGTTTAACCAGTATTACTCTATTTATTTTCTTCGAGACAAAAATGGACGTTGTGTAAAGCAACTGCTAATTTGTGAAATATAAATAATTTGTTTATGTAAAAAATATGTTTTAACCTTTAAGTTCAGTTATAACCTTTCATTCAAATATTCATTTACAGCTGCCATTTGATGATGAGCACGTGCCCACGCTCTTTAGAAAAATCAAGTGTGAGTAAACAATATTAATTTTCTTACTATTAGCCCAGTATGCAGCCTGAGCCACTTTGTAACTTTGTAAGTTGATTCTTTCTGTTAGTGTGTTGACAGTCTAGGAAGTGATAATGTACACTTGTAAACATTGTGAACGAAGAGGGAAAGTAAATAGTATGGTTGTCTTATAAGCACATATTTAGTAAGCATTATGCCACCGAACGTCTGTTAATTTATGAGCTTGAGTTTTACAGCGAATCAGCATGATAGCAACTACTGTGCGCCTTTCACCGTCTTTTGGGTACGCTATTTAGGTTTGATATTCAGAGCTTGGTCAGTTCAAATTTCACAAATAAAATTTAATAATTCTGTCTAAAATTGTTTACATTTGTAAAGTTCTCAAAAAATTAATTTATTCAGATCCAGAAGGAATTTTGTTAATGTGTATAAAAGTCTCTTTCAGATAGGACAAGATGTGCTACAGGTCAGAAAATAATTTGTTCTAGAGATTTATGGGCTTTGTGCTTTCTTTCGATATGCATAAAATCTACACATTCAGTTAAAATATATTTTATCGATAGTTGACAATTACATGCATTTATGACTTGACATGCTGCAGGTCCGCGTCAGAAAATAATTCTTTCATGGATCCATGGGCATGGTGCTGTGTACAGATTTGCTTGAAATCTACACATAAATATGCTTTATTGATAGTTGACAGTCACATGCATTTATGAGCTTGTGTGTGTTTTTATAATTGCGGAGGAGGAGCAGTGCATGTTTATATTTAAAAATTTACAATATCAGAGAATCAGGTCACTTATCTTTTATGGAATCATCACCAAATGCAATCTCCACAGCGGGCATCTTTGCTATCCCAGAGTATCTCAACAAGGAGGTTGTGAGCCTTCTGTGTCATACGCTGCAGGTTGACCCAGTTAAGCGTGCCAGCATTAAAGAAATCAGGTAATATTTCAACCACTCTCACAGTAAATTAATTTGCATCAACTTATTTGATCTTCTGCATTGCATCTGCCTGTTAAACTTTGCAGTTGCCCGGGATAATCCAAGGATCTTGTGCCAAGGGCAGAAAAAAAAATTCCTAAAGCTGCTATTTATTTAAGAGTTTTCAGTTACAAATGGAATTTGATTTTTGTTTTCTTTTAATTTTTATTTCTTATTTTATTCTGAAGTCTTAGCATTTATGCCAACTTTCTTGTCCTTTGTTTTCTATTTTAAGAATTTCCATTTAGAATTAATTGCATTTTGCAATGGGCTTCACCAATTTTACCAGAAATTCCCAAATTCTGTGACCTTGACCTTGCTCTTAACAGTGAGACAAACATTGCATTTCGTACTAGTCAGTTGATATGAGTAATCTGAGCTTTGCTCATGGCCGGTTGTTTGCCTCACCTTCTCCACTCTCCACTCCATTTGATGGCTGACCTACATTCAACTAGCTGGGTTTTCCCCAAAATCTTGTTTTCTACTGTTGAGAAGTTTCTTTAATTTTCACAGTACTTTTCATTTTGTTGTTGGATGTTTGAAATGATTTCATCTTCTGCATTTGTGATAACATGTGAGGCATCATACACTCTACAGATGAATATAATACCAAACATTTGTTTTTGCAGAGAGTATGAGTGGTTCAAGAGAGAATTGCCAGAGTATCTTTTCCCTTCGTCTGCGGACCATGACGCTTCCATTGTCAATACAGAAATTGTTAGAGAGATTTGTGAGGTAATTGCAATGTAGTGTACAATTGTTTCATGTAGTGTAAAGAATTCATTACATTATTTATTAAAGTTTAATAATAATAATAATAATATATTGCATTTATATAGCGCCCAACCCCGTCGATGACAAGCTCTGGGCGCTTTAACAAATTCTTACACACACACACACACACGCATACGCAAAAGAAATTCAAAAATATTTACTATTGTTGCTGCCGAAAAACACCTAGCCTAGTTTGTCTGAAAGAAATGGGTCTTCAGGTGGCGTTTGAAAGAACCAATGTCATTAATTTCCCTGGTTGTCTTTGGAAGAGTGTTCCAGATGGTAGGGCCAAGAAATGAAAAGGACTTTTCTCCTACAGTGGACAGATTCATTTTAGGTACTTTCAATTTTGTAGTGTCAGATGATGATCTTAGTTGACGAGATGGAACATAGTAATCAGTTAAATCAACTAGGTACGATGGAGCAGTATTATTGACACATTTGTGACAAATGGATGACAATTTGTACATTAAGGGAAGACAAGTTTCATTTATGAAAAGTGAAGTCAAAATTGGGCAAAAAGAAAAGGTTGTATGTTGCAAAGCCCCGCATGAGAAATAAAACCCAAACAATACAAAGCAAACTAAAGAGAAGACAGAAAATACACAAATTTTCGGCTTTCGCCTTTGTCAAGTGAAAAAAAACGAACAATAAAAGACTTCAACAGGAACGAAGTGAAACAGTTTACTTAGCTGCGAGTTTTTGCTTCGTTAGCAGCACCAAAGCACGTCCGTCCGCCAAAAGCATGGAAGCATGTTCATATATTTTGGTGCTGCTAACGAAGCAAGAACTCGCAGCTAAGTAGACTGTTTCACTTCGTTCCTGTTGAAGTCTTTTATTGTTCGTTTTTTTTTCACTTGACAAAGGCGAAAGCCGGAAATTTGTGTATTTTCTGTCTTCTCTTTAGTTTGCTTTGTATTGTTTGGGTTTTATTTCTCACGCGGGGCTTTGCAACATACAATGTTTTCTTTTTGCCCAATTTTGACTTTGCTTATAGCCCTGCTGCGACCCCACATATTTTCTGTGGTTTTTATGATATTTCGTGAATTTATGAAAAGTGACAAATGGGAGAAATACAATGTGTTTCAACAGCAAGAATGGTCATTGGCTCGTGGTTTTATGTCCTTGGACCCCAAATTTGATTGTTTAGGAGGAAAATAGATTTCATTTTATTGTGTGTGATAAATGAAAAGAATATATGTATTTACATACCTTATTTTGCAGTTTAGGAGAAGTCTTTCTCCAGAGCATTCTTGGTACAAACATCTTACATCTTCATTTTATCTGTAAAGCTTATTGATGTCATACTATTACTGTTTGTAATGTTTAATGACAGACATCATATACTCTGTCATGACAGTGTTGTGGACAATATTATTCAGAAACACTAAATTTTTCTCTGTCATGTTTTTTCTTCTTTCAGAAATTCAATGTAGAAGAGGTGGAAGTTCATCGAGCTCTTCTGGCCGACAACCCACATGATCAACTATTCATTGCTTATCATTTGATTTTGGACAATCAGTTGATGTTGGATAAAGGTGACTTACTGGCTTAGAGTTTTTGGGGCTTTTAGTTTTTTTTATGTCACATGAAATATATTGTACATACAGCTTTTTTCTTTTTTGCCATTTTTTGTCTATTTGCCACATAAATAGGGAAAGCTGGCTGGGTGTGGAATTGTGCAAAAAGGTTGATTGAACTTTTAAATTTTTTTTATTGCCAGTAATATTATAAAATTTTGTTGTGAGAAAAATTGAATGAAAAAAAAAAATGCTTTTCTAGGAGGGGAGGAAAAATCAGCTCTGTAAAAATGCAAAGGGAAAGTTGAATTTCTTCTTCTTTTTTTTTTTCAGTTGGCAATGAGTATCAGGAATTCTATTTGGCATCTAGTCCTCCACCAGAGGCTTTCAGCTTGGTAGGTCATACACAAATGTTTCCTTTTCTTGTGTGTACATACTGATGTGTGTTCGATCCTCATATTTAACAGTTGTTGAACTGTAGTGCATGAATTTATTTTTATTCTTGACTTTAAATGAATTTTCAAAGCATATTTTCATTTTTTCAAACTACACTTCTACCATACTGGCACGGCAATTATGACAATGTAAATAGATAACTTGTTATTTGTGCTGAGCAGGACAGATTCGAGCCTGCTTACTAAGTGTAATTACTGTCAGTTTCATAAATAGAAGAAGCAGATATTTTACATCTTGATTTTATATCTACCTACATGCTAAGTTAAGTTAGAACCAATTGAAGTCATGAAACTGTGAATATTTTTCAACATCATTGAAGGAAATCGTGGAAAATTGACAGGATTTTGTAGTCAAGATTAGAGAAGAGAAGAGGTTTGCATTGAAAGCAAATAAGAAATTGCAAACTTTAAAAAATGGAAGTGTTATGTGCAAGAATTGAGCTGGCAGTGATTGTACCAATGAATTTGTTTTGTTATTTCAATATTATTTTAGCATAAAATGAAAGTATCTTCAGCAGCTGCAAAATGAAATCGTAAAGGAAGATCCAAATATTGTGTAGCAGCATCAGATCACTATTGTGTCAGATCTCATCATTAGTGCCCAATACTCAGCTAGAAGTCTTATTATCCATCATTAGCTGGAAGTCTTTATATAACATTTTATTTCCTATAAAGCTTCACTTTGTTAATAATTTTTGCATTCTGACCGTGTGCCATTTTTGATGAATCATATAAAGCATTGCTTCTTCAATTTTATATTTTGGCCAAGGCAAACGGAGATTTACAAAAACACAACAACCTCAGAAAAAAAAAAACATTTTTCTTCCGTGTATTTAAAGTAGATCTTCAGTTTCTCACAGTATTGAAGCATGGTATTTAGAAGTTCTCAAGATTTTATTGGTAACAATTTTTAGGCAAAATCAAATTGTGGAGAGAAGCAAGTTTTTTTCTAATGTATTACGGAGCTCTAGCAAATCAAGAATTGGTAAGACCAGTCATTCTAAAACTAAATGAAAGTAATTTGGGTGCTAGCTCAAATGTAACAATTTAACAACAATTTCGTGACTGTTGTTATCTGTTTTTGTTTGGTGTTGGGATTTCATTCACTAACTTTCAGACACTGACTTTGTAACTATTCCTGTTGATGATTTCTTGTTTACTGTTTGTGCGTGTTGAATTTACCCAACTCCTCTTCTTCACCACTGTGTTGGTTATCAATATCCGTAGTTTGTATCCAAGTTGTTGTTGTTGTATCTCAATGATGGAAAGTAACAGGAAAACAAATATTTTTTTATATAAAGCTAATGGTGGTTGAGAACTGAAATGTTTTATAAATATTGATCAAACTAAACAACAGAGAAAAAAAAAAATGAACATGAGATATTTCCTTGTCACAAATTGACATGAAAGATGCTTTTAATTAGGTTTACTGCATTTGAAATTAGTAAGTTTAACCTTTATGTGTATTCACTGGTTATTTGGGAGGGATCTGAAGACTGGAAATCTGGCCAACCTCACAAAGCCAGAAGTATTGGCATCAGGTACTTAATCAGCGTTTTGTTTTTTTTTAAAATATAATGGTCATTTGTGAGCGAGCCTCACTAACCTCAACGAAAGTCACATTTTTTCAATTTTGAGTTATGAATATCACCATAAAGTATGAAATCTCATCTTTAATTTGGTGTAAAAATTATTGCAGTGCTCTTTTTTATTGCAAAGTTATGGTTTTTTAAAGACACCTACCCCCCAGTCAAAAACGGAAATAACTTCCGAGAAAATCGCCATTAAAGATGGATGGCCTTGCTATCTCCCTAGCATTGGGTACTTGTAATGTAATTAACATACGGTTTTGAAATTTTGCATGTCTATGCCAATATAATTGATACAGGCTGTGTGAAAATTTTGTGACAATAGGTCTATTAATTTTGAAGTTATCTGGAGTTCACTGAACCCCATTATAGCTGTGATGTCAAAGGCAAAATTAAAGGCATTAAAAGCAATATTTATCATATTTAGAGGCTGATTTGAGACATAATATTTTCACAGTATGTAGAAAAATAGTTGAACTTCAAGTATCGACCAAAATACAAAAATTGTCAAAAAATTGGATATTTTTATTTCATCGCGATTTTCTCCGTTTGGTCTAGTGCAATTTCCGTTCAGGTTAGTGGGACTCACTCACATTTCTAAAATGCATAATGCCAAACAATAATATTGAACTGAACTTTTTGACAAATAACTATGGCACATTTCAAGTACTGCTGATACTCAACTTTTGGATAGGCCCCAAGCACCCATTTTTCATACTTTATTTATATGTAAGATCCTTTTCACATTTTTCAGATCCCTTTTTGCTGTGAAGATGATCTGCCACAGAAATACTTTTTCACCCAATTTAGTTCTCTCACTGTGCATGTCAGTAAAAGGAGATGACAAGCTGTTTATATTAACTGTTGTTGTTGGTGGTTTGAACCAATACAGTCGACAAAAATAAAGCTGTAGCTAAATTTCCTGCAAAATTACACAGAATACTTATTTTAGGGATCCCGGACTTACTTGATGCATAACCCACATTGATGAAAGTTAGAAATTCTCAGCTTTTTTTTTTATATAGCCCTATTTCCTTGTACCAGTATAAGTGTGTGATAGTGTAGTGTAGACTTATTTGTTTTTATCGAACCCATCCTAAATGATTGTGTTTTCACATGACAAAATATCTGTGCATGATTCAGACCAAAGACATTGCAATGTTGACTACTGCCGAGCAGCAAACAGGGGCCACAGCTCAGCCCAAGGTACATACATAGTTTGACTTGCCTCTGGTGGGCGGTCGAGCGGGAGGATACGGGTAACGTGTCTTGTCCAGGACACAATACTATTGATTACCACTGTGTGAAAACTAACCCTGCATTACCTTAGTCCTAACCTCCTGAGAGAAAAGAAAAAAAAGATGGCAGGAACTAGAGGCCATGTGGCTTTCTCCAGCAATTTCGTATGTCAAAATTGATTGTTTGTGGCTCTTTTCAATTATTTCTTCCTTTATCACTTTCTTCCTTTTTTTTTTTTTTCGTTTTAAATTTTTTGTCCTGATTTTTATTTTCGGCCATCATTTTTCTTTTTTTATTGCATCATGTAGAGCCATTTCTGATATGTTTTCACCTTGAGTCAAAACTGTAGATTGACAGATTTACTTGTTTGCTATTGAAAAGATTGACAATTAGAGAAACATTAGCTCATCAGTCTCATTTTGTTAGAAATAATATTCAGCATTTTGACAGTTAAAAAAAAAACATTCAGGTTACACATGAAGTAATAGAAGAAGGTTGTATTTTGAGATGGTTTAAAATGTCATATTGAATATACTGTTTTCTTATTCATCATCAGGCATCCAGTCCAATGAGACCTCATCCAGAACGCATGCCAGGTGGGTGCAGAAGGGAACTTTGGTTTCTAATGTATTATTTTGGTATTCAAATGTGCTATTTGAGGATGTGTAATGTATTTGTGTCAATTATGATGGTGACAAGTGTGAAAACACACAATAACTATTGATCCTGTTGTAAAATTTGTTAATTCACTACTTGTAGCAGATTTTGCCACAGTGTTATAGTGGTTATCCCTGCTTTGTTCATGCCTAGCAAGGAAACAGTACTGACTTTGTTAGCCACCATTTTAATGGTACTGATAGACAGTGTTAAACATTGAATTTATTTTTATTTTTAAAAAAAAGAACACTAAAAGAAATGTTAATTAGCTCTGTTTCTCCATGTGTATCATCAAGGAAAACGTAGGCGCAGTTTTTCAGATCCTTGGTCTCCAGGTCAGACAAATTCATTCAAATCTTAATATTCATAAGCCCATGATTGAAAAATTAAAATGTGTTTATTTGCTAATTTTGCTGAATGCAGGTTCTATTGGCATCAGCTAAACCAGCACAACTTCTGCGAGTTTGATCAGATTTGTTATGCTTATCAGTAACCTTCACAGACTAATAAAATACTCAGACTGGATGATCCCATTATGTGACGTCACAAAACAGCGAAAGGTCATGAATCATACGCCATTTTAGGTTTACGGGAGCGACCGACACTTCAGCATAGCTACAATTTTGACGCGCCTACTGAACGCGGAAGTTTGGTTCCGCACCAAGAAATTAATACATGTACAACCAATCTTGACGAATAAAAATAAATTTCTACTGCAGATAGAACTAGAATCGGAATTTCTCGAGAGGCGGCCATGTTGGTTATACGGCCAGCGCTCGGGAAATTCCGTAAAAAACGACATAGCCCGAAGCTCGTGTTTCCAGTCTGGTTAATTTATTAGTCTGTGGTAACCTTGTACTAACATGCTTTGATGTCTACTAATGTTTTTTCTTAACACATCTACCACTCAGAATTGAAAAATACCACCCACACATTGGATCCTGTCATTGAGAATAAGAACAGTGGGCACGCCAAGAAAGCCAAGTGGCACCTGGGTAATGTTCTGTGATGTTTTTTTTGTTTTTTTTATTTACTTATTTGTTTGTTGTTTTTTTGTTTTGTTTTGTTTAGCTAATATTATCTCGTGTATGTATGTTGCAAGATGGCCTTGACATGGAAAAAAATGTATTTACGAATGTTCATCAGTGATAAAAGTCAAGGGTCACTTATTATTGAAGGGAAAGGCACATAGATCTGTGCAGAGTTAGCTTAGAATCTAAATATTCTTGTACCGTACATTAAACTGCTACAATTTTCAAAAATGTTTCCCTGATGACCAGAAGCAAGCGCAGTTTGCAACTGTAAAGCGTGCATATATTTTCAGTGCAGCATTGTGACATCAGTTTCATTTCAGCTGAAGAAAGAACTTCAGGAAACATAAATTTTTTACTTTAATAAAATATGTTTGAAACAAGTTTTTGCCAAGTTCAATTAACCACTAGATTGGCAGCCCACAGGCAAAAAACCTTCCTTGGAATCACCATTAAGGAAAATAACTCTAAATGACTTTGCGATTGGTCGCAGTGAAAAGGTCATCACTTTCTTATTTCATGATCAATTTTAATCAAATAAATCTTTAAAAATCCAGAATTGAATGACCTTTCCATTGATACCATGCATTATGCATAATGCTTGCATTTTGATTGTCAAAAAATTTCTGAACTTGAAATCAGCCTCCTCTGGCTCACTCTCATCTTCACTAGATCTAGATCTATCACTGTCTAGGCCTATATCGGGAGTAGATCTAGGTCTAGGGGGATCATCTAAATCAAGTTCTACATCACTTTCACTATCTTCCCCTTCATCTAGATCTACAGAGGTAGAAATGTCTTCATTATCTTGATGAAAATCACCTGACACCACCAAACTTTTCAGAAAATTGAAGGCCATTTTCACTAATGTCGTATCAACAGCTGTCTCCACATATTTCATTTAGGTAAAAAGCAAAAGAAAGTAGAGCCTTTATATTACATCAGAAATGTCTTCTCCATTATAATCCATGCTTATTATGGTCCACAAGGTTGACTAAAAACAACGTAGGCCTAGCGGGCGATTACGGTCGATTTGCCAATGAACCGTCGCGGGCGCCTCCGGGCGCATTGCATATCTAGTGGTTAAGACTTAAAATATAAAATTTTATATCTGCTCACAGCAGCTTTAACATGAGACACTTATCCTTTTGTTATTCCAGTTCCACTCACCTGAGAAATTTAGCTAGACGCAACCAGATGTAAGAACATTACCGGCAAATTCCTACATTATATTTTACTTTGTATATTTTCTACTTAGATCCTGTGACATTAAATAGTTTTGCCTTGTCCAACACTGACAAATGTAAAGAAAATTTGATATTTATATTTTTCCTTTGTGAATGCAGGTATCCGCTCACAGAGTAAACCCCAAGACATTATGCATGAAGTTTATCGTGCAATGAAGTCACTTGATTATGTAAGTACCACCAGTGATTGTTTCATTAGTGCCAAAAATCAGTGCATGCGAAGTAGTGATTTGACCTAAATTAGGAATATATGACCTTTCATTTGATATCGAGTGCCTTCCACTTCAAAATGTTCAAAATCAGAGGTGCCTTGGTGTTAAAGACAAAGAATGCATGACAGAACCGAATCAAGATCCTGTTAGTTCAAATTTAGACACATCAACTGGAGTAGCATCTTTTGACAAGAAACTTCCTTCTTTGTTTTTTTTCACCTGCACAAGGATATTATTTGCTTTTAGTTGTCAGTCTTTTTGTGTCCAAGACTTGTAGACTTTGAGAGCAGTAAAACGGCTTTTGTGTTGATATGTTATCGATGTGTCTTTTATTTTGGTTTCACATTTTTCCATCAGGAATGGAAAGTAATGAACCAGTGGCACGTGAGAGTGAGGAGGAAGAATCCAGTCACACGTAGATATGTGAGTTACTTGGCTATTCAACAAATACAACTTGTATATTCTGCTGATAGTCTTAGCGCTAAACAAAAACAACTTTTATATTCAATTTGACAAAGGGAAGGTGAAGAAAACAGGCAAAACTTGTAGTGTACAGGCAGTAAACTTGGGTCATGCACAAGATGTACTGAGATAAAGAGTTTGCAAACAGCAAATTGTGACAGAGATGGGCAAGAATACAGCCATGTTTCTAGATTGTGGGAAGGACCATTGATAAATGAGTTCAAATCATTAATATAAATAATAAACTGTGGGATACCCATGCAGCTAACTGTACTTGTGTGCTTTGCTGTTTTGGGTGAAAAATTGCATTCTGTCCACATGTTCTCCTAAATGCATATTCATAGGTTATGCGGCTGTATTGTGTGGACAAGAAGTTTTTATGTAAGCTAGCTTTTGCAACGACAGTTTTGGTCTGTCCAGTAATTTTTCAGACTTTGTGAGTACTTCGGTGATGGTGTAGAAAACTTTCTTGTTAAATATCGCGGCAAGAATGTATGTACCTGTTTGTCCGTTTTCAGACCCGGCTGAGCTTACAGCTATATCAGGTAGACCAGAAAAGCTACTTGCTGGACTTCAAGAGCCTGAATAATTGCAGTGATCCACAGGAGATGAGCCCGCCAGCCACCTCAAGCAATACAACTAGCCCATCCAACTCTGGCTCTCAGCTTTCCATTGACGACCGTATGGAGACTGATGAGCCACCAGAAAACCTTGGACAGCCACACCAAACCATTGAATTCTTTGAGATGTGTGCCAGCCTCATCTGTGCTCTGGCTCGATAATGGACTGTATTGGTGGCATGTGGTGTGCAAGAGAGTTGGTAGTTGAGAGGGGAAAAATGGATCTTGGTGTCAAGGGACACAGAAGCTGAAGCTGATAATTAGGTGCTTATTTGAAACCATTCAGTAGGATGGAGCGACCCACAAAATGTCATGCAGCTTTGTAGAACACAGGAAACCTTGCATGGATTGGTTAAAGGATACGATATATTGTAGTAGTTCGACTGCAATGTACGAAGGTGGCTGAGAGACATAAATTTGTTGTGAAGTTTAATAACCTTAATTGAATTTTAAAAAATTAAAACATATAGAATGTTATGTCTTACATTTTCTGTATTTTGCATGACGTTATCAGTTCTGTTGTATGGCTAGAAAAGACCTTCAAAACTGCAGTTTCCACATTATCTCAGGTGACTTAAGCTTTTGCTCACCCTGTAATTTCAGTTGGAAATTCTCCAGCAGCTACAAAAACTTACTATTATGACCCATGTCAAAAAAAAAAAAACTGGACAAAGTTCATGCTCAGCTTTGTTGCGTAGGTGAAAGAATATTCAGGACGCGTTCATTGTTCTTGCAAAACACATAATTATGATCAATAGTTAGTAACTTTTTGTGCAAATACATATTTTTCAGGAAGAAAGCAAGGCAGTTGTCTGTCAGACCTTTGTAAATGTTGTAATTCAAGAGTTTTGCTTTGTCTTTCATTGAAAACTTGTCGCAAATTTAACTTCACTAGAAATGAAGTGTTTGATACCTGTACTAATGATTTCAATATTTCGACCAGTAGACTCAACTGTCAATTTGTTGTGAAAATTGTAGTGACTAGTTTATTTAACATCTCTTGCAGATGCTATTTATTCTTTGATGTTGGTCGTTGATATAAAATTGGATGGAGGGAAGACTGTATTACTGATGTCTTGAAAGATCACATTGACTTATGCACGGAAGATAAGGAATATGTTGATTTCATAAACTTTGTATCCATCACATTGCATACATTTCTTTACTTTAAACATTTCATATTCATTCTCACTGACTTGTTCAAAGCTTGATGGACAGCAATGGCAGATTCTCTCCCCTGACATGCGCAAAGAGTTCACAGAGTCATAGAATCATTTTTTTTCTTTCGTTTCTTGCATATATTGACCGCAACAGAATATCGACATGATGTGAAGTAGTTACCATTCAGTAAAGACTAATCTCAAACATTAGTCTGTTGTTTTGCAATATTTCTTAATTATAAACAGTGGATAGTATATAGGTTGTTTTCCATTCTATATTTGAAGCAATTGTGTTTCATGTTTAATTCTCTTTACTGCCTAAAAGTAATTAAGATCGGTAAAGTGGCACAGGATTTTAAAGGTTGCAATTAAAAAAATACTTAAACTTTGTAACTCTTTACACTATTAAAGAATTTTAAGAGGAAAAGATTTGACATTTCATGAACTGTATTGAAAGAAAGGGACATTTTTGGCTATTTTGAGATTCTACCACAGAAGGAAGATTGTTGGCCTGACAGATCACACTTTGTTGTGGGCATGACCTTAGATGAGTCTCTGCATGCATGGGGCATGATTTTCCTTTTATCCTATTGCTGATTGAAGTGGCTAAGAGTTTAACATTTCTATTGCGTTTTGCAATTGTGCGAGACTATTAAAGATTGATTTTTGTCAAAGGATTTATGCGAGATATCTGAGAGGAATAAGCAACATCCCATCATTGCTCCATCTGCTTTGCCAAAGTGCAGATTTCCTTCATTGAATGTGTGTGAATGATAGAAGAACAGAAAAGCGTTATTTTTTAATTATTTTTTTTCCCTTACTGAGGTCTTTCTTTGAATTCCCTTTTTTGGCTTGAATCTTTTGAAGAGGAAAGCAGGCAACATGCATACATGCGTATTCCTGATCAGCAAATTGTATCCATTATTGCTTGATATTTCAGCCTGTGAATTGGATTTTCTTTATTCTGTGCATGCATTCACCTGCTTATGATTTATTTGTTTATCATTGAAAACATACTACAGTAAACCATGTATTATTGGACATGTAGTAGGAAATTTGTCATTTGTAGAATGTTACATTGTGATGGATTCGGTTTTCAAAGCTGACAGAATATATTAGTGAATATGTACACTATTTTTGTGTTATCAAACCATCTTCCACTTGATTTCCCGGAATTCACTAAAATCCAGCTAATGTATGTGTCCAGCTGTATCTAGACAGAAATATGCTGTGCACAGGAAAATTGTGAAGAGAAATTTGTGACATTGCTAATGGATACTTTAAATTTGACACCATTTTTTGTAATGTTGCACAATTTTTTTAAAAGAATTTTTCCAAGCCATTCACCCGCAGATGGTACCAGTGTGCACCAGAGTCCCAAGAATTTCATATTATAAAGGGTGGAAATTCTCGCTTTCTAGCTTTTTTTTTTTTTGTAAATATATTATCATCTCCCCCTGGAGATTCTGGAAAACATTTCACACAGAGTGAGTCAGTACTAGATAGCAGTGTGATGTAACAGAACTGTGAACAAATAAAGTTTTCTAAAGCTTGTTTTGTATGACCTGGCACAGGCCCTCCTGTTTCAAGCGCACAAGCGTGGGGATTACAGAGTTTGAATCATGCAACTGTCAGGGATACGATTTCCAGTTGTCACTGTAATTCAGTGTTTTAATTCTTTCAGCAATTGGATGTAACACTCATCTTGGCAGAACAGTGGCTGTAAAAGACTAGATAACACGGTGTTTTATTATATGTATATAAACTTTGCAGAGCCGGAGTAATAAATTTGAGAGTATGCATAAACTTCTTTTTTGGACACTTAGAAATTTGAAGCATACTTACAGAAAAAAAATGGAGAATCCTTAAGAAGCTGCCAGCATTTAAAGAATACATGATGTATGAGACAATGCACTGATAAAGTTGGTATCCAGAGAGGATTAAAGAAAAATTTTAAAACTCATTCCATAAAGTTTCCATTACTCTGATGTTGAGTGATCAGTGAAGTGGCAACAGTGTACACGAACTGGGAGTGCATTTAAGCTTATTCAGTTGTTTTTTTTTAAAACAGTCTTTCTGTTTGCATGGTGAAAATGCGGTCTAAGGGGAAGTTTATGGTTAAAAACAAACACATGTCTGACAATATGTGTACATATCTCAGAATACAAATTGTGCCAAATTATGAAACTGAGCATCTCCACTCCAATTGTTTCTTTTACAGTTTTGTTGTGTGCATTTATTTATGACAATGACTTATGAATCCAAAGTATTGCAGTATGCCTATTTAATCAAGAAAAGTGTTTTTTTTAGTGGGATTTGCTAGTTTAGATAACCGTGTAATGTGCGATGTGTCGGGATAATGATAATGTCAACTTTCCTTTATTAAAAGAGCTTGTCTATAAAATTAGCAGCTCAACCTTTTTAATTTTTTTTTTATTACATCAGTAAAACAAACAAACAAACAAAATTTTTGTTAAAAACTTGCATCTTGAAATCTGTTGAAAATACCAGGCCGTAAAGATTAGTGACAGTCCTCCAGGTATATATAATGTTTTTTCACTTTACAATTTAACCGGCATTTATTTCACCAATAATAAGACAAGTTTGATAACAGAATACGCAGTATATAGTCTTTACCAGATGTCATCCAATGTAATTATCATTGAGTGGTAGCGTGATACTGATATGAATTGGCACATCAGTTTTTTTTTAGTTTCTTTTTTTTTGTGTTTTTTTTTAATTCTATCGTCACTCAAGAGCTTTGATTCCATCATTATTGCAGAAACACACTGGGACTATTAACTATTATGGATATTTTCTCCCATATATTGAATTGTGATATTCACCCATATTTTTTGTTTAAATTGTAAATACATGGATTTGTGTATTTCTTATTGATTATTCCATTTGTATCCAACTGGTTTTGGTGTGAGGGAAGACTGGTGAATCCACATAATATAAGGATGAGTATTAAGCTGACATGATTAATGTATAGTATGTTTTTGTCACAAAAATGTAAACCTCTGTGGAGGAATTTGTGAATGTCCGGAGAAGGGAATAGGGATGACGTTTGATTTTTTTTTTTTTTATTTTTTTGTAATCATATGTTTCGTCAATGTCATGTGAAATTTATGTATTTCCTGCAGTTGCATTCATATTCTTTCGTTGGATAATAAATTTCAACTCTTTATGTAACATCATCAGGAGAAGATTTTTGTTAGTACTTTATTTGAGTATAACTGTAGTGTCTTAACTTTTTCATACTGCACGACTCTGGCATTTCACCTTGCTTCTGAACATCTGAATTCATAGTAATCATTCTCTGCAGATGCATGATATTACCTTTTTATTAGGGTAAGTTTGAGAATTCCAAAAAAAATCTTCTAAGGAACTTTCAGTAACAGTAGTATCAGTGTAAAGCTTATTAAAAGAAGACAGAAGCAGAAACACATTGCGCACGGACTTAGGTTGTGCAGCGTACTGTGGGAAACTTGGCAAACACGGGATTTGACTTGAGTGCTGTGATATGAAAGGTTGGGCAAAGAGTCTCTCAACTTTAGCATGCTGTATCTCAATCTGTTGTCAAATTTGGCACTTAGATGTTATGCGCGATGGTGTGAAAAGCTTAAGACAGACAAAATTAACCTTGCAGATGAGAGAGCATTGTATATTTCTGGAAGTAATGTGAACTGAATGGGTGTAAAACAGGAAACTAACAAATCCAGTAAGAACTACTTTCCATCCAGCAGTGAATTGGACAGAACAATATGTTTAATGTGGACTAACTTGAGGGACGAGCAAGCTGTCTTATGAAAAAAAAATTAAAAATTATAGGGCAATATCTGCAGAATTGTATCCTTTTTGTGACTTACAAACCTCGTTGATGATAGCTATTAGTATTTACTGAGACTAATTTTTTTTTTTTTTTTTTTTACACTATATGACAGGTTTCAATAATGACCATTACATGATATAGGTGAAATGTTTTCATATGACATGCAGAATGTTGGACATTGAATCAAAACTGCAAAGAAATCCAAGATTATAACCAAGCAGGTCATGCAGTTTAATACACCATCATAAAAAAGGTGTCATTATGCACCAATCTAAGATAAAGGTCGCTGTTTGGAACCCAATTTTCTTAGTGTTCTTTACAGTATGTATCTGCAGTCAAAAGACAACCTGTAACCATGGTATCGTTCCATTGACATCAAATGAATGACTACATAATAATATTAATCTCTGTCACTACGTCAGCAGGGCAGAGAAAGTAGTAGTCAGATCCATCTACGATTTGGTGAAAAATGGTTTATTTCTGACAGAAAAATTAGAACTCTCCTTGATGTGCACATCATGTATTTGAACATTTCTTATTAATCATGTGCATAGTTAGTCCAGCATCCATAAATTGCTTGAAAGTCTAATAAAATGAAACTTACCACTGAAAGCTGTCACAACTGGTCTGACAGGTATTTCAGTGAATAAATGTGACTGTGACTGAAGGAAAATAAATTGTAATATAAATACATGTATGTCCTGTATTACTTTTCATCTCCATCACTTATTTCTAGCTGACAGGGAGATCATGGCTTTGGCTTAAGAGACTAATGTTTTCATTGATTTGTTAATGCTATAGGATTATATTTTCTGGTGAAGTAACGAATGGCGACACCAGAACAAAAATTAGTAAAAATAAATGTGAAAAAAGAATGCTGGCATGATTAGCCTTTGCTTTAACGTACCAGATTGGATATGTTGGTGTATGAAAGGTGGATGTTACAAAAGGTTTTTTACAAATGCAGAATAACAGGTCTTAACCGCCACGCTGCACGGGTCGTCGAAATACGGCATCGACTTCCCAGGCATTCTGCACGGGTGTGTACATACGGCACACTCAAATTGACCGTGCAAAGCTGAAGCCGTATTTTTGCATATCAGGTCACTGTTGTCTTTGAGATGTAACTATCGTCCTATTGCTTGCTGTATCTCTTCTAAATCAAAGGCTCTCCCCACACTATCAAAAGGTGTAACATCGACATGCGAACTGATGCTCAACAAATTTGCAATATTATCTCATTTTCTCACATGTTGACCATCATCTAGAGTTGTCTGTATCTAAGAACCAATCAGAAACAAGCTCTGAAATGACCTTTTGCCCCAAATGCCCACATTGGTTCACTAGTATAAACCATTTGTTTAGGGCTTGGGTGGTGTGGCTATTTATCATGCTTTGTTCTCACAAAAATAACAGTTGTCAGTTTGGTATCAAAGTCAGATCATTGGTTAAAGATTTAGAGACAAAGGTTTCACCAGTTAATTCATTCTCATGCGTGATGAGGCATAGCAGGAAATGTTTTCATACTGATCGAATACAAACCAAACCACGTGGACAGCCGTAGTGTGGTCATCGCACAACGGCAAGGGCCAGTGCGACCCAGATACGATTCCCAGTGAGTAAGGTCACTGACTGGTCAGCTGGCTTTACGGGTAGCATGCGGGTTGTTGGTTAATATTTTTTCCTGCAGGAAATTATCCTCCTGCATTCAATAGTCAATAGTTTGCCAGTTGAGATGTGGTACTGAAATATTAAATGCAGCTACATTTGTATTTAGAGTTTTGAAAAACAAAAGAATTGCAAGTTTTTCAGATTTCAGTTTGTGTCAGTGTCTCTTGCATTTGGAATCTCAATTCTACTTACTTCATGTTAACTTTGACTCTCTGAGTCAAACACAGGCATAAAGAGACTCTCTCAACATCCTTCACCATGAACACTGTTGCAGTCACCCATCTTATTCTGTAAGCCTTGGATGTTGTCATTCCGTAATAGTGTTCATGTGGATTGCTGGGTCATCTTAAGATGCACACAGAGTGGGTGCTGCTTGGACGCCCATTGGACGCCTCGTGGGGGCCCAAAAAAGGGGGCGAGCAAGGGGAGAGGTGAACATGCGGCCTGGAGGAGACAGAGTGGAAGCCTCTCTCAGGCCGCTCCCCCCAGAATATTCATTACCGAGCAGGGTGGACGAAGAAGGAATCCTTCAATTAATTATTTTGTATTGGTTAAGAAAACGAAGGTTAAACAGACGCCGTTACTGGGTCCACAAAATTCACCAGTGCCGTTTTACATGTGGAGAATATCATCATTTAATGAAACAAGTATTTTCAGATGATGACAAATTCTGCCGTATATAAGGATGAAATCCTCTACTTTTAAGCTATTCCTTGCCAAAGTTGGACCATACCTAGAAAAAAAAAACCACCAACTTTCGGAAACCATTGTCACCGGAGGACCGCCTGGTTACCACGTTAAGGTAATGTATGAATGAATAAATAATTGTGGCCTGAAAGGGGCGAGAAAATTAGTGCGGCGCTAAAACACCACGATGCAAGTTTTTTGGTGCGTCCAAGGCGCCTCTGTGGTGAGAGGGGGTGGCTAGCAAGGTGCTTCCACGCTGTCTTCGGTAACACATTTCTTGTTGTCTTAATTTTGATCGTTGCAAAATGGTGCGAGCAAGGAGCGGCCAAGTGGAAGTGGCGTCCAAGCAGCGCCCACTCTGCGTGCACGTTTAATAACATTTCTTCAGTGTCAAATTAACAGTTGCCTGGCCCTTATGCTACATATACACTGGAAGTTTAATCTTTGTTTTCTTGTCAGGTAACAATATTATGTAGGAATATGTAACCTTCATCACTGAAATACATTTAATTATTCTCTGTGTATTCCTCTATCGAACCGAAAAAATCTTGCAGTGAAGGAAGTTAGAAGAGTGCTAGAGATAAAAAAAAAAAAAGAGATGGGATATACTGGAAAGCTGAGAAAGATGGAACAACACAAAAGGCAATACCAAATGCATAAAAATATAATTGTTTTATAAAGCAACTGTAAACATAAATGGATTTGACGTATATGGAATGTACTTAGTCAGGATAATGGATTACACAACAATTAAAATACAAACATTGGAATGGAATTTACTGGAAATCCTAAACTGTTTTGTTGTTTTTTTTGTCATGGAAGCATCAAGATCAACTGAAAAAGATATTCAGGCACACAACCAACTTTACTGATTGAAAAAAAAAAAAAGGCACTGGAAATGAAATAGAGACATGTGCACTACATACCAATGGAGTCAAGAAAACAACCCTCTATAATCCAGTTCAATGTTAGCACTCAACAAATGAAATGGCTCACAATCTACCAGCTCTCACATATCATAAATACAACATTACTGACAAAGCACACAGCAAGGAATGAATTTCAGCTTGTTACCATCATAGTTAAGCACTGGTAAGTAAGGGTTCATTGCATCTGTTCTTTTCACCCCAAAGTTGTTTCACTGCAATTTTGTTTTTCATGCCTTCACTCCAAAACTCATATAAGCTTTTACTATGTTGGATACATTGTGTTTTTTGACCAACGATTTGTGGAATGTTATAAATCCAACGACAGCCTGTCAAGTCATCCTAACTAGAGTATTGGCCCAAATTTCAAGTAATGAATACTGAATCAATCCCCACATCACTGACGAAACAGTCCAATAATATTTGTTGACGTAAACTAAAACGAGCTGGCTGTATTAAAAGAAAAAAAGGATAATAATAATAAAAAAAATTGTTGCCATGAGATCATATGTAAGAAGATAATAGCTAATAACAAAACAACATCAATACTTTACAGTTTGATGAGAAATATAGGCTGGCTGCAACTGAAAAATACTGTGCAATACATAATATATAGGTTACTGTTTTCTATCATCATGTACATGATATGACTGTATTGAAATGGCGAGCTAACACAAAAAAAAACAAAGAGTTTTTTTCAGGTGAGTTTTAAAGGTAAAAATAATTTCTCATGGAGAGAATGTGGAAGACCATGTGAATATAAATGTGGCTGCAAATGGTAAATAGCAAAATATTTACAAACATCGCTGTACACACCATTAGAAAGTCTCCATGCATACGCTCAAACACTCACAAAAATTTACGACTGGCCTGAATTTCATTACCAAATTAAAATCACATAAAATTATCCAAACTGAACCGATAAAAAAAAAAAGTTTTGGCACTCATTACCAAATAAAGCTTGTATCTTCACATAATAAAGAATATTGAGTGAAACAAAGTGAAAATACAACAACTACTGAAATTGCTGCCGTCAAGTTTAACTAATACGAATAAAATGATATGATAAGAATGAGGTTTGCTGGAATAACAGATCTTTTTGCTTTTTGGCAAACAAAATTAAAAGACAAAATAGATAATAAGAAGTTTATAGATTTAGGTTTTGCATATTTGTCAAACTAAATAAAGTTGCATAGGAATGTCTCCAAGTGGTGTAAAATTAACTCTACCTAACTGTCATTGACTCTTCAATGTCCGTTCTGTCATTTCACCTTCAATTAAATTCTGTCTTGACACAAAACAAATTTCATCAGCTCTCCAAATATCCTAACCGCTTGAGGAAATTCAAATTACTAGAAAACGTAGCTCACGAGAGTGCAAAATGACTTTTTTTTTTTAATGTAATTAACTGGTCTTAACAAAAATTCAAAAATTTAAAAAGCCTATATTTGGGAAGTCCATACTGGTGTTTTCAAAGAAACTGGACAATATCAGCTGAATTACAAATCATCTGATTTTGTTTTTCTAAATGTTTTCTGCAAAAGAGAGGCTCTGATTTTTGCAAGATCAAAGGTTCCCTCAGATGGGGGTGGTTTGCTTATGGTTTCTACTGTCGAAGAGCTGGCTGTCGCAGCTGTGACTACCACATTGCTGTCTTCTATGTTGAATGCTGTAGATTTATCCAAGGTGAAGACATCGTGTACACTGTCATAGTTGGTACCATCCTGCTGAGATGTCTCCACCTCCAAATCTGATTTGTGTGAGGACCTGGAGGACAAATTTAAAGATATTATAACTAGCCTTAAGAAGATGAAGTAAAGGATACAGGCCTACATCCTTTTTCAGTGCAGTATGTTGTTCTTCTTGAGATATGGTGATCTGCTCATTCAATAACAGAGTGTGAGGGTTAAGTTTTACAGTATGGCAATTTCATAATGGCTATATGAATTTTACCAATGTATGTGAATGAAGTCTAACTATATATGTATAACAAACAGAAAAAATGAAGTACCAGTAGATGTTCTTTCACTGACATTCAAATCTTACAATTTATTCCTCTCATCATAAATAAATCACAGTTTCTAAACAAATAAAGTGCAAATAGTTAATGTTTCCACTTTTTTTAAAGGCATATCAACATTTAAGATATGTGAAATCCACAAGAAACGAGCAGAATACATTTTGGACCTCCTAATAGAAGGATATGACAAAAATGGGTAGTATTCAAATGTCCCGACAGAAGATGGTTCAGTGCAATCTCATTTCATACTCTTGACTGATACAGCTTTTGGCGGCCAACATGCTAAATGACCCTCCAGCTGAACACTTTGCAACCAGTATGGTACCTGCCATCTGCAATGCTGACTAACCTTGATGGGGGAGCAAGACCAAGAACCTTGTACAAATCTGCAGTGGTGGGAAGTTCAGACTCTGAAAATTTCCTGGTAGGCTTGGCAGGAGAGAAAACTGGTGTAGCAGGTAGCAGACGACTGGGCTGACCATCTGGAAACAGAACTGCAACATTCATGATCTCCACACACACAAAAAAAAAAATGTCACATGCTGTCTGAACTTCATTTTCATGATTTTTTTTTGTGATTCCATACCTAAAGCTGATACTGTAACTAAGAAAATATTTGTGAAGCTAATCTTTTATAACACAGAGTAAAAAATTCTCCACTAATCATTCACCCATGTTAATTTGCTGTATTTTGAATATTATCAGATTTATAAAGCTACGATGTGAATTTCATTCTTTCTACACTAGTAACTGGAACTCCTGCAGAAGTTATAAAAAAAAATTAACTTATGTCCACTCATACACATTGTGATTTGATCCCAATAAATATATTACTGTACAACAATTTATGCCAAGGCTAATTATCATCCATCATTCTTGAGTTCCTTCAACAATGACAACACCTGCATTATTTATTAATCCTACCTCCCCTTGGCTTCTTGGGATGATTCTCCTTAAAGGGGCTTAAATTCAGAAAATGCTCCTTGAGAATTTTAGCCCTTTCTTCCTGTAAAGCCTGCCTCTGAAAGAAATTATTTCACAGAAGTTAGAATATCCATCTGTGAAATCATAAATCCAAAATGATCATAAAAAGACGTGTCATCTTAACCCGGTGAATCCTCTTCACCAGTATACTGGTGATGCACTAGAGTGTCTATAACCTTGTAGTTTTGTACACGGGAAGACCTGTGGGAAGTGCCCTCTATTTTGATACCATGAACTCAGGACACCAGGAATATGATGTTGGGAAAATCAGGAATTCATGGTCCAAGTGATTAATAGTTTTCCATAAGTTCAGGCAAATGTGCTGCCTTTCAAAAGATGGGCATTCATGTATATAACTATCTATAAATTATCAGATTTTATTGAATAAACGTCACAGACAATACTGGTTGACAACAAAATAATTACCAGAAATAAATACATCTTATTTCAGAAAGTTTCTTCTCCCATGATTACATGAGTTACAAATGAGTGAAAAATATATTTCTCATGAAAAAGAAAAAAATATATTGTATTATATGATCAGACTAAATGAAATAAACGGTCCCCTTACATCACCAGTGCAAACATCCACTAATAGAGTGAAAGTCTCCAAGCTTTGTACAAACAAGCATACTTTTAATAATCAACTAATATCTTGCACAGAATACACATAACAATGCTGTAACACAGTCAATCGCCCGTGCAGATGCGGGGCTCTCTTGTAGAAGAGGGACAGCAGAGAATACATCTGACGTGATACTGCGTGTCGTAAGAGGCGACTAAAGGTGCAAAGGTCCTGGTCTCCCGAGAAGAGCCAGTTGGCGGTGGGCCAACTACCCACCCTGTAAAAATAAACCAGTTACAGAAACACAAGCAAATACTTCAAATCAGTCTTTTATCTTGGGAGAAGGGGGAGCATCTACACCTGTAGATTCAATGAAGGACAATGGACAAAGCCGAAAGGACGCCACTGGCCCGACTGCTCCTTCATCAAGCAAGTCACTCCGGATTGCGTCGTGGAATGTCCGCTCCATGTATGAAGCAGGAAAGAGTGCCCAGGTTACAATGGAGATGAGGCGATACAGACTGCACATACTTGGAGTTAGCGAGACCCGCTGGATACAGTCCGGACTGAAACAACTTAATACTGGGGAAAAGATTTTGTATTCTGGAAGGGAGGACAAAAAGCATACAGAAGGGGTAGCGATCATCTTGAGCAAGCACGCCCAGAGGTCACTGAGGGGATGGGAACCCTACGGAAGGAGAATTATATTGGCATCATTTACTACTAAGAACAAGAACATCAACATGAACATTGTGCAGATATACGCCTCAACAAATGAAGCAACCGATGAGGACAAGGACGACTTCTACAACCAGCTTCAGGAAATAGTTGACACATTGCCAAGAAAAGATGTGAACATTATAATGGGAGACGCCAATGCCAAGATAGGACAGGACAATACAGGGTATGAGGACATTATGGGGTGCAATGGTTTAGGACAAATGAATGAGAATGGAGAGCGGTTTGCAAGTTTCTGCGCATTTAACAGCTATGTGATTGGAGGTTCAGTATTCCCACACAAGAAGATCCATAAGGCCACTTGGATTTCACCGGATGGAGTAACTGAAAATCAGATTGACCACTTTTGCATCACCCGACGATTCAGACGCTCACTAGAGGATGTCATAGTACAGAGAGGAGCAGATGTTGGATCTGACCATCACATGCTGCTGGCAAGACTCAAACTCCGCCTCAAGAAACAAGGTACCAGAGCAGGAACAAAGAGGAGAAAGTTTCAAGTGAGCCTTCTGGATGGAGACAAGAAGGAAGAGTTCCAGCTGACACTGAGGAATAGATTCAAACCCCTTGTTGACCTCGAAGAGACAGTAGATTTGGAGACTCACTGGGCTAAGGTAAAAGGAGTATTTACATCGACATGTCAGGATGTTATTGGGGAAAAGAAAGTGGAACACAAGGAATGGATCAGTCAAAAATCACTGGACTTGATAAGGATAAGAAGAGACCTAAAAGAACGGGTAAATGCAAGTCGTACAAGAAGCTCAAGAGTTGGTAACCAGGAAGAGTACCGAGCATCAGCTAAAGAGGTCAAAAAATCAATTAAAAAAGACAAAGAGGAGTTCATAGGAATGTTAGCAGAGAAAGCAGAGAAGGCAGCAAAAGGAGGACACATGAGGATCCTCTACCAGACTACAAAGACTCTTGCTGGAAAATATGGAAAACCTGAAGTTAGTGTCAAGGATTACAACAGGAAGGCTATTTTTGGAAAGGAAGCTCAGGCAAAAAGATGGATAGAACATTTTAACAGCCTCTTGAACAGACCTCCACCAAGCAACCCACCCGACATTCTACCCGCAAGAAATGATTTACCGATCAGTTGCGACCCTCCGACTAAAGCAGAGATTAATGATGCCATAAAGCAGTTAAATCGAGGCAAGGCAGCTGGACCAGACCAGATCCCACCAGAGGCGCTGAAGGCAGATGCTGCTGGGGCTGCAGAGGGTCTGCACTCACTATTCTCGAGGATTTGGATCGGAGGCAAGTTTCCAAAGGACTGGAAGGAAGGACACCTCGTGAAGCTCCCAAAAAAAGGGGACCTCAGCAATTGTAGTAACTACAGAGGAATCACACTTCTCTCCATCCCAGGAAAGGTTTTCAATCGGATTATTCTCAAGCGAATACAGAATGCAACAGACCAAAAACTTCGTGAGGAGCAAGCTGGTTTCAGGAGTAATCGATCAACCACCGACCAGATCGCCACGCTGAGAATCATAGTAGAGCAGTCGCTAGAGTGGAACTCCCAACTGATAGTGAACTTCCTTGATTACGAGAAGGCCTTTGATAGCATCGATAGAGAAACACTGTGGAGAATATTGAGACATTATGGAATCCCAGAGAAGATGGTGAATCTTATCAAGAGCATGTACGAGGGGTCAAGTTGCAGAGTCGTACATGATGGTGAGCTTACTGACAGCTTTGATATCAAGACTGGTGTTAGGCAGGGTTGTTTGCTGTCCCCATTTCTGTTTATCCTGGTGATTGATTGGCTTATGAAAGAAACCACCAGTGGAGGAAGAAATGGCATACAATGGACCCCATGGACACAGCTGGACGATCTAGATTTTGCAGATGACTTGGCACTATTGTCGCACACACACGACCAGATGCAAGCAAAGACTACAGCTCTAAACAAAATTTCAGAATCTATTGGATTGAGGATACATCCCGCGAAGTCGAAGGTCCTAAAAATTGTTGCACCCCTAAGCGAACAAGTCACAGTAGGAGATCAACCACTGGAAGATGTAGAGTCCTTCTGCTATCTTGGTAGTATCATTGACAATAAGGGAGGAACAGAGGCAGAAGTCAAAGCACGAATTGGAAAGGCACAGGCAGCTTTCACATCCTTAAGCAAGATTTGGAGAACCAAGGATATATCTCTAAAAACAAAGCTGAGGATATTCAACTCGAACGTGAAGTCAGTCCTGTTGTATGGATGTGAGACTTGGAATGCGTCCCAGGCCTGCATAAAGAGAATCCAAGTTTTCATCAACAGATGTTTGAGGAAGCTACTTAAGATCAGATGGACAGACAAGGTCAGCAATGAAATTGTATGGAAAAGAACAAGACAGAACCCAGTCAGAGAGGAAATTGGTAGGAGGCGATGGAGATGGATCGGCCACACTCTCAGGAGGCCAGGAAACAGCATCACGAAGAAGGTATTGGACTGGAATCCCCAGGGCAAGAGATCAAGAGGAAGGCCGCGCGGAACGTGGAGAAGAGCCAGAGAAAATGATGTGCAACGAAGCGGAAAGACTTGGAATAATGTAAAGAGGCTGGCCCATGATAGAGAGGGATGGAAGGTGTTTGTTGGTGGCCTATACCCTGATCCAGGGTGAGAAAGGCAATGATGATGATGAACACAGTCAATGTCTTGGTGCAAGTTACCTCTTTCCCAAATCTAATGGCTGCTTCTGTAAAAGCTTTCCTCTCTTTCTCAAAATTGGTCTTTTCCTCGAAGAAGAGCTTCCTCTGTTCTGAAAGATTTTCTTTTTCTTTCAGCAATTGGGACTCGTGGAGGAAACTATTCTCAACTGACTGGGTGTGCGAGGTCAAAGATTGCTGATTGAAGAATAAGAAAAGAATAACAGTATGAAAACCAAATTAGGAGCCACACAGAAATATCATCACATGCTAGTTATGGAAAATTACAGTAGCTATGGTAAAAGTTTTTTAGCTATTTTAACTTCTCCCACTGTTCAGGAATTGTCAAAAACTCAAATGTCAAATCATATTCTGCTTCCAAAGAGCACAGAATCATAGCTAATCTCACTGTTACATATTTCAGATGAGCTTTTGCAAGCTCCACTCTCAGAGTCATAGAAGACAAAGAAATGCATGCTGGTGGACATGATGTCATCACATAGATCTGCAAACCCACCAATTAGTTATTGAGCTGTTAGTCTACTTGATCATTATATTGCATCACCAAACAAAAGAACTGATCTTAACATCATTTAACAAGGGGAGAAAGCGGGTACTGCTTCTACAGTTACCATAACCACAGTCCTGTCCTGCTGGAATTATGGCTATAATTTCAGCCTCTACAGATGCAAGAAATATAGTGATTTTTCCAGTGATGCTGCAAGTGTCCAGCCTGCTAACAGTTGAATTTATACATGTTACCTGAATGAGATCTTCCTGTTGCTGTATAATGTCCTTGTAATGAGTGATCTGTTTCCGTAACCTGTCAATTTCTGAAGCATCAATGACTGAGTGTCTTCTATCACTGCTCTCTTTCTCTGATGAATTGGATCCACCTGATTTAGATAAGGTTACTGAAGGACGTCTTTTTGATACATCTGTGGGATGAAAGTTGCCTTTAACAGTGTGCTAAATTAAAAAATAGAACACTGTTCAAACAATTCAGTCATGTATTTCAACAACAAAAAATGTTAAAATGAAATCAATTTGTTTTCATAAAAGAACAGTTTCACACAAAATGTATGGGTTTCTAGAGAATAAAGATGCAAAATTTAATTTAATTAAGCTTTATCTACATGTACAAAACCAGGCTAGGCACAGTTCAAAAACTTGATGTCATTGTTGAATAAGTTATCAGATTTACTTCCTCATCCTCTTTTATCAAGGAACTGTTGGCCTCTTCTGGTTTTGACAGGATACAATTTGCACAACACAACAATTTATTATCTTACTCACTTCTGACAAGAGATTTCTTCATGCTCTCACTGATCTGATCACAGGTTTCTTTGAAAGTCCTTTCAATTTCCTGCCGCACAATATCATATGGCATCTGAAAATATCCTGTGGAATAAATTTGAGTAATGTATAACAAATCGACCTACTAACCCACGTTTAAGCACATCAGTCACAGATATTACGACAATTAACTTAATATGGAATACAGAACAACTGTTGTAAAGTTAACAAATGACTTTTGCACTTAAATATGCTAAAACTTTCCTCACTCGATACACTGTTATTTCAGTCACATTCTACATCAGTAATTTTCAACAAAATGAACTCTTATTTTAGATGGAACAATAACCAAGAAAAACAAACTTTTGTTTCCTCACCACTGTGTCCAGTTTGGGTTAGTAAGTTTATCAGTGGCTATGAAACACTGCTGAAAGGGCCGACAACTTCTTTTCAAAATGAACTCGGTCAACAACAGAAAGGATGGATAAATTTGGTAAGATGAAAATAAACAGCATAAAACAAGGTTCCGGAGACTGTTCATGACTGTTCAGTGTTTGATGTGCATGCCAAGTATAGTTGTTTTCTTTAGTTCTTTTCCAAACTCTTCAATAAATAAAATGACAAAATTAATAACTCTGTGAAAGAATAAATTTTATTTCCATTTCTCCTTTCACAATATGCAATAAGTAATTGTGTTCCTTTTCTAAATTATGAAAGTTTCTAATGATCTTGGAATACATCTCCAAAAATTATGATAAAACCAATGAGAGATTTACTTGTTCATCCAAAGGAGTCTTCAAAGATAATAAGGCAAGCATAGATTTTTAAAACTTATTTCCATATTCCCAAGAGAACGGGAGTCCTCATGTGGCTGCAGGCAGTAATTAAATGGCTAAAGGAACAAACATGACCAAATTCGAGAAAGAAGACTTGATGTTCTTATACCACTCTATTGATGCATAGAGTTCTACCTCTGAGTTCAATCATATGACAGCTGGCTATGCTAGCCTCACTTAACTAAATACCCTGATGACATCCCCACTGGTGTATAAAGAAAGAAACATTAAACAATTGCGGAATTCAAAACTGCCACAAGACAATAAACTTATTACCTTCTTCAAGATCTGTGATTGAAAGACGTGATTGGGTCGAAATGTCATCCTCTGAAGACAACAACAGGTCAGTATGACCAGATATCTGAAATACAAGAAAAATGGGATCATCCTTTTCAGAAGGAAATGTTCTTGCTGCAATTTACAGCAAAAGGCAAAAAAATCTGCATGATAAGTCAAATGTGGCATTCCCTCTTAATAAAGTGTTCTACATTCTTTTAAAGAGATAACCAGATAGATTCTATTAATGTAAATTAAGACAGTAGCTCTGTGGAACCAATATCACTGGGTCATCACTCGCCATTTTTCTAATAATTATATTTTATTTATTATATTAATTAAGTTTTAAAGTTTTAATTGTCATTATAGAGCCAATGAATTATGTTAAATGCATCTGTAGCAACTTACATCAACTACAGTTGTGACTGTCATGTCTCCTGTTCTTTTAAGAAGAGCTGATAATTCACGTTGCAAGGACAACAGGCAATCTCGTAATTCACCATTTTCTTGCATCAGTTCCCTATGTCTTTCTTCATAGTTCCCTATCAACATCTGGTACATCTCCTCCTCCTGCCTGCAATATGTGACATTTTCACTTAATAATCAAAAATACAGACAAAGAGGTACATATAATGCACATAAAAATCTGGTGCTAATCTTGTCAATGAATCATGTGAGATCAGTGCCAAAGCTAATGTAGTTTACTATGGCCATTAGCAAAATGACACGACATGAAATTCAAATTCAAATTTGTCATTTATTTTTCCAAAATTATTACCATTTTTTTTTTTTTACCAATACTTTGTCAAAATAAAAATATCCAACTGGATATCAATGACATAACAAGTCCAAACAAAGATTCATCATCATCATCATTGCCTTTCTCACCCTGGATCAGGGTATAGGCCACCAACAAACACTTTCCATCCCTCTCTATCATGGGCCAGCCTCTTTACATTATTCCAAGTCTTTCCGGTTCGTTGCACATCATTTTCTCTGGCTCTTCTCCACGTTCCGCGCGGCCTTCCTCTTGATCTCTTGCCCTGGGGATTCCAATCCAATACCTTCTTCGCGATGCTGTTTCCTGGCCTCCTGAGAGTGTGGCCGATCCATCTCCATCGCCTCCTACCAATTTCCTCTCTGACTGGGCTCTGTCTTGTTCTTTTCCATACAATTTCATTGCTGACCTTGTCTGTCCATCTGATCTTAAGTAGCTTCCTCAAACATCTGTTGATGAAAACTTGGATTCTCTTTATGCAGGCCTGGGACGCATTCCAAGTCTCACATCCATACAACAGGACTGACTTCACGTTCGAGTTGAATATCCTCAGCTTTGTTTTTAGAGATATATCCTTGGTTCTCCAAATCTTGCTTAAGGACGTGAAAGCTGCCTGTGCCTTTCCAATTCGTGCTTTGACTTCTGCCTCTGTTCCTCCCTTATTGTCAATGATACTACCAAGATAGCAGAAGGACTCTACATCTTCCAGTGGTTGATCTCCTACTTTGACTTGTTCGCTTGGGGGTGCAACAATTTTTAGGACCTTCGACTTCGCAGGATGTATCCTCAATCCGATAGATTCTGAAATTTTGTTTAGAGCTGTAGTCTTTGCTTGCATCTGGTCGTGTGTGTGCGACAATAGTGCCAAGTCATCTGCAAAATCTAGATCGTCCAGCTGTGTCCATGGGGTCCATTGTATGCCATTTCTTCCTCCATTGGTGGTTTCTTTCATAAGCCAATCAATCACCAGAATAAACAGAAATGGGGACAGCAAACAACCCTGCCTAACACCAGTCTTGATATCAAAGCTGTCAGTAAGCTCACCATCGTGTACAACTCTGCAACTTGTCCCCTCGTACATGCTCTTGATAAGATTCACCATCTTCTCTGGGATTCCATAATGTCTCAATATTCTCCACAGCGTTTCTCTATCGATGCTATCAAAGGCCTTCTCGTAGTCAAGGAAGTTCACTATCAGTTGGGAGTTCCACTCTAGCGACTGCTCTACTATAATTCTCAGCGTGGCGATCTGGTCGGTGGTTGATCGATTACTCCTGAAACCAGCTTGCTCCTCACGAAGTTTTGGGTCTGTTGCATTCTGTATTCGCTTGAGAATAATCCGATTGAAAACCTTTCCTGGGATGGAGAGAAGTGTGATTCCTCTGTAGTTACTACAATTGCTGAGGTCCCCTTTTTTTGGAAGCTTCACGAGGTGTCCTTCCTTCCAGTCCTTTGGAAACTTGCCTCCGATCCAAATCCTCGAGAATAGTGAGTGCAGACCCTCTGCAGCCCCAGCAGCATCTGCCTTCAGCGCCTCTGGTGGGATCTGGTCTGGTCCAGCTGCCTTGCCTCGATTTAACTGCTTTATGGCATCATTAATCTCTACACAAAGATTACCGACTTTCATTTGCATTTATTTAACATAAATGTATCCAATGCACTCTGGAAATGTTCTTTTTGAAGATTTCCTCAAAAACATTACAAGAAGGCAAAATAAACCATATTTTAAATTACTTACTTTCCTGGACCACTTTTCCATGTTGCTCTTCTCCCCTCATTGTGACCCACAACATTCATCAAATCCATTCCTGTCAAAATAATTAGAAATAAAATAAAAACACCATCCAAACTGCCCAAAGGCAGATAGGAAGGGAAGATCTTTCAATTTTTTGTCAATGGAATTTTGGATGGGTAGATTAATGGACTCTTGATGTGAGAATGCCCCGAACATCTGAAGAATTAGGGAAACCACAAGGAAAACTGGCCAATTTTTCATTGTAAGTTCATAAGCATATCAGTACAATAAGATACAGTGGAACATTCAGAATGTAACCACTGCTTTATCAAAAAATAGTGTGCAATATACAGTGTAAGTGACACTGAAAAGTATATGATGACTAATAATATGTTTTTCAAGAAAGCTGCCAGGATTGAAGTGAAAGATAAGTGTTCCTATGAAACTTCACCAAAACAAAGCCAAAACCACATGTAGTTAAGTAAATTCCTTTGTAAATATATCTGGAAGTCAGTTTCATGAACATGCTGCAATAAACAACTACAAAGTGATTGTAAACTTTTTAAATTCTTTAAAAGTCAACACTCTTTGTTAAGAGAAATAATACATAAGATAAAAAAATGAAGAACTTCACTGACCAACTTTTCTGTCTGGGACTTTGTCTGCTAACAGCTGATGCAATCTTTCTTTCAGTCTGTGCACTTCCCTTTCTGTTTTCTTTAGTTCATGCTTGTGTTGGAGATCTCTGGAGTGGACTATGGCTGTCAAACGTTTCACCTAGTCCCACAAAATATCATGAAAAACTTCTTTATCTGTGAGGACAACATACATTATGACTAACCACAGTATAACTCAGCATCTGACATTTTTGGACCAAAGTGATAATGCATCCTTGCTAAAAATTGCAAGAACAAAATCATTACACATTCATTTTTTATGATCCAAGGAATACACAGTGTGTCGAATATCCTGCCTCCTTAAGCCAAAGCCAATGTCGATCACGCAGACCATTTATTTTCACTCAATGATTCTAATTTTTAATACACAATAATATCCAGGGAAAACATCATCAACATCGGGTCCATGGTATTTACTGCTGTCAACTGAAGTGGTTTGTTTGACCTTTCCAACACTGTTGTGAAAATAAATGCACATATGGTTGCAAGTTTGAAAATTCAGTAAAGAACTTTTAAATCTGAGTCAAATCCTCAAACAAAACACTTGATATGGTAGAGAATTGCTTAGATACGAATGTGGTTCTCTAATGATAGTAAAACTTTTTTCCTTAAACATTTCTGCTTAGTACCACTTGTGTTTGAGCCATTGACCTAACATATGACAGCATGGCACAATTCTATGACATGCAAAATTTAGAATCTTTAATTTCTCCACACAAAAATATTACAGTTTTATAGGAGTTTAGCCAATTTTAATCATAATCATTATTTAGGAGGAAATAAAACATTATTTCTTTATATTTCACATTAGTCGAAAGTATTGCAGGCAAACCGTGTTAACATATCTGGGTCTTGAAGAATTAACAATAATAGTGGCATGAATCTCATTTACCTCTTCCTTTTCTGACTTCAGTTTACCACCCACTTGTTTGAATTTCAAATTAATTTGTCGAAATTTCTCCCTCTCTTGATCAAGTTCCCGTTCACAACTCTCTTGTAATCTTTTTAGTCTTCCCATAGTTGAATGATGGTGATCACTTTCACATGCCAGCCTGTGATTCCTACATTTTAGAGGGATTAGATATGAACGATATAAAATTATAAATAAATACACATACAAACATGTACTTGAGACTCCCAATACAAAATGCTCAACCGAAAACAAATTATTGCTGAAAATTTCTGATTTCATTGCTTTAAGTGCACTTTTTGTTTAAAAAATAAAAATGAGAGTATATCTTACTATAATTGAGCTAGAGGGTGAACCCGTAAGCAGCTAAAACTTCACGACTATGCCATAAAAAATTATGAAACTTAGTGTACTGCCTCAAGTTTTGACGAAGAGTTACGTGGACATATTCATTTTGAACAAAAACCAGTCTTTACTATTATTTGTATTAAACTTTTTTGAGCCGCAAAAACAGAGACATACTTTCGACGAGTACCGGTAGAATCAAAAAGTGTGATTGAAATTTTCACTCGGTGCCTACTTCGCCCCCTCTTCGTTCTTCGCCTTTCCTAAAACTTTCTTCACACATTGTTGGTCGAAAATCAACTTTAAACATCACATCCATGAGTGAAATGTTAGACCATTGGCAGGTTCAAGAGCATGCAAATTAGATGTCTCAATAAATTTGCAAAATGGGATTGATTTTATATAGATAAGCTCTCCATTGTTTGTATTGATAATATTAATTTTAGGCTTAGAAACAGGCAAATTTAATAGTACTTATTGTGATTAGTCCTGTATGGAAGTTGTATCGCTGCAAACAGCAAAGGCTGCCTTGAACTGACAGTCTCTTTCCACAAATCATGAAAACAAAATGCAGCTAGTATATGTAATATACTTAAGAGTCACAATTTGAGGATGGAATTTTTTTCCTTGGATATGAAGATTACTACAACAGAACCAATAAACTGAGCTGCAGCAAAATATTTGAGCAATACTACTTTTCTTGTCACCCGCGGCTGACATGTCCTGCTCACAAGGTGATACTCTATTACTACTGATTCAAAACAGCAGATCTTCCATATCGCCAGTTTTTTATGCAGTTCCCCATATGCTTTTAATTGCACCAGTATGATGGCATTTTCATTGACACATGGCAGATGTTGTCTTCTTACCCACTATTCAGTCACCCTCACTTCTAAAATTCCATACACATGCCTTCCTCTACATAAATGTTACCTGTTCTCCAAGTCCTCCTTTACTGCATTGGTTTTATGATGAAGGGTCAGAAGATCATAAATGCGGTTGATGAAGAAAATAATATCTGAGCTGCACTGAGATCCGTCATACTTAAAGAGGGGCAGACCAAGCAACTGAAGCTCCTATCAATCAAGATTTATGAGAGGGTAATTATAATTTACAATGAAAGTGGCAGTGCCAGTATCAATTTATCAATTAATGAAATTTAATGTGGCATTAATCATTACATGACAATGTACAACTACAAGAGTTTCTCTTCACGGTACCTGATTTAAACAGGTCATATCATGAAGGGATGTGATGATTTCCATGTACTGCAGCCACTTCTTACTGAACTATATTAAAAGACATCAGCATTCAAATCATTTTATTTTAATGCAGTAAGAATTGGATAATGATTTATCATACTGAATGTGTTTGGGGGGTCAGTTAAATGAAAGAACTAAGAAAATGAAAACCAACATGAAACTGGAACATAAAATTTAAAATATCGCTTACTTGATTAATATAGGCCACAGAATTCAGTATATTATCTTTTGTACAAAATACAACTCCTCCACTTCTGGAGTTAACTGCTGCATCATTAAGAGCTGTCTCAATGGCAAGGCCGCCACCATCTTCATCGTTCCCTGTCTCAAACATGTATGTTTTATACTGATCTGTCAAAGCACCCTTGGGGTATTGGACAACTGGGGCCTCAGAGACAACATATCCTTGGGAACTCCACAAGGACATTCCCAAATTCCTGAAATGTAAAACAAAATCGAATGCAAACCGTCTCTTTCCATGAATCTGAAAGAGGAAACCAGGAAACAAGATTACCTAACCAAATCTAGATCTAGACTCTACTCGCTTTTAGAAGCAGGAATTCAGACTGTGAATTTCAAAACAGCATTCATCCTAAATTTTAAAATTTCCTTCTTACTGATTATTCCCACCAGCAGAATACAAACAGTTTGTGAATTTTAAATGTTTTAAAAATAGTGATCCCCAATAATCACTGTCTGATCTCGAGAAGGCTCTGAATGCCCTGATCCGAGAAGGCTCTGAATGCCCTGATCCGAGAAGGCTCTGAATGCCCTGATCATCCAGCCAATCCATTATCCCTAACCCTGTACTTATCCCTCTCGTCTGAATGTAATCTATCCTAAACCTATACCACTCACACTTTTTCATTAAAAAAACAAAACAAACTAGATTCTAGATCTAGATCTAATTACTGAAGCAGCCTGTAAAATATTGCAAGAGCTAAGTGGCCTTGGGGCACAGACCTCTGACTGATCTTAACCCTCACCCTGCGCGGGGCGGCAATAGTCGTTATTGACTTGCAAGCACTCACGCCGCACGGGCGGCAAAAGTCACCCAGGTCAAGCTGACCGCGCCACGCGCAAACCCTATTTTCAGGCGTCGGGTCACTGACCTTTATGAGACGTAACCACCGTGTTATTATTCGCTGTATCTCTTCTAAATCAAACGCATTTTGACATGGACATGTTAACCAGTGAACCACTGGTCGGAATCACAAAGACTAAGCTTTCAAAGGCTCTCCCCACACTTTCAAAAGATGTAACATCGACATGCGAACTGTTGCTCAACAAATTTGCAATATTATCTCATTTTCTCACAAGCTGACCACCATCTGGAGTTGTCTGTATCTAAGAACCAATCAGAAACAAGCTCTGAAATAATCTTTGCCCCAAATGCCCACATTGGTTTATTAGTATGTGTCAATCAGGATGAAACCATTTGTGTAGGGCTCGGGAGGGCGTGGCTAGTTATCATGCTTCGTTCTCACGAAAACTAGTCAGTTTGGAATCATAAGTCAGATCATTGGTTAGAGATTGACAGATTAAGGTTTTGCTGGTTAATTCACTATCAAGCGTGATAAGGCATAGCAGCGAATGTTTTCATACCGATCAATAAAAACCGAACCACGTGGACAGCGTATGTGGTCATCGTTTAGCGGCACGGGTCAGTGACCCCAGATAAGATTCTCCGTGAGTAAGGTCACTGACGGGGCAGCGGGCTTTACGGGTAGCGCGCAGGGTATGGGTTAAAATCCTTCAGCTTTTCAAGTGACACAGATCTGGCTCTAGATCTAGATCTCTATATCTAGAATCTAGATGTCTACATTTCTGGTCTGGGTCTTGATTAGAATTAGATCTAGACTAGAGTGTCTAGATCTAGATCTAGATCTACTCAAATCTAGAGTTCTTCTTACTGCTTAACTTTGATCAAATATTGTCGATCAACTGAAAGTATAAGGAGACACATGATTTTTACTTTCTCGGAGAAAAAAATGATCGATTCACCTTCCTAAGACGGTCTAGTGAAACATTTGTCTGTAAGAAGACTAATACCGAATAAGTATCAAATTCGTCGTTAGTGCTGTTCATTTCACATGAACGGTATAATTAGAGTGGTCTCCCTTAATTTTTCTTTCTGTGAGAGTTAAGGTTTTTCCTCAAGGCTTCGTTTCGTATCTCTTATATCTAGTCTGACAGGCTTCTTGGAGACATATAATACAATTAACACATTATAATACATAAGCATAACATTTGCCAACTGAGAGGCGCACATAATGTGAACAAGTTTTTCGTAAAATAATTTCACATTCCATGGTTACCGTTTCCTAAACAAGCCGTTACCATGGTAAAATGATGTTACCATGTAATTTGTCTGACTTTGCAAAACCATTCAAAATGCAATCAAGATATCCGTCACTTGATTTTCTAAGCTCATTTGTTTCCATAAAACTCTTACGGAAGTCCTCCCCCATAAAATCTGTGAGACTATGGATATTATAATGCGCTCGTGTTGGAATTATTAATATTAGATCTATTTGTCTTTTGTAATACATACATTTGTGTGCCGGAACTGTCTCCAAAACTGTCCTAGACTTTCCCATGCTAATGCTTAATCATGTTCTAATTCATGGATTTGTAGTATTTTACAACAACAACAAAAAATTTGCAAAACCTGTACAGTACATGATGGCCGCCAATGGAAGAGTTATAAAATCCAGTTTCCAACAGTTGACCCATATACAACCCAGCCAGCATCCTTACATCATTCCGACATAGATTTGTGTAGGGTTTTCATATGGTTGGCAGGACTACCATAGGGATGGATTCCTTACATCTAACTGACATAATGTCATTGTAACCAGCACATCTACATGGGAACAATGTCATTCCTTTGAGCAGACGATGTCAGTCCTCCAGCAGATTTCCGTAGGGTTACTGGCTCAGAATGCCCTTCAGCCCACTAGAAACTATCAACAAAAATTCAGACCCATTTCGCTTTCTGCTCTCTTCTTTTCTTTCTTTTCTGTGAAACGGTTTGATTTCCCTTATTTAATGCAACCTTAATTAGTGTATATAATATTATAGTATAGCCCTTAACAAAAATTGGGACAGACATTTTCACCTATTGCCCCACAATAACCTAAGTGTTGATATTCATGCCTATCAAATGGTAATTAATGCAGTGATTCGGACTGGAAATATGGAATTAGGCTGCTTGACAACACAGGTGAATTGTATTTAAAAATTTACATTGCTCTAAGAATGTTGACATTTTTCATTCAGTGATACAGTTGAAGATGAGAACATATAAAGATAAGAACATTTTCAAGTTTGCTATTGCTGCATTGTTTTTGACATGATAAATAAATTATTGTGTTTGTCTTAAACTTATCACCTTACCTGTCCACTTTTTTGCCTTATCACACTAACATCAGCATAAAAATTAGTTCCTTCAGTTAACATATCCAGTGCAATCATTTAACTATTACACAGAAGAAATGCCTCATCTCAGTGCTTTCCATTGTGATGCATTGTGAAATCACTATTATAAACAATTCTCTGCATTTCCAGTCTTTCTGACATGCAAACAAGCGAGAAAACACATACAGTATTTTTAAAAGAGGTCTTTTAATCATTTGCAGATTATTCATAAAGACACATCAACATTCAAATGAGGAAAACATTTGACTTCAACAATTTCAAAACATGTTTCCCGTGTTAAAATACACCACAAGAGTTTACCCATCATTAAATTGGATTTTCTGCTTTTTCTTTCCCCATCCCCTACTGTGTTTAGCGAAAATGAACAACAAAACTGTTTATATTTACTTTGTTCCATTCTGGCTCTAACGATTTAAAGATGGGCACGAGAAACTTTGCAATTCCTTAAAGTTACACAAAGAGCTTGAACACTAAATTTCCTGCACACCAATCCACTTAATCTACCTCAACAATAATGTGTAGCTTGTTTTTCAATGCCATGTTATCCAAATTAATGAAGAGCTGCCTCCAACAATCTGATAACCACATAGCGATCAAAATAATTTCATGTTCAAATATCGCAAATATTTTCTCAACAAACTCTCATAAACCTAATTTAATGTCATCTTTATAGTGTACTTTGAAAATATGAGAGCTGCCATTACTTTCCACTTCCCATATACGAGGAGACCGTTAACAGCCATGACTCAAATTATTCAGTACGTTTATGCCAGTAACAATCTTTGGCAACCTCTTTACTGCATAACCTACAAAAGATGCACCTCAGTGCCAGTATAATTATATATGGATCTTCCTCTGAGTCACATATTTTGCAATTTAGCATCCCCTGTAAAATCCTGACATTACACACCCGGTGTTCTTAATAGAGTAACAGCATTAAAATTGTTCAAGCTGAAACAAATTAAATAGCCTACTTTCATGAATCAAAAGTGCATGCTGAATTTATTGGTTTTATTTACATTTCATGACATCATTAAATATCTTTTTTTTCTTTACTCTGAAATTCTCAGTCAACAATACAAAAAGAGAGAAAGTTCATAAGAAGAAGATATAATTTTTTTGTAAATATTTCTGTTTCACAAATGTCTAGTGACTTAGAGAGTGAGGGTGTATTCACATTTGCTTCACAACACTAAAATCCTGTGGACTTTGGCAGACTCTGAGAATTTTCTTTTCGAATTCCCAGAATTTTAATTTAGCACTAATGACAAAATCCTTCATCATAAAATTGTTCTTTTTCTTGACACTGTGCTGATGCTGCAGTTATGACAATGTGACAATCAGCTGAGGATGTATTCTGTCAGTACATCTACATCAGTAAAGGTGTGGCCTATTCCTTTCAAAACAGTTGAGAAATAGCGAGTCGCAGAGTCTCTCATGAAAGCTTCCATAATGTTTCTGTTCTTCTGAGAAAGCCTGAAATACATTTATACACAAACAACTTCAGAACATCAGTAATCGACAAAAACACTGTCTAATCTAACAGAATATGTACCAAAAAAAAATTCTTCTTGCCTTAACAAATTCTAGAGATATGATGCCAGGAAATAAACGAAATGCAAGGAAATCATATAGGGAAAACAAAAAATGTGAATTCATATAAAGAATCATTTACACTATTTCATGAATTTAAAAAAAAAAAAAAGAAGAAGAAAATATCAAATGAAGGAAATGAGAACATTATAAAAATGCATGAAACTTACATAGTTAAAATGAATATGGAAGCAAGACTCCATTCTGAGGGTCTGAATACTATGTTGTCTTTCTCCAACCTGAAAATTAAGTACATCAACATCGTAAGTAAGGCAATGAAAAAATAAATGGGTTATTTTTCCTCACTCATTTCATTCATGATTCAAGGATATGGACTATGGCGAAATATAAATTCTATCTGAGTGTATCAAAATGTGCCCGTGTAATGTTTTCTCTTGAAGTTTATGTGCAACAATGAAAACCCCTCATGATGTCTTCCCAATGGTGTTTTGAATTTAAAAAACCACCGGCCTCCTGCTTCAAATCCTAAAATATTATAAACTTATCAAATTTTAACACAATACAAAGGTCCATGAAAAAGTATTCAACGTGTTCAGCTGACAAATAGTGGAAGAGAAAGCCTAGAAACTAATTGCTGACCTGAATGTGTAGACCAGTTCTCGAATAAAGGAAGACACATCTTGCACAGATAAACACAGTGGCACTAGCAGATCTGGTATACTGTGAACATACATTTGCGATATACATTTGTAGTATAAAATAACACACATCAGAAAGACACACTGAGAGAAAAGAACAATTTTCTGCTACCATGGCTATCAACTGTGAAGGAGATTGTCCTCTGTGCTCGGATAAGGGGAATTTTTAATGTCTTATTCAATAAAATTCTCTGAGAACCTTGTGGTATTGGCGTGACACAACAATATTCAAAGCTTTTATGGAAATATATTCCCACACAAAAGTAGAAAGGGCAGTTCATCGATATGGCATTATTTTTGGCTGTGCTACTAAAGACCTGAATGTCCTGCAAATGCAAATCACTATCACAGCAAAAAACACAGCATGTAAGTCCTGGCAAGTACTAATGTCTGAAGGGCAATTAAATTACTGGAACAAACAGGGTGACGTTTCTGTAGTTTTTCAACTTGACAGCAAATAAACCACTCCACTATTTTTCATAGCGCTGTCACATGCACTATAAACATGGCTGAACGCACAATTTATTTACCATTTATCAATTCGTTCAAGGACTATCTTTACACGAATTTGAAGTTGGTTATATGCATCCACCGGCGGGATGTACACAGGATCTTGGTCTTCACTCTTGTCTTTCTGTGAATATAAAGGTCATGACAATAAAAAAATTGGTGAGCTAACATGCACACATTTCTAACTGGCTACACTTTGAATAAAACTATTTATGTGTATGTTGCAAAACCTAACAGCAGTTGAGTTCTGTCAAATAAGATTGGATATCCACATGCATGATAATTGCCCTTTCAACATGATTGATCTATTTGAATCAAATGTGTGGCACTCAACAAAATCCCGTCGGATGACGCACAGGCTGCTTTTGAGATACAGGCCTGCAAGGTAATTTTTCTCCGTTTCTCCGGCTACTACACCTGACACTTTAAACGGCCATATCTCAAAAAGAGATATTGACTTCAAATAAAAAGCAAAATACACAGAAAATGGCCCTCTTTCATAATAGTTGTATACATATATATCTCAAAATGTGAAATTTGACCCATGTGACGGGTTTTCCTAGAGCACCACACAAATGCCCTTTCCCAGAATTCAACATTATACATGAGACTCAGAAAGCACTTTCATTTAATGCATCTGTTCCAAAACTGATATGATATGAATGAACAACATAACTATCCAAGCAGTCTCTTCCCTAAACAAAGTATTCATTATATATTTTCCTTATATATTTATGGATTAGGACCATTGTTAGTTTGTTTTGTTCCAGACTTTCAGATTTCTTCACAAATATTTAGAGAAATGTTTCACTTGAAAAAGAAAACCAGAAAGAGAGACAACAAAGACAATAATTCAGCCAAATATATCATGTTATTATCCTACTTTTTCACGTCTCTTCTCCCTTCTTAACATGCTGTACATTTCTACAACCCTGCCCTATCTGTTTTGTTTTAACTAATGTAAATATGCAAAATATTTGTCAATACTGTCTTTTTCTCTTGATTTCTCATGGTGATACAGCTGAAAATAAGTTTGAAAGTTCCAGATTACCCCCTTTCCTGGAAGTTTCGGCTTTTTCCCCGTCAAGAATTCTGTCACTTTTAGTTGAAAAGCTTCTGCTTCCTCCTTCAGAGCTTTATAGTCAGGAGTTGATTTCAAGCTCTTGGTGGGATTGTCATCGTCTGCGATACCTTCAGTTTCACTGATAATGTTCTCTAACTCTTTCTCCTGTGCATTGAGCCGTTTGCACAGGCTTGCATAGCCACTCTGAATTTTGGGATCGGAGAAGTGTTGTGTATCCTCTGCTCTATCTGATGATGTGGAAGATTGTAGGTAGGCAATTGTGTTATCTGTTATCCATGTTTTCATCACTTCAGCTATGTGTTCCAATGGGGATTTTGGTTTCACTGCACTGAATGACTTTTGTTCTTTGTGAGGGAATGAAGTGGACGTCACATACTGTTTAGCTATCAGAGCTGGCTTACTCAATTCTGCCACATGTTTGGAAAACTTTGGCATTTGCTTCGACTGAGCATTCAAGTCCAAAATTTCCCCAGAATCTGACATCCTGCCCTGACCAGTGTGAGAATCTGCATCTCCTGGGCTTGACTTTTCTGTGCTGCTCTTTGGTTTTACGGTCTGAATATCTGCCATTCCAGATAAAACATTCTTTCGTTTTGATAATAAACTCATTAATCTGTCTAGTTTTTCTGAATCAGTTTTGTGAGGCACATGGTCACTGTTACTTTCTGTAGTTGGTGTCAAAGCTTTTTCACTTAATACTTCTTTGCGATTCTTACATGTGTTTGTAACAACATCCCCACCATGTGATGCAGCACTTGGCATTTTCACATCATAGCCAATATTAACTTTATTCTGAAGGCTACTGTTTTCACCATTGTCCTCATTTACTGACAATTTTTTCACACTATCTGACAATAACTGCTCTTCTAAAATTCCTGCCTCATTCAATCCTGTATCTGCATTAGTTGTGACTCCAATGTCAAGAGTTTTCTCTTGCGCCACATTTGTACTCCGCACAGATTCCTTCATCTCCTCCTCCAATTCAACTGATCTCCTTTTGCTGAGTTTGCCATCCTTCTTTAACTTCACTCTGACATTCTGTGAATCTGACGAGTCTGTTTTTTTGTTTGAAGGAGAAGATTTCCTGTCCAATTCTTCCAACCTTTTAAGATCTTCCTCCAGAGCTTTTACTGGGGAAGCACCAACCACTTCATCTCCAAGCATACCCCTGTGGTAAAAATAAACGCAATGTTAGAATGAAATGATCTTTGCAAAATAATTAAAGCAACAGGAAATTTAGTTTTATTACCTTGGCAGACTGCAATTTGAGTACAACCGTTCTATCCTAAACCAGGGATTGAAATCTAATTAAATAACGATAAGATAGTATGATCTCCTGAATAATAATAACACTATTAAATTAAAGTTATCATTAAAGTTTGGAGTCTGTTTAGGATTAAGCTATACAGGCATGAAATCATGCTCTGGGATTTTTATTGTTAGGAATGTCAACATTCACACTAATAACTAAACTGGACATTTTACTGTTCATCCTTCCAAAGTAAACCTAGCTACTCTCTGTTTATAATGCAAAATCTGTCTCAACTCTGCTTCTGTTAGGTAACTTATGTGAAAAAAATTATTCAAATTTCCGAAAAGTATAAAATTAAAAGAAAAAACATACTTCACATTTTTGTGGGGCAGAAGTTTAATGTCTGCCAGCGGTTCTTTCTCCCTCGTCCATAATGGGGAGTCTGGAATCTGGTTCTGAAAGTGTTTCGAAGCCCTGAGGCATTGATTGCTGCAGAAATTCTGTTGCGAAAAAAAAAAAGAAAAGACACTGTCAATGTGCAAAAGATTACCTTTTTCATTGTATCATTTCCCTCTTTCTAACATCCCCGCTAGATGCTGGAAGTGTCAATTACTAAATCCAAGTCAACTTATGGATGCATCTAGTAACAATCACAACAAACAATACTGTGAAGCAAACAACAAAACCTTGGGAGGTAAGTGCAAAAATCCACCAGAGGAGAGTCGTCACCGCCTGAACTAATGACTTATATGTGTCCAAAATTGAATGCTGAAATTTTGTTCCTATGAAAACAATAAATTAAAACATCAGCAATTGATGGCATTTCTACTCTGATACAGATTTGAGAGTTTGATATAGGATTTATATCCTAATAATATACTAATAATCAACCAGCTGCAAATAACCTGATTTTTTTTTTTTTTTAATTTGAAAACAATGGAGAATACACTGCTGTTATATCAGTGGTGGCAAGCCACAATGAAAAAAATGACACAAAATATTGGATAATTACTGAAAAAGAAGGGAAGGAACAATTATAACAAGATTATACAATAATTATTATGTGGAATAAGTATTCATCGAAACTTTTTTGTTGTTGTTATTGACTGCAACTTTAACCTCACCTTTCTTTCAGAAATATCATAGACCTTGTTCGTTTGTGTAGAAATATGAAACTGCTTCTTTGGGATCTGGAGAAAAATAGTAGGAAATCTTGCCAATTGAAATTTAAAAAAATGGTACAAGATGCAATGTGTTTAAGGGTACCTTTGTCACAGCTTGTGAAAACTGGAAAGAGAAACCTGCCATTTGTACAGTTTTCATGACCCCTTATTTAGTCTACCACTATCAACATCAGCTTTTCTACTGCAAAAATGCTCTGCACATTTGCATAAAACTAGCCAACTCCGGCAAGATAAATCTTGCAAAATCTCCTTGTATCATATCCAGCTGTATATTTAGATCTAGGTCGCATTCATAACGGCACCTAGATTTGATGCAAAAACTCATAAATAGTTTTGTTACACCACAATTCTTGCAGAATACACAGATGTGATAGGTTGCCTTTCGGCTGGCAATGAGTAAATGGTGACTAGAGCGCAATTTCCTTAATGAAATCTTAAAATGGCGAACCATGACTCGAAATAGATCTAAATGATGCCGAAACAATGAAAATTGAAATGTAGAATCCTGAACATTTCATAATTTCTAATATAGCCCATGTTCATTTCACATTGATAATATGCTGTTGTGCAAAGTTTGAAGCCTGAGTGTGATGCGGTTCCTGAGCCTTGCCTGACAAAAGTTTCGAGTTACCATATAGATTATCTGGCACACAACTTTGAAATCATTCGTTTTTTTTTTTTTTCATAAAGCATCACTTTACATGAATTTACAAAAACAGGGCTGATCCTGTTAAATTACTTTCTTTTTCTCAATCTCTGAATGGGCATGTGTAAGTGTAAGTGCCACCCTAACTATTACACAAATATCAGGGGAAAAAAAACAACTCTGCCCTGCAGAGTTGTATGACTCCTCATTCTGTGTACATGACATGTAAATGTCACAGCAAACCTCTTACCTGTAAAATTAAGAATAGACTTATCATCCAATACCAGCAAGTTTTCAGTCCATAAATCAGAAGAATGCAAGAATGTTTTAATTACCAGCAATATGGTCATTATTTTTACAATACTGATATTTGCAGCAATTTAACTTCTAACAGCAGAATTACAGTACTCAAAAGACTAAACTTCCTATCACATAGTGATCAATACTTACGTTTTGCAGTGAGTTTTCACACAGTGGATAACCACAAATCAAACTGATGGCTCTTTCTTCGACGATGTCATTATAATGATCTCTGGTAATGGTGCGGCCCTAGGATGCCAAATTAAAATGTCTGATATAACAAGATCAATTAAAATCCACTGAATATAATTTACAAATTTGGGCAAAATATAGTTTTAAAGTTATGTATAAGCATTAAATTTATAATTGTATCCTAAATACTTTTTAATGGAATAAATGATAAGACATATGAATGTGAAGTCACTCTGTGAAATATTATTTTGCAGCTAAAAATAAATGATACTATTACTAAAAGCAGAAGATATCAACTAACATGGCATAGCTCATAATTTTTCGTCAATGCAATAGGCCCATTGCGGATACCGGCCATTTTAGCTGTCAAGCCCGCATATAACCATGGCGATAGTAGCACTGATTTTGATCGTTAGCTGATTTGCACAGCGAGCACTTCAGGCATCCTGAACCAATCGGCGGCAAGCTAGGAAAAAGTTCACTACAGGAAACAATGACACGTGTGTTCAGGCACATGGGAGACGTTCGGTCAGTTCTTTCACTTCCTCTCCCTTGTTTACACGGATGGAAGAGAATATGACCAGCTTGGATCCATCCTTTCCACCCCTGTCATAACAGTCAACTGCAATGCAACTAGCAGGCATTTTAACTGCTTAGACATTATCTCGAAGTTACACTCGTCAGCTGATCCACCCGCCATTTTAGGTGTCGGAATTACAAAACAAAAACACTCTGTGACGTCATTCGCAATGGGCCTATAGATGATCCAAACTATCTCACTATAAGATGAGAAATTACTGTCAGAAATAAATGCTATGCTGTAGGTCTGAGGCGGTATCTAATTTACTTATCTTCATAAAATTAGGATATAGGCCTAAACATCTTTGGAATTAAAGCATACATCATTGGCATTTACTATGGCTAACCTAATACTTACACATTTTATGAGATAAGGTCCTTCAACACTCCCTTCTATGAGCTTATTCACAACATGGAAAGCTCTTTCTTCACATTCCACTCTGTGTCGGACTGCACTCTCATAATTCTTCAGCTTCTCATTTGTTTTATTTCTTTCAGTTTCCATCCTGTGGCTGTGGTTACATTTAATTCATGGGTGATTCACAAATTTCTCCAATCTCCAGTTTACAAACTAAGTAGGCCAAATCTGAAGCTCCAACCTGGGTGAGTTAACAAAACACGTTGTTTGAAATTTGATTTATGACTTCATAGCACAGGCCAAGGCCTATTCATTGCTGGGAAACAACACTCGAATTGGCTTTTAGTAGGCTACTCACAAAATTCAATAAAATTTATAAATTCTCACGATCTCCACAGCCACAGCCCACTGAGAGTTTCTGATCCCAATCAATTCAGTCAGGTTTCTAACTTCTCAGCAGTAGATCTAGATCTGATCCATCAAAATATTATCTGTTCATCATTCACTTACGGATTATATATTTGATTTAATGATTATAAAATATAACTGGAACTGGCATTTGAAACATGCGATAACTTCAGATTGAAATGGGTCGAGAATCACTTTATCAGTGGTTACCTTTCTGTCTCATACAGACAGAGATCCACACTGGATAAACCTACATCTGGATTCTAAATCTAGACAAGTAACCTATTTAATTTATAACGTTTACAAGTTCTAGCTAGAGTCTATCACTATCACTATCACTGACACTGTATCATTAAAAAACGAAATTCGACAGTAAACGATGTGAATCGCTGCTTAATCATTATAACGATGACCACTACTGACAGCTTAATGAGGACTGATCTAAACAAGAAGACAACAATACCGAATTCAGTACCATGTGAAAAAAAATATCTTATCATACAAAAGGCCACCAGTATGGTTGTAAAAAAAAACAGAATGTTAACAAAATAGTGTGCCCATCACCTCACAATAATTATGCTCTTCTGGGTTGAAGTTACAAAATTAGATACTTTATTAGAGCTTTTAGAGTAGCGTCCCCCGAAAAAAAATCTACATCATGAACTTCATGTTGTTACCACAGTAGTCTGAAATTCAAGATCATAACAAAAGCCTTGAAAAGGTGCCGGTGAAGAGGAGCCATTTGTAGAGTCAGAAATCCATACATATCTTTTTTTTTAAAAAAGGTAGTCAAATTATGTAGATATGTCTAGTCCATTTTGATCAACCAGATGTCGACCAGATCTAGAATTAAAACACATAGAATCTAGATCGCCTGGCTAGTATGGAGCTTTAAGTTTGTAGTTAGTAGTAAACACCATGGGAGCAGGGGAACTTGAAAATGGTTTTCATTTTCAATGGGTTCATCACATCTTATAGACAACCTCGAAATATTGCCTGTTATTGTAAAAGAATCATTTACATTTTTATCTTGTCATAAAAGGCCCTGTCAGTTGGGTTGCAGTGATCAGGTCATTCAGGATGTAGGCAATTTTTTTTTTTTTTTGAGAGAAGGGAGGGGAGGGCGCATTACATTGAGACTTGTAATGAAAATAATTATTATTTTTAATGTTCCTGTATTTGGAATTATATGTCAATTTGTCAAAAATTTTCCCTTCCCCTCCAAAAAAGTGATAGTGATCCACAAATTCACTAGTGTTGGAGCTATGCTCATCATGTCACACAGTACATGTATGTAGGCTAAATAGGAGACAACAATAAATCAGGAAACAACAACCAGAGGAATGAAAACATGTCCTCTGTTCACTATTTATGCCCTTGTGACAAGATCATCTTGTAAAAACAGCAGTCACACTATGATTGGAACTGGTTGTTTCAGTGTGAATAAAACTTTCAATTCATGACACCCATTGAGTATTATGGTTTAGAACAGGACCATAGCAAGGTTCTGAGGCAGCTTGAGTACCAAGATAATGTAAAGCACCACACCCAGTGACTGCATTTTAAACTTGTCTGCCTTGTACTAACAAATAGAGGTTTTCTGTAATTTGCATCATGTTTCATATCATTCTGCAGATTGGAGTATGGCTTCCTAGCAGTAACATTCAGGTCTCCTGCCAGTGCCAGTCTTCACTGGGTCAAAGAAATCCTAACTTTGATGAAGAGAGTTGGATTGGACCTTTGCTAACAGACCTAATCATGGATTCTGTAACTGTGGCATTCAACTACTTGTACAGCCTTGACATTGACTACTTGTCTTGGGTGCTTTGGGTGTTTTATCCCATCATCTTAACATTCCTGCTCCCTGCATTCATACTGATCTTCTTGTACATGTCATCCCTCTGTCTGTTTATTTACAAGCAGCGTAATAGACTCAGAGCAGCATATGATCATGATTTTTGGGATGGTGCACGTAAAACCTTGGCAGCCTTTTGGTGGGCACAAGCGAGAATATGGCATGGTAATTTGCAGATCAAGCAATTGCCTTTCCTGATGTGAGATATTCCATTTTGTGTGCAAAATAAAGAGAAGTATACAAAATAAAGTAACTTAATTAGTACTTTTAGATAGATAGTACAGTAATTTTATTATTAATAAGCCCTGAAAATTTCTGTTATGTACAAATTGTCGTTAAAAATGCCTGATTATCGCTGAATAGACATGGGAAATGTGATAGGTAGCCATCTGAATAGAGATGGCATATTAATATGGAAGGTAGATGAATAATAAGTTGAAGGAGAGGTGGATGGTGCTTTTAATTGCTTAATTAGTTTGTTCGCGGAACAAAATTCATGAGGATAATGTGTTACATGTAGGGAGTGAACAATGGAGGTGAATTGGATAGTAAAGCTCATACAATACAACTCCAGTCAAATATCAATAGGATCATATACTATAACTGAAAGTAAAATGAAGGTTAAAAGTAGAGAGACACGTAAAAGAGAGTGTGAAAAAAAGACCAAAAAAAAAAAGTCGGACATCGAGAAAGGCTCTGACTGACAGTAAAAAGTAGAAAAAGAGCTCTTGGCTGAAAGTTATAATGATGAATGAGGCTAATGCAAAGACAAGGACACATCCCCATTTATGGCATCTTGCTGTTCACGGGGACAACCAATATTGTCTCACCCCTTTCATCCCCCCGTGTTGCTCGTCGCACTCGGTGACCTTTCTCCCCCCTTCCCGTCGGTAGTCTAATTTTTTCCCTTTGATGTCTAGCGGCGTGCTGACCCGTTTTGTTAATTGTAGGATAATCCAGAATGTACCATATAATGCGAGATAAACTTGTTTATAAATGCTAGGTTGGCCTTGAAATGATGTAACCTATTGACGTGTTGGCGTGTTATTGGGTGCTTGGTGTGTATCCCGCACATTCTGGATCAGTCTCGGGCTAGTTAGGGAGGCAAGCCGGTTCCTGAATGTTCTGTCAGAATTTGTATAAATATAGGAGAGCCAGGCGAGCGTGGGTGTGTGCAAGATCTAGTATAAGTTATATGATCAGATTTGTGTGCCTTCCCGGCGAGGTGTAAGCAGAGTATAGATATATAGAAAGGTTTCACTATTGGTTGATTTGCACTGCGAGACACGGGAGGCTCTGCGAAAGCATTGTTAGCAAGGAGCGGAAAGTAGGTCGCTGCGGTAAACAATAACTGTTTGAGCATTTCCACGGGGCGTAGGAGCTTACAAACGGTTTTAAATAGTTTCAATCAGCTCAAAAATATGAACAAACCATAGTAAACAGATATGCACACTATCTTTGCTGAAGAAGGTCTCTTTCAATTCTTCAATTTCTTGTTTACCGCAGCGACCTAGTTTCGTGATTTGGTGGAAGTGAACCCTTGCTAAACATCTATACTCTCTGGCATAAGTAAGTCGTGAGATGTCAAGTTTTCATCAATAGTTATTAAATTTATATAGTGTTCAACGGATCCCGTTTTTCATTCATTTTTACAATAGTTCGTGACAGTTTCGTCTTTTAAAGGGTAGCAGTTCAGACCATCTAACTCTCCCTACTATAATGTACTGAAATTTACATCAGCTGTTTCACCATTGCAAATTTAATGGAAAAAATAAAAAATCAGTGACAGAAATTGGAGGGAAAATCTGGAAGACTTTGAAAAAGGAAGAAAATAGTGAAAAGCAAGTTACAATGTTTTTACAGTGGTAGAAAGAGCTGCGAGTTCACTGAGTTCAAAGTGTAGAAGCAGATCACAGGCAATCTTGCAAAGTTATTACAATATTATATGAGATGGCCAGGATAAGCCAATATCATTAATTTTGGATATTCAGATGTTGTTTTTTTCCATTATTAAATGCGAAATTTCACCTGCCAATTTTAGATAATTAGACTAGACTTCCACTGTCACATAACTTTTTTTAATCCCATTTTCTTTAATTTTCACATTCAAATTAACCAAATGACTGTTTTCCACATTTTTTTTCCAGGGTATGAAGTTGAAGGACTACATAATATACCAGACAGCGGTCCTGCATTGATGATTTTTTACCATGGTGCTGTACCAGTTGATATCTACTATGTGGTGACAACTGTATTTCTTGAGAAAGGAAGACAAGTGCATTTAGTGGGAGACAAATTCCTATTCCACATTCCAGGTTGGGACACTTACCACATCTTCCATCTACTTTGAAGTTAACCCTAGACCTGCGGGAGGCCACTATATTGGCCTCCCCACGCAAGACAAGGGAGGCCATTATTTTGTCCGCCACGCTTAACCGCGGGTCCTGCGGGAGGCCACATTTTTGTATAGCAACGGTGCGCCTCGCGCTCTGTGTATTCGGTTGCCAAGGCTGTCGTTGTTTTTTTGTTTTTTTTCCACACTATTTTCGCGTGTATATCTATCATGTCACCCCTACTATATCTAACAAAATGGTATCGTCCGATTACTTTTATTACGATGCAACTATTCGCAACTATTCGTCATACTCGTGTAATAGTACTGACGGTCTGAAGTTCGAAGTGGGGAAAATCTTGGGGAAACTTTTACTTTGATGCTGGTCGTCGTCTACATGTGAAATGAGAAGAAAGGGGCCATGTGCGTATTTGAGACGCCGTTCTACGTCTGTAATTATGAATTCGGATGTAATATTAGGGCATGCTGCATAAGGGCGTCTGTCAGTAGGTTTTTCATCAGGGAAAACTGGGAGAAAATGACCGACTTTGTTGTTGGTCATTGTCTTTATTTGTTGTGGTAATTAGAGAGATATTGTGTTCCTTTGGTTAAACCGCTTTTCAGTACATACACATGTATGACTGTGCTCTACGACCTGGAACTGGAAATCAAATCTCTCGCTAAAACTAACATCATAGTACGTGGAAGCTTTACATAGTAGAGGAGGGAGAAGGCAGTGTCACGATACATGTGGTTAGTAAATGAAGCGAATGGCTTAAAAAATAATTTGTTCACCTGAATGGCCTGACTTAGGGACAGAAAAAGCGCAGAGGTCTTGGGAAAATGATAAAACGTGTGTTAAATGGCATGTAAATGCAGAAAATTCTTGATTTGGGCCTTCCATTTCACACTAAAACCTACTGCATATCATCACAAGCACTTTATCCAAATATCATAGGGGTCCCTTACGATTTATCCACCACTATTGTTGTTATTGCGTCCTGAAGTATACGTGATACACGTGTTCACAAGGACCCGATTGACCCGACCGCCGAGGTTATCGGCAACACGCGAAAGATCGGCTGACTAGCTGCTGGCTATCCCCGCACGGGACGTTACGTGGACGAGTTCACTCAGCGCGGGACGAGGGTTAACACATAGTAATCACTTGGATGGACAGGGATTTTGAAAATTTATTAAAGTATTTATTGCATGTAGATTTTGTCTGCAACTTCAGTGGTGAAGAGGTGATATTAAAACATGCACGAATATGAAACTGACGGAAGGTCATTGCTGTAAAGTGATTCAAAATGATTCAAAATGAAAATTTTCCTAAGACATCATCACCAGGTTATCTTGCCCTCATTTTTACAGGAGAGAGAAACACTTTCTTCAAAATTACATTCTTGAACATTTTCCTAGGATATTATTACCAAGTTACCTTTCCATCAGGGTTTCTAAACATACTTTGAATTGCTGATTTCCTGTGTTATTTTACTGGTGAGGGAAACACTTTCTTCAAAATCAGAGTGGTGACTCTACCTGCTGTCACAGTCTCATAAAGTACAGTGGACCATCATGTTTAAATTTAATGACACTGCTTATAACGAGACCTTGCTGAAAGCGAGAACATTTTAAATCTGTTTCTTCTGCTATGTAAACTATATATAGTGGAACTTGGTACAACAAGAGGTTATGTTCCACCAAAAATGTCTCGTTATACCAAAGGTCTCGCTATTCCAGGAAAGCGTCAAAGAGGCAAGGCAAGGGGTTAAAATACCCCACTATGTACAGGACATGCTAACAAGGGAATTAACCATGAAAAATAATGGTTACCTCTCTTGTTGGCATGTCCTGTCGATCAACGTGAGCCTACATATACTGTAGTATCAAACTGACGGCAGATCTCGGCCTTGATCTCGGCCCTTTTTTTGTTTTGTTTTGTTTTGTCTTTATGTGCTGATGGTAGCCATGTTTCGATCAAATTATGCGAGTGAGATTTAAAAGTTAGAGGCAGATGAATAACAGATTGGCCGTGTGTTTGTGACGAGTCACGAACCCCGGTGTAGACCAAGAGCATACGCCACGCGGCAATCAGTTATGATCAAAGACCATGCTGCGAGTAATAATTGCCATGCGAGTTGTGGCCCCACCTGGCCATCTCTTACTTAGGCCTAGTGATAAGTATGCACTCTCTGGCCACTACTTGTTGCATGGCTTTTGATCCGCATAAATCACTACCGGTAAATTTTTTGGTTGCATGGGTGGTGACATAGTGTGCGTTCAGTAAGAAAACAAAGCTTCTTTGGTATAAGCAAGATCTTAAGAGATGATTAGACGGGTGGGCGGGCGTAAATTTATTGTGTGCGTGGGTGGTGGAAGTGGACAACGCTTGCTAGGCCTACGCAAGACATGATTGGATGAGTGGGGGGACATAAATTTATTGATTGCGTGGGTGGTGGTGTACAGTGCTGTCACGGCACATGGTCAGCAAGTAGACAGCACTTTGCTAGGCCTACGCAAGATGTAATTGGATGGGTGGGCAGGCGGCCAAAATGTAAATTCATTGATTGCATGGGTGGTAGTGTAATGCGCTGTCATGACACATGGTCAGTAAGAAAACAGCATTGTCGGCCTGAGTGAGAGGTTACTAGACGGATAGGCGTGCAGTAACAGACAAAGAACAATATATGTCTGACTCGCTACACTCTGTACTGCGGCCGCTCCCACAATTTGCTGTATGCACTGAGAATGAATTCTCTCGCTATAGCAAGGGTCGTGATTATCGATTGCCGTTATTCAAGTATTTTAATATATAGCTTATATAGTAGAAAAAACGGGGATTTACATTGTTCTCGCTATAGGCAAAGTTCTCGTTATTAGCAGTATCGTTAAACATGATGGTCCACTGTAATAAAATACCTGAATAATGACAGTTGATAATGAAACATCTGATATAACGAGAGATTTAATTTTGAGTGCGTACAGCAATTGTGGAGGCGGCCGCAATACACAGTATGGTAAGTCAGAGGTAATATATATACATGTGTCGCTCTTTGTTTGTTACTACACGCCCACAATGCCCGCCTTGCGAGGTTGTGGCTGGCCATCTCTTGCTCAGGCCTAGCATGCTTTCTCTCTACTGACCATTTGCTATAACAACAGACTACATGCAGTCTCTTTAAAGTGATGACTCATCACTCAGTGAGGCAAACAGAGCAGGCCATGTAGGCTACAGCTCCGTAGCTTCGTCAGACATGTGCACTGTCTGGTCACTACCTGTGATGTGCAATAATTATTGAGCATCACCACAATCACTTCCACGTCCCACATGCTCTTTGTTTACTTTGGGACCACATACCTACACTCCCTCTATATGCTATCACATGGCCAATCTGTTCACATTCATTGAATGATACAGCATGGGAAACCACTAGTACAAACCCTCTCTTATGTTTCTAACTTTTGCATCTGACTCTGATCTCTTCTCGTAATTTGATCGAAACATGGTTACCGTCAGCTTAAAAAAAAAACAGAACCCTGATATGAAGGTTGAGATGTGCCATCAATTTAATACCATATAACATTGTATATATTGTTTTGAGGTCTTTGTTTTCAGAGGATATCTGCCCTTGGCATTTGCACCTCAGCTGTATTATACATTGATGTAGAGGACATATTAACAAGGGAGGCGACCATAAAAATAGGGGAGGTGGGAAGGGGGAGGTATTTTTATCGCTTGCCTTGCTTTTTGTCCTCTTTCCTGGAATAGCGAGACCTCGGGTATAATGAGACATTTTTGGTAGAAAATTTCGTCTCGTTATAATTCGTTCCACTGTAAAACTTTTATCAAGCATGCTTTAGAATGCATTTAACTTTTCAAGTGAAGGGAAATAATTAACATTAAGCTTTACAATTGCAGTTTGTGACTCCATTTTAAGATACAAAATAAAAAAAAGAAAATTAACAACAGCAATAAAAGAATAAGAATAGTTTTCCTTACTGGAAAACACAAACTAGAAATGGAATTTTCCACATTGTCTTCAATTACTCAGTGTAAACGCAGGTAAATTACAGTACGTAGACACTGGAATTGTCATCCTGATATCCTGAACAAAGCAAAATGTTGAGGAAACTCATATTTCATCGGGGGCCAACAGCATTAGGCTGAGGCCCCCGAGAAACCAAAGGACCTCATCACTCATATTTCATGACACAGTTTTATAAATTTCTTTATGCAGCTTGACAGTTCTGGCAATACTAACATCAGTAGGTGGATAATATATCATTCCTGTGACTGACCCAGCAAGTGGTTACATTATAGTGTCAGTGATTTTCTGCCATAGACACATTTTTTTAGAAACACTACAGTTATAATGTTTCTCTCTTTTTTTTTTTTTTTTTTTTTACTGCAGGTTGGCAAATTTTGATGGAAGTTTTCAATGTCACCCAAGGAACAGTATCCAGTTGTACTGATGTTCTGAGGAATGGACATCTGTTAACCATATCTCCAGGTGTTAATTACTGAACTGAATTTACCACAAAACAAAAATTGTTGTAAGAAGTTAATAGTAACTTGTATTTTCCATCGCAGCTTAATACAGTAAAAGATGGGTTCTCTGTGGACATTAAGGTTTGGATGCAAACCCCGCACATCATGATATCACAGCTGACAATTAGAATTCATGTCACTGTTTGTAGTGTCTGAAATGGATGTCGTCAGTTACATAACCACGCCATTTTTTATTTTATTACTTTTTGTTTGCTTGTGTTACTTTTATAATATTATTGACTGTTTTATACTGACTGTCTCATTTCAGGTGGAGTTAGAGAAGCACTTTTTAGTGATGAAAACTACACATTGTTGTGGAACAATAGGTCTGGTTTTGCCAAAGTTGCCATGCAAGCGAATGTGGTAAAGTTTCATGAGAAAAGATAAGATCTTAGAAAAGATAACATTTTACTGATGCGTAAATCCTAAATTGTCTGTATGATAATGGTCTTCAAGATGTTAAATCCGTGGAAAGAAATATTGCTTATAAAAGTGACTTGAATTTTCACTATGACAATAGCATTTTCCTTGCCATACTTCTAGGTTTGCAGTGTTTAATTTGTGAGTTCCCATATGAAAAAGATCTCAATCATTCATTAAGGGGGACATATAAATAACATCCTAATTTGCTAAATTAAGCACAGCACTTTACATAAATTGACCTTTAATGAGTGTTCATGCTTAACTACATTTTGCTTTCTATGGAAATGAAATAAGATAGTCCCAGTAGAATTCTTGGTCTAGGAGGAGAAAAAGTAAAGACTTGTTGGTTTCAGTACTGTTTAAGAGACTTTTGTATCCAGCTCAGTAATAGATAAAAGACAGCCACAGGCACATTGCTGGTAAAAGTGACTTGAATTTCACTATTACAATAGCATTGTCCTCGCCATACTTCTAGGGTTGCCGTGTTGAGTGGTGTGATAAAAGAAATTTATTTCTTCTTTTTTAAAGAGAGGCTTTAAATGTATTTACAATATGTGCATAACTTCCCTAGTGCCAAAGGGGGAAGGGAATTCCATTCAAAAGCAAAACAAAATAGAAATCTCCTGAAATCAGACAAGTGATGGCAGTAAAATGAGGAGCTATTTGTATAAAAATAGAATTATTTGGGCTTATCTTCAAGTCATACAGTTGTCATTCAGTACAAGCTCTGAGAATATAGTGTTTGGATACTTTATTATATATTTACAAAATTCACTGATGTGTCTGATCGTACAGTTATATTTCATTTTCAAAGCTGCTTAGTTGTAATGCTTGTGAAAAGAGGCATAATCCCCCTTTTCTCTTTCCTTCACCTGCAGCCAGTCATTCCAGTGTTCACTGTAAACATTAGAGAAGCATTCCGTACTCCAGGCTGGGCACGAGGTATGTTTTAATTATGGGCACAAAATTGGGACAGAAGTTTGTTTGTCTCTCCTCTCCACTATTATTTTTCAAGCAAGCATTTGAACAAAAATACATGCATTCAAAAGTATGAGACACAATATATTACCATGCTAAACAAGTTACAGTTGGTATGTTCAACATTTAAACAACCTGAATGCAGTTATAGTCATTTCCTGTAGTGTGACACAACAGCACCAAAATCACACCTTTATACATTTTATGGTTCTAGATTAAAAAGCCAGAAAGAATCCTGCTTTAACCCTCGTCCCACGTTGAGTGAACTCGCCCACCTAACGCCCCGTGCGTGGATAGCCAGTCAGCCGATCGTTCGCATGTTGCCGATAACCTCGGCGGTCAGGTCAATGGGGTTATTTTGAACACGTGTATCGTGTTTACTTTAGGACGCAATAACAACAATAATGGTGGATAAATCGTAAGGGACCCCTATGATATTTGGATAAAGTACTTGTGATGATATGCAGTAAGTTCTATTGTTAAATGGAAAGCCCAAAATCAAGAATTTTCTGCATTTACATGCTGTTTAACACACGTTTTATCATTTTCCCAAGACCTCTGCGCTTTTTCTGTCGATAAGTCAGGCCATTCAGGTCAACAAATTATTTTATAAGTCAGGCACTTAATTTACTAACCATATGTATCGTGGCACTGCCTTCTCCCTCCTCTACTAGGTAAAGCTTCCACGTACTATGATGTTAGTTTTAGCAAGAGCTTTGATTTCCAGTTCGTAGAGTACCTACATGTACTGAAAAGAGGTTTAATCAAAGCAACACAATATTTCTCTGATTACCACATCAAATAAAGACAACGACCAACAACAAAGTCGGTCATTTTCTCCTAGTTTTCCCTGATGAAAAACCTACCAACAGATGCCTTTATGCAGCATGCCCTAGTATTACATCGAAATTCATAATTACAGACACAGAATGGTTTCTCAAATACGCACGTGGCCCCTCTCTTCTCATTTCACATGTAGATGACAACCAGCATCAAAGTAAAAGTTTCCCCAAGATTTTCCCCAGTTCGAACTTCTGACCATCAGTACTATTACATGAGTATGACGAATAGTTACGAACAGTTGCATCGTAATAAACGATACCATTTTGTTAGATATAGTAGGGGTGACAGGATAGATAAACTCACGAAAATACTGTGGAAAAAAAAAACGATAGTCGCGGCGTCCGAATAAACAAAACACGAGGAGCACCGCTGCCATACAATATATTGGCCTCCCGCAGGACCCGGTTTGCAGTATGTAGGCCACAATATTGGCCTCGTGTGTTGTGCATGGAGGCCAATATAATGGCCTCCCTCAGGACTAGGGTTAATAAACCATTTCTAGGCTTGAATTAGATTTTCACTGAGCTCCTTGCCCTGCAGAAGTGAGTTTCAGAATTTGTCATTAGTTTCTGGTCAGATAAGTGAAATGGAACACAAATTTATAATGCTTGTTGCCTGCAAAATGGAGATTGAAAAAGTCAGATTTACATATTACTTAGTATTTACCATAAGTAGAGCTGCATTTTTCTGGTTGATAAGCATGTGCCTACAAATTCTGTTACCTGTCATGTCATTGTTCCAACAACTGAGCATAGGCCTCCGAAACACCTGCTAAGATTTCAAAGAAATTTAAGTGTTTCATAGTGTCTTTATCAATCTGAATCACTTTTAAAGAGCTTATCTATATCCTATAAAGTTTTACTCTGTGAAATTTCATCAGGCTTTGTGGCTTAGTTACTTTAACAGGTACCACACAAAATTTTTCCTCATTTTTTGTATTTGTAAGTACATTCTAGTTATGTTATGCTGTAGTGATGTTGTTCACTTTTTTCATTCCAGCCTGGCTGCGAGAATTCTATGAAAAGACACGTCTCCCACTGGTTCCTATATATGGTTTCTTCCCTGTAAAACTTAAGTAAGTGGTAGTGATTACTCAATAACACCACCATGAATGGAAATTGAAATGTTTACTTTTATGTACATTGGAATTATCACAGTATTCATAATTTATATTCATTCAGTCACATAAAGGTGACTCCTCATGAAATTTTTGATGCACTGTTTGTAGGAAACATTGAAAGATACTGAGATTTTTATCAATGGAAAAATTAGGAAATGAGAGAGAAATTTGAATCTATCAGCTTGGCAAGACAAAGATAAACTGGAATATTTAAGTTTAATAGTGACATTTTTTTTTATTCATTGTATTAACATATCTCATCATATCTAGATCACATCCAATTTCTTTTACCAGGAATGGAATGGTAGTTAATGCCAAGACTGAAGCCCAAGGAGACATTTTTAGCTGATGCTTTATTGGGTCATACACTTTGAATGAATGGTCATCTCCATGAAGCAGAGAATGCATGAATAGTTTTTTATTGTTATTGGTTTTGTTTTTTATTTGAATTTCAGGACTGTATTTGGTGATCCAATCTATCCAAATCCAAACTTATCTACAGAAGAGTTTGCTGCTGTTGTAAGTGGTAGTTTTGTTTTTTTATATCATTTCCATCCTCCTATTGGTATGTTCAGAAAGAGCAAAAGATATGGGTGAATCAGGAGCATGATAGTGAAAAGCTGGGGTTTTTTTTGTTGGTTTTTGTTTTGTCATTGTTCTGAATCTGATAAATGTGAAATTTTATGCTATAAAATAAATTTATATTTGTTATCCCAGTTTTGTTTTGATTCATTTCGCCTATCTTCTTTCTAGTGTTTGTTTATGTCATTATTTCTGGCGCCTTGCATTGATTTAATTTTTGTAGACTTAGTTTTGTGCAAAACATTAGCAGATTACTCATTTTCATCCACCTTGTCCAGCAATTTTAGTTTTGTTGAGTCTTGTTACTTTAAACATAACAAAAAGAAAACACAAAAAACAAATTCTCCATTTTAGCAAGATGAAAAATTGCCATTATTACAGCAGTTTGCTTATCTGTTTCAGGTGAAGACAAGTATCCAGTCACTAATATCCAGACATCAGAAATGTCCTGGCAGTATATTACGAGCATTGTTACAAAGAATACCTTTCTTTAGATGAGATCTGTGTTACTTTAAATAGCATGTTGCAAAAATACGGGTGTTTATATTGTCTTTGTAATTCCATTTATCATTTGAGATTATTTGACAGGGCATTTTCTGTGGTATCATCATTTTTATCTAAGAGAAGATCTCTTTTCACTTGGAGGGCCAATCTGATACACCATGCTGATAAAGGAGAAAAATAAAGAAAAATGACCCAAGCTCTGGATTTCAATTTCATCATTTGAGATAATGTTTGCACTAGTGAAAAAGGTATTTCTGACAAATGGTTAAATCACATGTTGTGAATAGAGGAATAACCCAATTCTTTCAGGCTCAGATAATTTAAAAATGTCATTTTGCAATTCATGATTTTTGTTTATGCTGACAGAGTGTGATGGTAAAGGCTTTTTATATTGACCCAGAACTCGTATCATTTGAAACTGGGGGTGGGATCATGCATATTTATATTTCAACTGAAACCGTCATCCTTCAAGTAATGTGTGTTCCAGGATGTTTCTCCTTTATTTAGATATTTGAAAGGCATTGCTGGCAAGTCTCACAATTGTTTTACAGTATGAGAGTCAGATGTGCTCTTCTCTTACCCTTGATAATTATTCCTTTGTAGAATACTGACTCCACTCACTCCCCCGCCCCCACACACACACACACACTTTCTGAGCAGTGACCTAGTCATGACAGGAATAGTCAGCTTTTGCTTTAATGTTTTCTATTTGATTTTGTTTACCAAAGGGAATTCATGTAAAAATCAGAAGACAAACAAATGAAGATTTAATTGATGCATCAGAATTAATAATCATGTCTATTTCAATGAAAATACCATATCGTAGACTCAGTAGTATGTGAATCTATGAAGAAAATTGGCATTTGATTGCTTTCTTGAGCCCTTCTCCTGTGCAAGTACTGCTCAACCAGTATAAGTAACCTTTGATGCAAGATTTGTATCTTACAATTGGTATCTGTTGAAATATCTGTATTTCAGTCCAAACATATTCAACTTGCTTGTGCTTAGCTGAATACATACATGTACATTAATTTACAACAAGGAAGCGCAAATTTCTAAACGGCTATTCATTTTCTTTTCAAGCTACATGTATAAAGAAAACCTCCAAATAATTTTCTTCATACCACTATATTAATTGTATCAGCTTGTCAAAGGCAGGAAAAGAATTGTTCGCTTATTTGAAGTGAGAATTCAAGATCATTTAACCACATTGTACTTCAAAGATATGAAGTATGACTTGAGACAGAATTTTCCGAAGTGAAATCCTGGCAGTTAATGCTAATTGTAGGATTTTCATACTGCCTTTTGAATTACCAGAAAACATGGTGACACATCTGGAATAATCAAAAGCTCAGGTGCTTGATTTGACATCACCATTTTCTGGTTATTCAGAGAGAAAAATGTCTGGAATCAAATATCTCCACATTAAATTTATTGTATTTTTTTTATATGTTATCTGGGTTGTTTTTTTCTACAAGAATTCACATCCATTTATTTCATGTCTGATTCTCAGCTTGCTAATTTTGTTTGAGATCCTGTTTATTTGTCCCACATTATCATGTAAGGACTTTGTATTTAACTTATTATTTTGGACGGGACTTTTTATTGTATTCAGAAAACATTTCAAAGGACCATCATTGCATGAAATGACTTGATATGGGTTTCTGTGTATGTGAAAGAGTGCCAAATGTTTATTACCGTACCAGTAAATATTGATATTTCTTTAGTGAGAGTCTAATTTATTATGATTGTGAGATTCAAGTTTGGGAGGAGCTCTATCATCAGAGAATATTGCAATCCTTTTTTAAGTTGTAAAGTTTCTCATATTTTAATCAGAGGTCCACACAATTCTGAACCTTTTTTTTGTCTAAATGATTATATGGTTGTTATCTACATTATCATCTATCATCTTCTAAATTGATTTTTTCTGAACATAAATAAAATATTGTGTGCCATTGCCTGCAACAAAAAATCGAATAAAATCAGAAATCACTAACAAAAAAAATTATTTGATTTTCATACCTCTTCTCTCTTGTTTTGTGGTATGTTTGTGGAGTCTTATTTTATGATTTTGTTGTTGAAATCATGCTCAGTCTTCCAGCAGCCAAGAATTACATGTATAATTAATTGTTTCATATTGAGCACATTCATATAATGTAATCTATTGACATGATGAAATGTGATTTACAATGCTAAATATTAATTAAAATTTTATTTATTTATTTTTTACTTTTCATTGTTTGTCTCCACATAATTTAAGGCTACAGAGGTATTTAATTTGCCAGTGATGATAATTCTGAATGTTTGGGAATCTCAAAATGCCATACATCTTTTTTCATATCATCTGTCAACATAAAAAAGTAGTCATTGAGATTCTCTAGCCTTAAGTATTTTATTGTGAATTCTTCTCTTCTTTATTTTTTAATGCATTTGATTAGTCAGATATTGATTTTTGAAATATCCAGTTGATTTATTTTGTGTCAGACTTTCGTTAGCTCATTAGAATCGAATTGACTTGATATTTTTTCTCTCATAATCCATATACATGTACCATAGTCCAAATTAAATATATATGCTGGACATTGATACAGTTTGGCTTCAGCGTTCCCTGCCAATTTACTGTGTTGGTAAAATCAAGGCAGTGTCCTCCCCTGTGGCATTGGCTTCACAGTATTTTTGTTACATGAGAATTATAACTACTCTTTGAGCTTCAAATATGAATTGACTCTGTGATTACCTTGTCTATGTGTTACTGATTGATGCTCCTTAGGTCAGTGAAACCAGAAGGAAATTATGTAAAGATTTGTTAATGCAGAATTATGTATTTGACCAATGAATTAAAGAAGTTAAGTATTTGGTATACAGTCAAAAACTGTGTTAGTTGTCTGTGTTCTTACCTACAACTTCATTTTCTTTCGAGCTCCATCTTCTCTGTTTCATTTCTCATTGTCTCATTTCTTTTTTCAAAGAAAAAAAACATTGGAAAGACATCTTTTTTTTATGTTATTTATTTGTTCATATGTGCTCTTTTTTCTCTCTCTCTTCATACATCCCCACCCCAACCGCATTTTTTTCTAAGGGCGCCTGGAGATGAAAACGTGCTTAGATTTCATAAAAATCGTCGAAGATGTCTTTTTGTGTCCTTTTAGTCCAGGGAGTATAGCATTGACAGATTGTGTGTAGGCCTACTTCACCACTAGTTTCGTGTTTGGTGACAAGGCCCAAAGGATTAGCAAGGCAGCTTAATGGGTTTTGAGCGCTCATATTAATTTCTGCCGAGGAAAGTTAACTGGTAAGCCATAAAATATGCATGTAACTTTCCTTTATCTGAATCGTAAATTAAAGTAATAATAGATACCTCAAATTGCCCACATGGCACATGATGCTTGAAGACTATCACACTGAAATGACATGTTCTTTTTTTTTTTTTTTAATTTCCAGTATAACATGTATAATGCTAATGATTCTTAATGACAATGGAGGTCATCCTAAAGACATTTCTTGTTTGTAAATAGACGAGGTAATAGTTTGTACTGGTGGTAAAAGAGAGATCTCTCATGTGTATATGATGGAAAAGTGTGGGTTTGAGTTTGAGAAACTTGTCGTGAAGTCCAAAATGCATAAATTTCTGGTGGTCACCGTTTTGTGGGATGAATCTGTGACAAAAAGATTACAACAGAAACAAGAAAGAAGACAATGTCGGATCTCTCCCTATTAAAACTACTGTCTTGATATCAATCATGAGGAGAATATCTGTAAGAAAGACCCCCAACAAGTCATCACTGCGTAATAGTAAGAGATCTAAAGTGGACTTCGATTCCTAAATTCAACTAAGTAGGTTAAATTAATTCGTCCCTATGTTTTCAGTTTGTTAGCATAAAGAAGGCCCTGATGATAAAACTCACTCCGCTTTTTAGATCAGTTGTGTTATTCTGCACCATAGGAATTTGCAAGTTAAATGAAAGAAAAAAAGGTGTTCATGTATGGAGGGGGGGGGGGGGTGCCACATAAAAGACGCATACACTGCAGCACATTATTATCATCAATATCCCAAATGTAGTTTACAAAGGTCTGGATCATGAGACCTTCCTTCAACGATGCGACACAACAGTTCCGTCTTGCATTTGGCATCACAGGCGCCAACAGGATTCATGTTCTCAAAGAATGAATAAAACATCTGGAACATTTGATCATCGGACTTGAACCTTTGTACGAGGTCCTCCCAGTCATTAGCATACAGGCTATTCATCATGTAAGTTGCCCTGGCGGAATACTCAAACTGCCATGTTGGATCATTGCGTGTGTTGGCTTCACTTAAGTTGAGGTAGACGTTCTTGTAGTCTAAGACGGCCCAAGAACTATTGGTATAGTTTCCATCGATGGTATATATTCTAAATACAGGATTGCCAGAAGAACATGGGCTTATACTAGGCATCACAAATCCAAAATTGACGGGCCTCGAGAGAGTTATATCATCGTAAAACATCTGGAACCAATCATGGTGACTGTGGCCATAAAACTGATTGACAATAGTATTTTCGTAACGATTTACAATCTTGTAGAAATTGTGACTCCACGCTTTGAGGCATTTGCCTCTGCCGGGTGGGATGTGCATCAAGATGTGCACTTTCTCATTCTTGTCCTCTGCCTCTTGAAGCTCCTGGATCAACCACTGCAAGACATCACAGGGATCTGTGGTGTTTAGTAGAAGCCAGTAATTACCTTTATTACAGTAATTATTATTGATGGAGATAATTCTAAATCCCGGAAAAGGAGAAGTGGAATATCCACCACAACGTGAGATGGTGTCTGCAGCCGATTTGGGCAACCATTTCCCCCAAACTTTGGCGAGGGTACTGTACAACCAATCAGTGTTGTAACCGGGTATTCCCGGAGGAGGAAAGCTATTGACGGGTACAGATTCATGATTTCCTACACAATAATACACTGGTTTATCTGGGAGGTAACTAGTAAATATGTTGTCCAGCGCTGCAATATGTTCTATCTGGGAAGTCTTGCTTTGGTTCCACACGTCATGGGCTGGGATATCTCCTGTGAATATGATGTAGTCAAACTGATCTTGAATTTTATTTAGATACTGAAACAAGTTGCCGACTAACGCCCCCGGGGCGTCACAAAGTGTATAGGTTCCGAAATGACCAGCTAAGTGTGAGCTGACCTTGTCACCGGAATGTGTGGCCAGATTGACGCTGCTGTTGTCGTTGAGTCTACAGCATACTGGTTCATTACAGTCCACCATGGTGCCTTCGAGATACTGAAAGTCCCAGTGTATGTCACTCAAATGGAGAACTTGGAGTTTTGGAGCTGTTGGTTGTGGTGGTAGAGGTGGCCTGGGTGGTGGTTTAGGTGTATCTGGCAAAGTAATGTTCCACATTTCTCCCGGGTAGTAGGGCGTGGAACATGCCTCGCCTAGCAATATACCACAGGCCTCGTTAGGTGCTAGGGCTAGGTTGGAGACCACGTAAATGATCTCATCCTATACGAAGGAAAGAATGAAATTCTTACTATAATAATTACTTGACTCTATGATTTATGAGGACTGCACGCATTACCTTCATGAATATTAATTCTTGACAGTAAACGGGCGAGCAATAGAGACAAATGTCACAGTCTTTTCACCATCATAAACATTATTGTCATGTGAGATGGATTTGCCATGGATACGCCTTCTGCATTATCGCGGGGTATTTTTTCAAGCAGTGACAAAGGCTTTTTTTTAACATCGTTATGTAATATTCCGTTGCCACTACAGGTAGGCTTGTAATTTCAAATTTCCGAGAAATTTTGGAACATCAGGTGAAAAAAAAACGTATGCAGTACATGTATTCTTTGTATGGGCTTTTAAATTCTAAGAGATCCTTAAAGCTGAATAATTCATTGTTATACACATACATGTATATATTTTTAAAATTCTTTTCCGTTCAACAGCCTTGAGTATATCATGGACAACATGGGCGGACTGTGCATGCCATCAGTCTTCGTTGTCAATGTATGATAATAGTGCACTGTATTTTGACTAAATCGTATATGGACCAAAACTGCACAAACTATGAAAAATGGACAGGTCTGGCCGGCGGATACGAAATTGTGAGAAGATTAAAGTTACAGCAAACCTACCTTGAAGAGCGGTACCAACATTGAACAGACTCTTTCATCTTCAATCTTGAAAAGTGTGCAGACTCTGGCACCCAGTTTCACGATTTCTTCCTGCGTGCTGGATTTCTCAACCAACTCTTGTACGAGAAACACAATTGCCTCACAAACATCACAGGAGATCGGTGGTCCCCCGCCGTTCACCCCACGCTGACGTTCGAAGTACGTTTCCATTGGGTCATTTGCTTGGGTGATCGGAACACCTTTACAGCCCTTGTCTCTCTGACAATCACGTGAATGGAACGTCGGCTTCTGAATCTCTTTCATGTATTCCTTGAACGGGAGATTGACCTAATTTCGCTGTCGGTTCGTGCTGAATCCCACCGTGGCCTTCAAATTCTTTGTGCGTCTATTCCCCAAATCAGGCGAGACAGCAATGCCTGGGATGACGAAGCAAAGAAAAACAGTCCAGAAATAAGTGCTTTCCATCTTTGATAGTTAGGAATGGTGTCTTTGTGTACAAAAATTGATTTTCAATACAGACTTGTTTTTTTTTTTACTGCCACATTGTTTGAATTTTCCTAGTTTCCCAAGGAAACTTTCAGTGAAAGTATTCTGCCTACTAAACACAGCACACTAGACCCAATAACACTAGATAAAATTGATTTCACACATAGAGTTTCTTCAGTTTGTTCCTGGACACACTTTACCAGAAACCACAGAAATATGTTTGAGCGTTTCTTATGTGTTTGTGTTCAGGGGTTCAGTACTACTGTACTCCTCAAGGCTTTAGTTTATCAGATGAAGAGGAGGGCGCCTCTCCAGCCCAAAGTTTTAAATTTTATCTGATAACTCGTTTATCAGAGACCAGTGCACACATTTTTATCACATGGATGCATAATATAATATATGCATTCTTGTTTTCACCGTCAGTTCAAATCTGTTATTCAAATATGGCTTCGAATATGTAAGACAAAGTACAATAATCTCTGATAGGCTAATTTTTCATGTTATCCCATTAGTCTCTCGATTAGATCTGTTTAAGTTCGTCCTGACTTATTCATTATTAGAGAATAAAGTAAAGCTTCAGTGCTATTGTAGTTGAAATGAAATTGTTACTGATAACCTAAAATTGTTTCTTCTGTTGTTGGCTGATCCTAAAACAAAATTTGTATCTTCCTCAACACTGAGAGCTTTATCTTAGCTCCATAACAGATTTGACAGCTGATTCTGTTTCTCCATGATTCTACTCAACATCTTTATCCTATTTACCATTTCAGTACTTTTCAATTATCTCCGATAGGTTTGGAATTTGATAATTCAGTGTGTACCTTCTGTCTTTCTCGCAATAAAAGGAATAGAAAAAGAAAACAACAACAAAGATGTAACCAGGTGTAAGACAAAATGCAAGACAAACAAACAAACAATACTTAGCTTTATGCTACCCCGAGAGCATGTGCCCCCCCCCCCTTACAACAAGGTAGGCCTACCGTATTCCCAGGTATCGTATATGTGCATGCGACAGGTGCATGCTGTAATAAAATCACAAAAGACTTAAGTCAAGCTGTGCGTCTTACACAAATTGTTTTATTGAATTAAAAATAAACACAATAATATGCCCAACTTGGAAAAGCGTTGCTCTAACACAGAGAACGAAAAGTAGTTCCGACGCACTGCTTGACATCGATCAAATAAAGTGTAGGATGTGTTTTAAGATACAAAATACTGGATGAGTTAGAGTTGTACAAGGTCAGACGGGACCATGGAAGATCGTGGCGACTACTGATACTCTCAGTCCTAATATAAAATCTCCGTTAACGCAGCAGCGAAGGGCAAATAAATAAATAGATAAATAAATCAATAAATCATGAATGAATGAATGAACGAATGAATGAATGCATGAATGAATGAATGAATGAATGAATGAATGAATGAATGAATGAATGAACATAAAAAACTGCACGGAAACAGTTCCATAAAGACACTGACACTAAAGAAAGGAAAATGATGTAAGAAAATTGCTGTGTAAAATGAACAGTTTATTTATTATCTGACCCAAGTTACAGTGGGAAAATTAAAATCTGACACTGGTGTGTTTGATTTCTAATCTCAACACATGTATAAAACTAAAATTAGCGATGAAGACTAAAAAATGATATGCAGAATGATTGCAAAGTCCGTTGTTGTTTTTTTTCGCTCTCGAAAGAGTTTCAGCCAGCTAGAAGGCACTACTGTCGGCCGTTTTCAAAAAAGCTTTCTGATTATATTATTATTCCTGAATTACAATATGTAACACATTCCATACTCAAAGCAACAGGTCATTCGGATGTGGACCTACATTTGATGGTTGAAAATTGGTAGGCCTAAGATTAATTAATGCGGTTATGACTAGCAGAGGTACCCGGCATTCCTCTCATCATCTTCCCATCTCCTCCCCCTTTCCCCCTCCTTCCCCCTCCGTTTTCCCCTTTATGGTCTTGCACCAATTCTGATTTAATCTCCTGTGGTGGGCAAGTGTGCCCAACAGTGAACAGCAATGTGTCACTGGCAAGACTTCTGAAAGGGACTGTGGTTCACGAAATAACAGACTGCCCCCCCCCCCCCAAAATAAAAGCAATTTAAAAAAAAAATGTTTTATTACTACAAAATGTGATATATTATATAGGATTACTCTCTGCCTTGGACCCAACAGTTTGTAGCTTTATTTTTATTTAATGGTCGAATGGTGTACTTTATGAGGTTAGACGTGGCATAGATCTTTGATTAGCCATGAGCATTTCCGCGGACAGCCCTCATTTGATAGTATAAATATTAGCTGTGTTTAAGTAAAAGAAAATACCTGTATCTAGTGATTTTATTCCTCATTTCTGCAATGATTATTCTTCCTTCTCGCGTGCACATTATAATAATATAGGATTATGCGTAATATCACAAGTACCATCACATTTACTTGTGTCTATTACATAAATCTGGATCATGTGACCTGCCAGTTTTGAGATCGCACAGCATACCCGCTTTACACTTGTCGTCACACGCGCCCGTAGGATTCATGTTCTCGTGGAACTTGTAATAGAGCCGAAACAACGCATCGTCTTTTTCCATCCTTTGGATGACATCCTCCCAATCGGCAGCATAAAAGTTGGTCATGTTGTAAGCTGCCTTTGCTGAGTAGCCCATCGACCATTCAGGATCGTTGTGTAGGTTGGCCTCGGTCAGATTTAGATAAAATTGTGTATAGTCTAACACGGCCCGGGAGCTGTTGGGATAGTTTCCGTCGATGGTGTAAATTCTAAACGCAGGATTGCCAGAAGATGACGGAGTTACGCTTCCGACAACAAATCCGACTCCTAGAGGTCTTTGGAAAGTGACGTCATCGTAAAACAGGTGAAAAGTGTCGTGATGGACGTGTCCATGGAACTGGTTGACTATAGTATTCTCGTAACGATTCACGATCTTATAGAAATTGTAGCTCCACGCTTTCAGACAAACTCCAGATCCGGGTGGTATGTGCATTAAAAGGTGGACTTTCTCACTGTGATCTTCAGCTTTCTGCAGCTCTTGAATCAGCCATTGTAGAACGCCACAGGGATCGGTGGTATTTAAGAGCAGCCAATAATTTCCGGTATTACAGTAATTGTCATTAACAGAGATAATTCTAAATCCCGGATAAGGCGAGACAGAATATCCACCGCAACGTAAAATAGTGTCCATCGCCGATTGTGGAAGCCATTTTTTCCACACGTTCGCCAAAGTGCCGTATAACCAATCAGTGTTGAAACCGAGTATTCCTGGTGGGGGAAAGCTGTTGACCGGAGCAGACTCATGATTTCCTACACAGTAATACACTGGTTTGTTGGGCAAGAAGGTGTTGAATAAACTGTCAAGTCTTGTAATGTGCTCCACTTGTGAGGATTTACTTTGGTTCCATACGTCACGGGCTGGAATGTCTCCAGTAAAGATGATGTAATCAAACTGGTCTTGGATTTTGTTTAAGTATTTAAACAAGTTCAGTGCTAGGGACATGGGTGCATCACAGAGCTCGTATGTGCCATATTTGCCTGCCGTCTCAGAACTATTTGAAATGTGGCTAATCTGGCTCGTGTTGTCATTCGCCCTGCAACAAACAGGCTCTCCACAATCAGCCACAGTGCCTGGTAGATACTGAAAGTCTATGTGAATATCACTGAAATGGAGAACTCTGAGTTTCGGGGCTGTTGGTTTGGGAGGTGTCGGAGGTTTGGGTGCAGGTTTGGGAGTGTTTGGTAAGGTGACATTCCACATGTTTCCTGGGAAGTATGGTTTTTCGCATGAATCACCCAGCAGGATACCACAGGCTTCGTCAGGGTCAAGGGCCAAGTTTGCCACCACGTATAAAACTTCGTCCTGGAGAAATTTGATACATTTTTGTTAAAGTTTGAGTGAATATTAGCAGCAACAATACAAATACCAAATTTTTGTTGTTGGTGTTGTAGTCAAACATTTTGTTAATTGAACTTTGAAATTTGTTCGTTGTAAAACACTTCATTTGTAATGTTTTAACTAGAGCAGTTACGCTCCAGTACGCTATCAAAAGTAATGATCTCGGCTGTCTATTGTAAGCCTACGCTTCTGCACAATAATTGGCTCTTTTCGACTTGGCAGACGGTTAGCAGCTAAATAGTTTTTGTGCTGCATGCCTGGGCTGTGGGTATGGAGAAAGTGCCTAGCCCATGGTGCACTTTCCCCCTCTCGACAGTGTTGATTTGATCCATTGGAACGACATGGTCGGTACGCGTGGAATCAACAGTGTTGCAGGAGGTGCATTCCTCCGTGTAGTCTGCCTTTAGGGGTTCTCCCTATTTTTAATAATTAATAATGAATTATATACATTTTTGTTTGGTTGGAGATATGGGTGGGGGGGGGGGGGTGATATGGCTGAATTTTAATCTATTAATTTTTAGTTTCATTTTTGCCCGGGCAGCGGCCTGTACGGCCTACTCTTTACGATTTCCATCTGCCAAGGTTTCTTTAACGTGCGCAACGTGCACACCGGCCCTCCGAATTTTTCTTCCTTATCCGAGAAGACTAGGTACTCAATCCTACCCCCTAATAGGATCAGAGACACGAAAATATGAGAAAAATCCCAATTTCCAACATACCTGCACAGCCCGGGTTTCGAACGCGGGACCCTTGGCACGAGAGGCGAGCACCTTGCCTCTAGACTACCTTGGGCGCAATGACTGGTATGTAACTACTGATGCTGCTGTTATGGCTTTTGTATTAGTGTTGGATGCAAAATTTTCTAATTTCGGTCAGGATATCTCACACGTCCCGAAAAAAAGCACGAAACAAAAAATTCTTTCAACCATTTTGCTATAAGGTGTACGAGAAAATCATAATTTACTCACCTTCATAAGGGGAACAATCATTGAACAAACTCTCTCATCTTCTACTTTGAACAAAATGCACACCCTGGTTACAATTTTCACGATGTCCTCCTGAGTTCGAGCTTTCTCGATCAAGAGTTGTAACTCTGTGACGTACACCTCGCACATGTCACAGATAAGATTCCATTTCTGTGGGCCATGATGACGGCCCAGATTCGACGTCATCGGATCTCGCAGAGAATTCCGAGTTGCTGTGGAACTGTTTTCGTCATAGATCTTCTGCTGTGATACAGAGTCATATTTTGCACTGATTGGGCGGTGCATTAAGGTCTGCCAGTTGTCTCTGATGGTGCTCTGCTTAACTGCATGCCGAACAGGGCTTCTCTCCGTCTTATGGACATTTAGCTTGTGACAGTTGACACAAACTGCGCCGAGGAAAAGGATGAAACATATAACACCGTTCTTGTCGACGAACTTCATTTTCACCCTATTTCATTGCTACTTTGGCATTGGCAAACAGTTGCAGAATGACAACACTTATCAGACGGCACATGTGCAGGCGGCCTAATTTAGACCTACTACCGTCATAACCGATTCGCGGTTATCTTCGTAAAGCGTTACAGAAAAAGTATGATAATGGTTTGATCACTGAGAAGATTATCACGATTGCCTTGAGTTATCGCATTACTTGATTACTCAATTAAAGCTTTAATGAGGAACAGCAAAATGAAATAAAATACATTTGTTCTTGTTCTTTACACAACCATTGTTTGTTTGACGATTATGAGTTAATACCTGTTGCAGGTTTGAAACTATGTTAAAACATACAAACTCTGAATCGGGCTAATTTGTGGGGCCAAAAAAGTGTCTTCGGCAATTTCGGCATTTACAGAGCAAGTGCTAATCATCATCACCATCAGCATCTTAATCATCAATATTATCTCATCATCATCATCATCATCATCACTAAGAAGAACTTGAGCAGTTATCAACTTATCGTTATCTTAAGTAAAAATGATATTGTACTTACTTCGGCAACAAAACTACCTCCCAGACAAATGATAAATTTGTTTAGTTTAAGCAAATTATCCTAGAGTTAAACACTAACATCGACAACCATGCAGTCCTTTCTTTCCTATATCAGAGTAGTTCAACATAGGAAACTCTTTTCAACGAATTTACTACTGTAACAACAGGAGCAGAATACGATAAAAGGCGATGGCTATTTAGCCTTATGATCTGATGAAAATTGTCTTTGTCTGTAGGGGCCTATAGACCCATCGAGTCTTTACTCTCATGTATCAAGACAAAAGTTTCTGCCAAAAATTATAGGCCATAAAAGATTACTAAAGATTTTAGGAATGGCCAGTGCTCCCCAAGAACTATTGCGGCTCAACGTTATGGTTGCAGCGGTGTTTTCATTAACATATCACATGAAACCGTAGACCATTATATTTGGATGGATCATTAGTACACTGTAGGCTATTACATTATATAATTTAGTAACCCTTTAGTGACGCGTTTTTGAAGAACAAAAATGATGGGCACCGGTACCTAAAATTAATCAGACAAAATAAAAGATAGAATAGCAGACCAATCAAGAATAACAAAAATCAAACGGATGGTGTGTTACTAATGTTTCTAAAAAAATAAAAAAAAAGCTGGCCCAATGATGAACCAGTACAAGTATGAAGGATCAAATTTAACAGGAAAATGAAAAATACGTTGTCACCTGCAGTAATTGTGAGAATACATTTGGGCAGTTTAATGATATGACCGGCGATATGACCATAACAAAGGTGTTATGATTTGGTGAAAAAAAATGTTAACTTAGGTTCCTCCATGAATTGCTCTCCCCCCCCCCCCCCCCCAATCCCTGGCGGTTCCATGTATTTTGTTTTCTTTCTTCTCGACGTTACATGTAGCCTATCCAATTCTCTCTCTCTCTCTCTCTCTCTCTCTCTCTCTCTCTCTCTCTCTCTCTCTCTCTCTCTCTCTCTCTCTCTCTCTCTCTCACTCTCTCACTCTCTCCCTCTCTCTCTCTCTCTCGTCTGTTTTTGAAACTTCCACTGTATCAATCAGGGTTACTTGTCTTGTACCGGTACCGTAGGTAATTTCAATCCATTTTTCAGTGTCAGCATTGCCTGCACCGAGTCTGTTATTTAGGTTATTCAAGCTGTGGAAGTACCCAATGGTCACTCTTTCGCAATGGACTATTATTAGAACATAACGACAGAAATTATAATTAGATAAGATCTGAACTGAAAGGGCCTGTTTGATTGCATTTTGCCACATAAGGGAAGTAATGAAGTAAATTAACTTTGATTCCTTCCCCTGGTCGCCGATTTTACGGTGTAAATATTATTATACCACGAGAACAGATATCTGTAATACTCTGTTATCATTATATTTATCACCATCGTCTGTGAGTAAGAATGTTTGTGAAAAACAAATAAAATTGTACAAATATCTGAGTTATTGATTCTGCTTGAAAATAAATCGCACTAAAAAATTAAGAGTCTCGTAAACCGGCTAAAAAGAAATAATCCATTTTCTAGGTGACAGATTGACCCCGAACCGTTGTGATAAACAATATGGCGGATAATTCCTCTTGATCGTCACTCGGCGATGTGTTGAAGGCGACAAATTTTCAGGTTTACTTTGGGAAAACGCTTTTTCTTGGACTCTCATTTTCATGCCTACCGTCTATTATTAATTCTTTCCCCTCTTCATTTCTTCCCTTTCTCACGTTTACGGACTGGAAATGGGAGTACTAGTTTTCTTTCAAGTTTGATAATTTTAATTTGGGAGGAGTACCTTACTCGAGCGCCACTTTGTCAGATTGTCAGATTGATAAGTAACGACGTGAGGGTCTAGTCAGTTTGTATCATCGAGGCCGTAGGCCGATGTTCGTCTGGGCAGTAGTCAGATTGACATATCAGGGAAAGCCCCCGGGGTAGCTATGTATCATCTCTTTTAGTTAGTTTCTGGTCTTTGGCGCTCGAGTACGGAACTCCTTCCAATTTGAACATTTTTTCTGACTCTTGCCCCACTGTAAATAACATGGCTTTGTTTAGTTTTCTGGAGATTGCCGGATTTGGTAATATTTCCCACTGGAATGACAGGCAGTATCAATTCTTTTATATCTTCACGTTTTGATACCAAAACTTGGCCTAGTGAAAATTAATAAGGGGAATTAAATAGAACCAGAAGGTATTTAAATTTGTGTTCAGTAAAATTAGCAAAGTATCATTGCATCTGTCCTTTCTCCCATCCTTCGAACCATAATAATCAGATTATTAATCATTAATTTGTATCCAGTTGTTGTGAGGCCCTTTAGACCTCTGTTATATGATTTGAAGCCATAATATCAGTTTACTTGTTGGTAACCAATATTCAATGGAATTCAGGTGATAAGAGAGATATATACTAATGTTTCTGAGCCAGCAAACCTACATTATCTGCTGTGTGAGAGTGACATTAAGTTTGCACATAAGGGTGACATCATTCCTATGTAGATCTGTTGGTTACGATATCGTGCTTACATCGGTACCTATTTACTGCGAAACCCCACGAAACCCTGCAAAACCCCACGAACTAGAATCTAGATCTAGTCGATTCTCTGCTAAAATCTAGATCCAGATTGTAGATCTCGGCTTTCTTGATGTAGGCTCGGTAGTCAAATTCCTACGCCCGTTGATAAATCTTACCTGACATCCCCCCCAAAAAGTAAATAGCGTTATTAAAAGCTTAATTTGTAAATATAATACCGTAATAGAAAAGAAGTACAACATATGCTTACCTGCTCTGTAGTTGCGAACCTTAAGATGCGGAATGAAATTGAAAATCGGAAATTTCCTCTTTTGTTGCAAATGCGGTTAGCAACAGGAAGTGACCATTGAACAATATTGCCAGATAGTCATCGACACAAAATACCAAATTATTATTTTAAAACACCAAAACCAAGCCAAACTTTTAGTTTTAAAAAGTTGCTACATGTATATTTTGTGGTAAATAAACCATAATTATGAAAACAATGTATCGTTACATTTTCACTTTTCGGACACTTAAAAAATAGGAACTGAAATTAAAAATTCCGTGGGGTTTCGAGGGGGTTTGTGGGGTTTCACGGGGTTCTGTGGGGTTTCGCAGGGTTTCATGGGGTTTCGTGGGGTTTAGCGGTAAATAGTTACCCTGCTTACATTGGTTTGATGTAGGGGCTCTACTAACCCTATGGAAATCCTGTACTGTAGATATAAATCTGTGTTAGAGTGACACAATGGCATAATTGCTAGGAATTGGTACTAACATACTTCTTCAATAAATTTTTACATTGTGTCATATCCAAATTCTTTGTGAACATGATTCGAGTTACGAACATTGCTGTTTTCAGTATCATAGTCCTCTAACTTTTCCTTGAACGTTCACATTGTGTGATATCTGTCCTCTTTTGCTATTTTGCCATACAACTATTTATTGTCATTACTCATTGCATATTTCTTTTTTTGTGGGATGAACAGGTTTTAAGGCTGAATCAAATCTGCCGCCAGCATGCAAGCCTACACAAAACCCCTATCATTGTGGCAACTTGTAGAACAGCATGTTCATCTTCATGAACAAGATGAGATAAAAGACATGCTAGGAGCTTCCCTAGTTGAGCAAAGCCAAGAGTTACATGAAGAGGTAAATTCTGTTGTTTTTTAACCACAAAGCACATGACATACAAATATTTAAAATTTCATCTTGGGCTAATTTTATGAATTAGGTGTTAAGACTGACCTAGTGGCTTCATTTGGCTAAATGAGGCAAAATAAAGTTGACAGATTTGATGATAATTCCATCAATGCAGATGCAAATGTTACAATCTGTTAGTTCACAGGATGTGTCATAAGATGGAGGAGTATTAGATGGTGCCATTTTGCAAAAGCTCGAGTTCACAGGATACATGAAATGATTTAAGTGCTTAATAGAGAGTGAGCAGTCAGTTACGCCATGTAAATGATGGGCTGGTCTATGTTGCTAGAGTGCAGAAGTGGCAGAAGAGGTCTGCAAACAGCAGGTATTGCTGTTGTGCAAAAAGGAGATTAGAGTTAAAATGAACAAAGTTGTTCAGTCATTTTGCTGGTGATGGATCACTATGATAATTTGTAATCTGCGATGATTTATGGCAATTAAATTTTTCATATATTTCGTACATCTCTATTCTTGGCCTGTTGGTTTAATATGTGCTTATTGTACATGATAAACTTTCTGCTTTTGATAGCCTTAAATGATACAAATGAAGGCTTCTCATGAACTCTCCAAACAATTTTATTTGAAATGCAGTAAGTAGCTTTATTTAATGTTTTTTTTTCATCTCACTTCAGATTGACATGTTGCTAGACATATGGCGGGAAATGAGAGATGAAAAGAGTGATGCTATGCCGCCTTCAAATCTATTACCAGAGCCACCGAATCAAAGGGACAGATTAGTGCAAGAAATCTGTTTTTTCCTGGATAATGTTAAAGCTAAGGCAAAAGAAAAGGGGATGTAAGTTGTCTGCAGTGAACATAACATGGTGTTTTTGTCTTTTTATATTTTTATAATTTTATCATGAATTTGCAGTCTAAAAGTTAAGTATGGCTACATTGTAATTTTTTAATCACAATGTAGGAAATTATATATCTGTAGAACAGTTTTTACCCTAGTGTTTGAGGTATTCTGTAAGCATCAAGAAATACCATATTTTATCTTGCACATGATGTGTTTTTGATCCTTTTCTTCACCTTTGTTTTGCAGTGATCCAGAACATATTCTCAAAAGACATAATTCAGAAATTTTGGATTATGCAAGTGAGATAACACGTAAGTGCAGCAGCTTAATAATATATGTGTTCTTGTATTTAAGTTTATGTCTGTTTATGAATGGGCCAGGCCATTTGTAAAATTCTTGCCCTACTTAATATCAAGTGAATATGCAAATTATTAATGGAAGTCAGGTTCCAAAAGCTAAAAAGGAAAGACAGCCAAAATGCATTTGAATAACAGGACGCGTTGAACATAAACTGAGTCAGATATCACTATATTTCTGACAAACAAAGCTTTGCCTCTTAGTCACTTTGGTTCAATACAGTAATAGACATTACTTTGTAAGTTGTAAAATGACAAGTCTGACAGTGATAAAATAATTGAGTTTGAACACATTATTATCAAGGCAATATCAGGTAAGATGTGCCTTTCTGATGAAAATGTACAATCAAAACATTGAGGAGCAATTTTCTTCTATAAGGGCTGGAGTTTGACAGTGTTTTGGGTGTTGAAACATCACTACGTTCTATCTGTAAGACCTAATTTCATACATCTCACAGTCAGCATAATGTATAGTGACAATTGTGTATATCTAATGTGTATGACAATCTGATGGTCTAGTTTAATTTGTTGAAGGGATGCAATAATTTACCTAGTGCAAATGAATGACATTTTCGAGCTGAATAATAAAGGAAAAAAGAAGAAACAGAAGATACCCTTCCATTTTCAAGATGTCGTCTCCCATGTCTTACTTTTTCTTGAAAACATAATTGTCTAATTGCAAATACTTTTGCAGGACCCGGTTCTTCAATGAGTAGAACATCACGGTCATCGGATGGTCGTGAGACTCCCATGATGCTTATGTCACCTGATAGGTCTGTGTCCAATTTAAAAAAACACCTGTCAACATTTTCTGTTTTCTGTACATACTGTGATTTTATGATAGTAAAGCTTAGGCTAGACTTTTGTTGTGTGGATAATTTAAAAAACATCTGATGCAGATCTGATGAAAATACATAAGTTCTTTTGTGATAGATGGTATTATCATTGATCAATTGTTATTTCATTTGATAGATAGATTTGCAATACATTTGATGGCTATGCAATTTGCACCAAAACCAGTGAAGAAATTATACAAAAAATTGTATTATATTGTATATGTAGTATTAAAAAAAAACACAATCAGAGGAGGATAGTTACATTAATTTGCATTGTAATGAGTTTTACTCATAAAGTATTCTCTTCATTTGCACTGCCTGAGTAACTTAACAAATTAAATGCGTAGATGGAAAAATGGAGCTAAAATGCTAAAATTCATATTGGTTCTTAAGTTTACTATGAAATGTAATGGCATTTCATATACTTTTACTCTCCTCCACACAGAATCTCTCTGGCACATGAATTGACAGAAGAAGTTGATGCAGTAAATAAACAACTAAATTATCTAGATTTTGATAAAGTTTGTGCAGATTTAAGGTATGATTTATGGACATTTAAAATACAATATTTGATCTTATATGGCAAATGTTTTTGCAAAGGGGTGACCTAAGTAACAAAAACCTAACTTTCTGCTGTATGACATATCAAATGCTCTGTCTTCTTTTGTGATGGGATAGTCAGTGAAATAATTTGACAGCATTCAGCAGACATGACACAGTTTTGTGAACTAGTAGTGAACTGTATTAATTTACATGTTCTTACTTTATTTATGAGAATTATGAACTTTATATAATTCAGTTGCCTTTCAAGTCTGTATTGCCAAAATATGAATCAGTTTTTATTTAACAATCCAGTGGTTTATGACACTGCAAAGTTTAATATTTAATCCTTTCCCTGCGGGCCAACATTCCATGTCTGGACGGAGCTCCTCCTGAGTTTACATGCCATACTGCACAGTGCATTTGTAAACAAAGATTGCCTTACAACAGCTGTCCAGACTATACACTTATCGCACACGTGGTATTGCTGTACACACTAGGACAAAGAAGCTTTACCAAGAATTCTATTTTTAAGGTTCCGTGTCACGGGATGTTAATTTCCAATACAGCGGTCAAGGAATACCTTTACAATGTCACAGCGCAGGCCGCGTTGTACCGTCTGCCTCTAGGAAAGTGTGTGACGCAGTGTGCGTTGTACTGTAGGGAAAGAATTAAATAAATATAATTAGTAGGGAGCGTATAATTATCAAAACAGAAGTAAGTATGACTTTATGAAGAGACATTGCCCAAGCTGACTCCAATGCTTTGTTTCTAGGTCCACACTAGAAAAGGAAGTGGAGACATTGTTGCAAGACATCCACTTTTTGCAGGGATGTCTAGACACACAGGCTGACATTAGAGATTGTGTGACTCCAAGGCTTAACTCAAGGGAGCCAACTCTTTCAGGTATACTTACATATTGTGGCACCAGGTTGTGCTTGTTATGGTTCATTAGATGGACCTTGTAAAGTTGTGAATAAGAATTGACACTGCTAAAAGTTACAAAAAAAGGGATCAGTGAAAAGGATTAACATCTTGGTAAAATTTCCTGAATAAACTTTCGAGGTGAGAGGGATCTTTGAACACAACCAGTTGTACAATATAAATGTGAAATCTCTAGTTGTCCAGTCTCATGACTTCAGCAGAACGGCTTTCTTATAAAAGTAGCTAAACATCTGGCAGAATCCTAGATGGTAAACAGTTTCAACATTATAAAACTGTTTATTTGAACATCTGAGGCTTTAGATAAATTATTTTCTTTATTTTCTTCCTTACAGAGCTGAGAGAGGAGAGGTCTTTGCTGGAGAAAGAGCTATTTGCTGCTGATAGTCTGAAAGCTACACCAGTTGTGAACAAACCAATCTTTAATTCAAACAAGTGAGTCAATTGCTGTCTTACTTCATTTCCTACATATATAATTGCCTACACTTCAGACAACAAAGAATGGCAATATTGGCTGTAGTTTAAAAAAACAACAAAAAAAGGTGTTTAATCGAAATCAAATGAGTGGAAGAACCAAAAAAAAAAAGAAAATGAGAAAATAAAATTTAAGAGAGGAATGCAAGAGTTATAGTTTGAAATCTAATCTTTATTCATTCCAACAAAGTTTTGTGATGTGCCATATAGGATAAAAGAATATATTTAGAGAGAGTTGCACATCCCAGTCTGGTAAACCAGAAGGAGTTCATGTAAAGATTAAATGTGACACGTTCCGACGGTTCGGGGCATAAAGTACCCTGGACTGTTTTGAGAAAATTCGCTCAATACATTGCAACCTTTTTTTTTACCAAAATTTTTTTCCCATAATTTGTAAATTTATCTATTAAACTTTAGTTTTAACCTTTAAAAAATTACAAAATTATGCTTTAAAATATTTATGTCACTTTTCTTCAATGGTTTCTGTAACAAAATAGCACATTAGTCCCTTTACGATTTATTCAATAACAGCTTACCAACCTGGCAGTGTTTGGTATCATTTTAAACGGAAATTCTAAACCTTCTAAATGTAGAACCAGCTTTAGTTTGTTTTAAAGGGTCGATGCGCTATTCTTGAATAAAAACAGGTGAAACCAGTAAACAAAACGACCCCGAGGCTGGCAACACAAGGGAAATCCCCTAAAGTTTGATAGTTGATTGGTCGAGAACAGTCACATGACATCGCGTTGGTTAAAATGGCGTCTAGAGAAAGTGTCATTCGAGATTGCTTAAACTCAGCAAGAAGCTCGAATTTTGCAAAATGTTGTCCATGAAAAGGATCTGAGAGATTTGATAGAAGTCTATTTGATGGAAGATGATGGTGAAGAAGATTTAGAATTGGAGTATGATGAGATGGAAAGGAGTTTTGAAGCTAGGTCTAGGTGCTTCGAAGGTGCTTCAACATCGGGAGCTTTAGATTTAGAAGAGGAAGACAGCAGTGATGATGATGATGTAGATCGGGACGATGCAGATTTGGTAGTAGACACTGGAGTTAATATAGAATTAGAGGGTGAGGATGTTTTGAATCGAGACGACGAGATGGAAAAGGTCAGAAATTTTACAAGTGGGTGTAAGCTTAAGCTGGCGTCAGGGGAAACTGCGCCCAGAGCATAAACATAAAGAAGCCGTAAAACTTTAAGAACTTAATGAAACGGTTTGAAATTTTCTGTGTACCTAGAAGGCAATATAAGTATAAAACCCATACCAAATTTGGTTTGTCTAACACTATAAGAACATACCCGTTGCTATGGAGACAAATCTCAACTTTTATGCTCAATTTTCTCAAAATTATGGATTTGAGCCATTCCCGTTTCGTCGAAGTTCAAATGAGCAAATCTCAGCCAAATTGCAACCGATTGTCTTAAACTTGGTATCAAATGAAAGCTTATGACATGGGCTTTAAGGTGGTACTCATATCTCAAAACACCCCAAGGGTACATTATGCCCCAAACCGTGGGAACGCATCACAAATGTGGATTATCGAGGTGTAACAGGAGAGTGGTCAAATTATATAAGTGTCAAATAAGCAGATAAGTTTGAATTAAGATATTCTGGCCTTTCTGTTTTGACATTTTTCATTCAACAACATAATAACATCTTCCAGGCAATTTTCTATAGTTTAGAAGACTTGGAAAAAGAGTAACCTGATAGCAGTCATCATTCTGGTGTTTTATTTTTCTCATATATATGCTCCCTATTTTCATATCGATGACTTTGAATGTTATATTTTGAAATCTACTTCTTTGTTCACAGGCCTTTACCAAGAACACCCCCCGGTCTTTCAGACAGTCACAACTCACCAGGAAAACCCACTCCTATGAGGGCAAGTCACAGTATTATTGGTCCAGTCAAGGTTAAACATGACATCATTGATCAGAGGTCCCCAAATGGTACAGTAGTTCTTCAGGGAGATGATGTTAGTGGTGAAATGACTGGGCAGAGTAACTCGAGTAGCAGTTCCTCTCAGTCCAGCCCATCACTGGATCTGTCCTCCAAAATGCAAATCTTGCCCAACCCTCCACCAACTTCACATTCTGAGATGGATACCAGGCTTCTCTTGGCACACAGAAAAGTTAATGAGCCAGGTCAACTTCCCTCATCTCAGTCAATGACTGTGCCCCGTGATGGGGTCATTGTCACATCGGGTGGTGCCCGTCGTAGAACTGTCAGTCCGGGGAGAGTTCGAGTTGTGGATGTTACAAATATAGTGGACATTCATTCTGGCAAGGGTGATGCAGGTGTGGCCAGTTTTTCTTCATCTACATCTTCTTCAATGCCATCCACAACATTTACACCCACTCCACCGAGCACATCTTTACCCAGGGACACTTCGCTGCGACCCAGCAGTGCACATGCCGACAGATTCAGGAAGATGGTCTTAGGATGTCGGGATGGGGAATAACTGCATTTATAGACCAGGGTATTTTTAGTTATTTTTTTTTTTTTTGTATAGGGAAGGGCAGAGAGCACAGAGATGTCAGGAACACTTAATTTGTTTCCATGCCCACTTGCTTACTGAGTGTCTCCAATGTCTTTACAGTGTCAGTAACCATTCATGCCTATATTATTCTGACAACCAATAACTGTTGGTGCACACCACCTGATTTTGATTAATTGACTAGTTGGTTGGTGAGATCACGACATTGAGTTTCAGTGAGTTCCAATTAATTGGTATGTGCTTGAGATCTATTGAAACTCAATGTCATGACATCACCATCCATCTAGTTGGTTGATCAAAATTAGCAAGTGCATGCCCAGGTTAAGAGATACAGTATTATCAAGTCCCTGGTGAGTATTTACAACCTGTCTCAAAGGACTCTTGTCAGAGGGGGCTGTCAGGACAATCATATTTTTTTTGGTCAAAAAAAAAAAAAGTCACTGTTTGAAAATTCTATAGCCATGAAGAACATTTCAGATATCTATGAAATATATTTTTTACTCACTTTTTGATCTAAGTCTGATCCCATCACAAGTGGGGAGGCATGCATAATCCCTTTCCGGCAACTCCTAGTGGATAATAGCAACCTTTTTGCAAGAATTGTTCATGAAGCTAAAAATTCAAGGAAATTTTTAACTACTACCATTTTTCTGGAGTTAGCAATGTTTTTGACCTGTTCATTTAGACCCTATGAATTTTGCACTGCAAATTCTTTTTTTGAATTGAGTGTTTGTGCAGGAAAATTAATCAGTATGGAGACTTTGCTGAGAGAATAATGACAGACATGTTTAAAACACTTTGAATTATAGAGTCACAGAGATATCACTCACACAAGTATGAAACCTTAGAGACTGGAATACACTGCAATAAAATGCTATTTTTTGCATGCTTAGATTTCTGTGATATTATGTACATACCTGCTTTATTGATAGTGACACCCTAATACCACCAGTCAGTCATTGCCAGAGAGTTTTATCATAATTTCACCATGTTCGTTTGACCGGGATTTGGGAAATGTACAATGTACAATAATTCACTGTGCCAGAATGTATCTTCAGGATTTTCATCAGAATTATTTCAGGGATGATGTAATTTGTTAGCATTTTATCTTTCTTTTACTTTTCAAATCACCAAAGATTCACAGAAATATATGTGATTAGGAGAAAGAGAATGTCTGAAAATACCAGATATTAATGAGTGAATATGTGTTGTTTCATTGCTCATATCTGCAATACATTTGTATTTCACCAGATTTTTTTTTTTTTTAAATTGCATTGTTGACAAAGTTCATATGTTTGAGTAAGCTATTCAGTGTGAGAGTATATTCAGTGATAATATTTATTATCATCACTTCGTTATTCATGCAAAGAAACAATTCAGGTATATTTCGTCTAGAAAAATGGTTGACTGATGCAATGAAAATTTGATAACTTCATAATAATATTGAGAATTTTTAATCACTGCAAATGTAAAGAGGAGTCACTTTCGTGCCCTGATTGTAAAACTGTAGAATTTTGATTCATATTTTTCCAAGCAGGGTCACATTTCCTCTGACATTATGACACAATTTACTTTTCACATGAAAAAACCATGTAACACTGGATATCTGTGTGCCACAAATGAAGCATTATTTTTGTTTTATTACTTTAATACATTCCCTTTTTATATGGTTTTATTATGTACATTATAAAATGCCATGTCTGTGATAAATTTATAGTATTATATTTGTAATGAGTGATTATTGAATTGGCCTTAAAAATCTGCTGGTATCCAGATTGAGACTGCAATTAATGTAGGCAAACATATCATCATTCCAAAGCAGGAACTGGATCTCTTCTGTCAAACAATTAATTTTCACTTCAAGTCAGAAAAGGTAACAGTGTACAAAATGTACAGAGCAGCAAAATATTGCCGATTTCACAAAATTCCATAATTCAACGTTCGAGAAATATATGACTATAAGCGAGGAGAATTACGAGCTGTGAAGTTTTATGAATTGGTAAACTGGAGTTTTTTTAGATAAACAGTTACACTTCTCCCTATGATTGATGATGTGGAAACAAGTACAAGGTCCAGATGTTGACCCCGAGACACGAAAAGCCAAGCATGTCAACCCACGACCTGTGCTTCAATAAACTTTCAGTTAAGTAGCCCAGTTCGTTAATTTAATTCCTACTGAAAAAATTCACAAGAAAAATATATGTAAAATGTCCCTGATTCATGAAGAACTGATCACAGCTGACCATTGTACGAGTTTGCTCATGGGGAGATATAGTGAATTACTCTTAATATTATCATTTGTAGATGGGAGATTCATTTTATAAGTGTGTTTACTGACATAGACATTGATGTTCACTGTCTCAGTAAGTTTTGAATCAATGCAAGCATAAAGAGTGTTATTTTGTGAGTAGAAGGATTTTGTGCAGGGGACTTTTAAACAAGAGCAGGAATAGAAATTCCAACATGATTATTTCCATCATATATTTTGCATATATATATATATATATATGCCTTGTTTTCCCTCACTGTCTGCTATAGATCTGTAGATTATTGATTCCACAGGGCAGATGAAGAGCTAGCTGTGCTCACATTAGTTATCATTAATCTTCCAGGAAGGGCCCATTGCTTTGTTTTTATGAGATGTAGTCATGCAATTTACAGATTAAATGATATCGTTCCAGATCTGAATAGCATGACAAAGTTTTTGTGTATCAGATTACAACAAAGTTACCCAATTATTTCAGTTTGGCAAAAGAAACAGAAAAAATGTGTGGTTAATTTACCATTGCCTCAGTTTGTAGTCCTGAAATTATTTACCTAGTAATTTCTGCTCACTGTAAATAATAATTTCTTCTGTCAAACATGAAATATGCAACAGCCCAAGAATAAAAACTTGAGAGAAATAGAATCACTCTTCCCTTTTGTTGCATTCATCAGTTTTATCTATCTTCTCTCTCTCCTCTCTGTCTTTCTCTATCACTCTGTCACTGTCTCCTCAGTCTCTTTCACTCTTTCTCTCTCTCCTTTCCATCTCTTTCTTCCATTCCTTCTCCTTCTTAATATTTGTTTCAAAGTTGTGTTAGTTACTGAAATTACATACTCATTATTTCTGTTTGTTTTGCCTTTTGATTGTGTGTACGCGTGTGTGTTTCATTCCATGGTTGTGTTACATCTTTGCAGGGGTAAAATTGGCTGGTTATCTTCTTCCAGATAGTTAATGCCTCTCGTCACGTGTATCTGAATGTGCACTTTCAGCATCCAAGTGCCTCCCGCACTATCAATTGTGTGTGTTCTTAAACAAAACAGAGAAACATTGGGGGCGGGAGTATTTATGGGTGTTTACTTTTCCTACACTCATGACGTGTAGTAAGTTTGTGTTACCATTAGGAGTTCTTCAGTCTGTGATGTTTGCTGGTGAATTTAGATGTATTGCTTTTACTTTAGTTTGATAATGTCAGTCTAGTTTTTTAAAACTTTATTTGGTTTTCTTGCCATTTGCTCTTGTCTGTGCAGTTTATCGATTGTTTTTGTGAGAATGATTCTGAGAGAGTAGAACTGCCAACATGGACTGGTTTGTTTGGCCAGGCCAAGCGGAAGATGGGTGGGTGCTTCTGGTAGAGTCTCCTTCTGTCTTACATTTTGTTACATTCTGTCTATCGTTTTGCCTATTCCTAGCACAGTGTGGCCATTATCGTGCTTTCTCCAAAGTCGAACTCAACTGGCCAGACCATCACCAGCTGTCACTTACGAGTGAACGAACGCACTGTTTTAACAGCTTGTCCTCAGGAATTATACAGATGCGGAATCCTGGCATGCAAGTTTTTTTTTTGTTTTTTCTCTCATTCTTATGATATTTTGTCACTCCTTCCTTACTGAGATACTCACTCCCCTCCTGTGAAAGTCATCTCTGATTTGTCACTCCTTTATTACGACATCCCTTCGATCATGCCTTTGATACCAATCTGTGTGTCCTATGTTCCGTACCTCAAGCACCCGGCAGTATCAGTAGTAATACATACCGGTACTGGGCTTGTTCTCCTTAGTGGCAATGCATTCTTAATATATGTTAATTCCTTAAAAAGGCGCATTCAGATTCTCTCATTCAGCTCCATAATGACAGTACTGTTTGGGAGCACGGATGTCTATTTTATTCTCACTTTGACAGAAAATTATTAAATAATAACAACTACATTACCACTACCACAACTGCTACAACTACTAGCTACTACTACTACATCACTACATGTCAACAATTGAAGACAGGCTTACAGATTCACTGTATGACACTCGGCGACAAGAATTGGCGTAAAAACTCCCACGATATTATTTTATTTTCTAAAAAAAAAAAAAAGGGGGGAAGGGGGGGGGGCCGAGGACACGGGAAGATGACTCAGAGATAATTATGTCCCAGTGCAGGAAAGCCACGCACGCAGCGCTTGCGCAACACCGCAGGACGACGCGCTCATTAACAAAGATACGCTTTATAATAAAATCATGCGATTCCATGGTGTATTGTAATTGTAAGTCACACTTAAGTGAGCTTAGCTGTGTTCCGATTACAAAAGACAGTAATTATCTTCAAGACAAAATGGTCTTGCAAATGAGCAAGGACAGCTAAAGCGATTCCGAGTTTCTCTCGGGAAATTAAGAGTTGGTAGTCGTGACCAGCGCTACTATATTTAGAGTTGAGCTCTTTTGTTGCCAAATGGCATCAGAGCAGCTGAATCAGTAAAACTGCTCTACGTAATAACATGCTATATTTTATTCATAGAATACCCACGTTGTGACTGTCCCTTCTCACTTTGCCCCATCTTTCCATTGAGCATCTCAAGCACTAAATCAGTGGTTCTCAACGTGGGCGATTTTGATTTCTAGGGCGGCCAAAATGACCAAAAGGGCTAACGAGTGGGGGGGGGGGGGGGGGCGAAAACAATGAAAAGTCTGGACTGTGTCTGCCAGGTCATAATTATGTTTTTACTTTCAACCTTTCACCCACCCTCACAATAAAACACGTCTACGTAACAGCGGCATGACCTAATGCATATGTCGTCCCACACGATAAAAAGAGAGTACTGCAAAGTCAATAGTTCATTTGGTAGGCAGAAATTGCCCTACTTTGTCGTTCACAGCCAAGCTGAACATAATAACTACGGTGTCTCACTTCAACAGACGTATATTATTTCCAACCAAAATTGCTTCAAGCTGTGACACACTTGCCATTTAGGCTACATCACTGGTGCTACTTGTGAAAATGTAATAATCTCTGAAGTAATACAGCTTAATGTGGCCATGTTAACGTCAAAAAGTTATTTTGGTCAGGTGGCTAAATTTTAGCGAATCGGAAACTGATGGCAGGCGCTTCCCTGACTTAATTAATCAGAATACGGATCTGTCTGTCTGGTCAAATGTTCCCAGGCCAGTCGTTATAATCACACCTGGTGTTTAAATAACAAAATATATCTATTGAGCCATTACACGACCTTGGGCGACTTCTTGTTTGTTCTATCTCTATTTTCAGGAAAAAAAACAACAACATAAAAAACAACCACCAACAACAACAACAAAAAACTGGAGATCTTTTAGTATGTAAAAGAGCTATTATAAATGCACACTTTGACACTTGTTTAAAATATGTTGTGGCACTTATCAGGCAGTGCCACGGTTTCCATTTAATCTAATTCCTTATCATAATACTGAAGCCGCAAACGTTTCACGTCGAATTTCTCAGTTATGCAAATCTTGGAGTTGAAACAACAAGAACTGAGGTCGCGATCAGCCCGTGGCGTATTGTTCTTCACTACATGTCATGCACACATGCTCACCATAGGCGAATTGAATCATAAGTGATGAGGTTTTTTAGAGTAATTGTTCATAAATTAGAAAGTGTTCCACATACAGAACCCTTAGGGTTTCTTGTAAATAAATAAAGTTCCTAAACAAGATTACTCAGGTACAAAAGAATGCGTTAGTCACAAAAGTCCAAAAATATAAAAACAAGTACAAAATGGACTAATAAAGTTCAAAGTAATAAAAAAAATAAAATAAATAAGATGCAAAAACAAGGTTATTCAAATCCAAAGGAATGAGTTGATCAATACTGAACAGCCGCCAGCTTTGGAGCCAACCAAAGAAGGAAATAGAAAACGTCTCAAAGTGAACACAAGACATGAATAGAATGCTGTTTGCCTTTTGCAGGATTGCATTAATGACAAATTTTCAGGCATTAAAAACATGTCAAATAACTTTTTCGTCAGTTCCCTTTTTGTCCCCTATATTGGCCCTCTTTCCATATAATCATATAACATTTCCAATCACAAGTTCTCAAAAGTTCACACATGTTCTAGGGTCATTTGTGAATTTTAAATGTCAGCAGATCCAAACCTGCATTAATACGTCTGTTTGTCCCTTTGACTGTTTGTTTTTCTTGCCGTTTTTTCCTTTTGGAAAGTAAATATTCTGACTGAGAGTCCATTATGAGAAGTTTCTTGAAGAGGATTTGACTGCCTTTCATTAATTTAAATTTGGTGCAGTTTAAAAAAATAACAATGGACCGCGTAGCACTAATGCGCACGGAATTCGCGACAACTCTGTGATTTGCAAGCAACCAATAATTATGATGCACTTTCCCTACTACGAAATGAATGCATAGTCAGAGCTGTAACAACACTGCGCATCATGTCGAATGTTCGATCCGATGAAGTTCAAAATTTTGAGCGTTTGATGTACTGTTCATCAATATATTTCCTTGAGCATGAGTTCTGGCTGTGACTAAACCGCAGACAGTGTAATTGTCGTGAAATCGCCCAAGTTGTTATTTTGTCACATTGATTTTGTTCAAATTATTTCATCACTGCATGTCACAGGTTCACTTAAAAGGTTTAAAGGATACGTTCCCTTGTTGCCCAGATAGAGTTAACGATCGTGAAATCCTCAAGTGTAGCTCTTATTGAAGACGACTTAGATTGTCGCCTCGTTGTCTTGCATTCAGACTTAGAGCAACTTCGGAGGAAAACCAATGCAGTCTTGAAAAAGCATCGGTTAAGCGGTTGGAGTATTGATAAATGTATAGGACGTGCAACAACACTGGATTTACAATGTTTCGATTTGGTGCAATTTCCAGAAGTGTCTAATTGTGAACGTTGGCTTAGGCGCACACCAGCGATTTTGATATGCCGATTAGTTGGATACTGACATCACAACATTGGGTTTCAGTGAGATCCAGCTAATTGGCCGGTGCACAAGATCTCACTGAATGTCGCCGATCAAAATCACCGGTGTGTGCCCCTTCCTATTGTGGCAGTTTTCACTTCTTGCTTCGAAAATCCAAATAACTTTGCTAGGCGACAATACGAAATAAACACCCATCGGGCAGATGGGCATAAGCTGGATAGAAATTGGGAATCTGGTCATGGGTATATTTATGGAAACGCTCTAAATTTCAGGGAGTTAAACAAACTAAGTGTAAAATAATGTGAATTCTTACAGAAACGCAATCATGTTGGTCTACCAGAAATTGCTAGAATTTTATGCCAGAGCTCAAGGATGGCGTCCAACAGTGTATTAGTGTGAGAACTTCTATAAGCGAAAGACACAACTGAGCCACACCGAAGACCCAAGTCAGCTTCTGCAAACTTTCATTTGTTATTCATGAACTCTTCCCTGTCATTATAAGGTATTCAGTGGCACTGCACTCACATAGAAAGGTAAAGTTTCGATGCACGCACGCAATCAGAGACCACGCCACGCACTCAGTTATTTCTTACAGAGATCGGGAATGAAAGAAAAAAAAAAAAAGACATCAACGCACAACAACACTACATTTCCATAAGTGGTTAGCCTGGTATGAAAATGAAAGCATCAAAATGATGTTTTTCCATATAGAGCGAACAAAATGTCAGGGAGTCTCAACTTGATCATTGTAGAAACATCTCTGTTTTAAATCAGAATAAAGGATGTTGCAAAAGCAGATGAACAAATTATGTTTTTCTTATTTATAGAGATTTCAAAGGGTATTAGTTTGAAAGGTACAGTTGCAGTATAGGAAGGCTATAAATGATTGATTGGGGGATTTTTATCCGTGTGTTAAATGTGTCCAATTTTTTGTGTGGTTAATAGCTCGAAGATTTATTATATTTAAGCTTTTCTTTTCAATCACTTAACTCCATTTTTATGACATCACATAATGCAGTTGCAGTTTTACTATTTCTTCAAGGGAAATTGCTCAGAAAGCCGCAATGTTGCACTTTAGTCGAGCCTTCGAAAACTGTACGAAGTTCACCTTTCTCTGGTTAAACTGCCGGTGTGCATCAAAATAGCAACAACAATGAAAAAAAAAAGTCCATGCATATTTAGAGTACTGCACATACCTCAGAGGTCTAACCCCATTTTTTGTTCATGTGGAAAGGAGTAAGTGCGTCCAATTTTAGCATAAGAGTATTTCTGAGAGGGCTTGGGCTCTTGTTAGGGCACCAGCGAATAAGTGTCTTGAAAACATGGAGAAATTACATAAGTTAAACCCGGTTCTGGATCTGGGATCTCGTGCACCCACTGATCCACTGTCCTGGCCATCCAGATTTAAGATTTACAAATGCGCTGGAAGACACCTAAACTTCTACTACCTTCTACTGTGATGCCATGCCCGACCTCTTCTTTCTTCCCGTGGGTCCCAAATAACTAAACTCATTAGTGTCATGGTCATTATCATTATCATCATTGATGACTCCGTCAGTGACTCCATCAAGCTACTACTGCGTCACACTGTGCTATCTTCTAGACTGCCCAAAACAAACAGCCAGATCGTATCAGAATCGAAGCAGGTAAATGTTTTAAGAGAAAGACACAGACGTAAATAACGAAGAGTAGAAACGAGAAGATGGAAAAAAGTCAGTAAGATGAAAAATAAAAGAAAGCAGGCCAAAAAAGAGGAGGACATAGAAAAAGGCAGGCTACGAAAAATAGATATTTGGAGAAAAAAAATCAAATGAAAATTAAATATTCAACATAGAAAAAGAAAATCGAAGTTTAATCAGGGGGACGTTGTCCACAGTATTGCTTTACTTTATGTCTCATCGATTTGTACTGCTCGACCTATAATGGGTGTATTTAGCATGTCACCAATCTATCGGCGGCCACGCTTGTCCTGATAGCATTTCTCAATATCTCTAACGTGCTGTTCGTTACATACGTAATTTTTTTTCTCTCTTAACCTTGTGAAAACCAAAGATTCTCAGTTCAGCAGATGATCAGTTGGTTTGGACACGTCTTGCGAATGCCGATCTCCCACCGGCTCATCGTGTGTGTGTACGACATGTGGTTCTCTGGATACAAGGCCAGAGGCAGACCAAGGAAGACCTGAACCAATGGCGTCAAAGAAGCTCTGACTACCCATAGCATCAGGCCAAGCTCTTTCTTCTTGCGACGCCCTCCATGGTTCAAGCTGATGGAAAAACAACAACAACAACATGAAAAAAAAATTCTGTTGCCAGTGTGTTTTATCTGAGCCGAGTTCCCGTGATCTAGACTTTAGTTTCACATCTTTTGAGGCTTTAAGTCATTGTTACTTACAAAAACAATCGTTTTTCGATAGCGCTGACGACACTCACCAGATTCCTAGTAAACCAAAAGAGTATTAAAGGGTAGAGTTTGGGAACCGCGGATTTACAAGGATAACTGCAGGCAGTTTCAGTTCAGAATCCACTTTGTAATTTTTGGATGGTTCTTGAAAACTGTGGACGAAAAACATGAACACTCCACCTCTGGAAGTCGTTGTACCGCTTGTATTATTCCATAAATAACAAAGACGCATAGAATGTTATGAGGTCGTTCCATGCCTTTCACTGCACGTAAGGGTTTTTGACATCAGATGTATCAAGGTCGATATACTGAAAATATCGAAGTGTAATTTAAAAATCACATAACGTTTATATGGTTTTAGATTTGTTCATTTCAAGCAAGAATATCTTAACTCTTAGTTTTTTAAATAGTTTGAGTGGATTGCCTTGAAGACATTCTTGTTAGTGGTGTGGCCTCAAAATCATATGTGTAGCATCTGTTATCCATTTATTTAGAAAAGAGCTTGCAAGGTTAATGTGATGAAAAAAATGTCATTTATATATTCTACCGCATGCAAATTTGCCCTTTGAATGAGCAAACCTCCGGAATAATTGTGCGTGAAACCATCATCATATATAGATTTTTGGTCTGCAGGTGGATAATTGGGATTCCACCAACGCCACTAAAACTGCTTAGCAAAGAACGGGTTCGATTTTCAGGCAATCTGATCCTTCACCCTTTTTTCCCGCCGAGCCTCTAAACCCCTCCAAAATACATAAAAAGCAAACAACAAATTCTTAAAATTCGATTTGCATTTCAATATTACACCCACGATCTTAAATCCAGATTCAGGGCTTGATGAATATTTGTAGTTTACTCAACTTCAGACCGCCGCCGTTCTCCAAACAAACTGCAAGCAGTCGTGGGACCGCGGCCTGAATATTCAGGTACAACATCCCTCAACTCAACTCAAAATTATTTTATCCGGGTTACTTTCTGCGATACTCGGCTTCTGTTCCGCCATTAGCCTCTTTCCTGAGTCAAGATTCCAAAACGTTTCAATAATCATTTTCGAAGTGTAGACCCATTGTTATGATTATTTATTTTGCATATTTTTATCATCCCAGTTTCTTCGGCTAATCGTGATTAACATGAACAGATCTAATTAATCGACACGAGGGACGGCAAAGTCATGTAGTGACTAATTACGTTTATTTACCATAAATGCTGAATGAGGTACGATTAGGGCCAGAATCAGCAGACTTTGAGTGGGGATTAAAATTGTCCTCTTTCCAAACTTTCTTCAAATAATTTTAAGGAAATTGAGCAACTCCCTGTTATGTTTGATGAAAATCCTGAAAATGTTACAAGGAAGACACCAAGGCCGAGCAGCTTGAATGGAGATGAAATAATGGAGGAAAAACCTATCAACAACTAAAACTCAAATTCTATCTTCTTGCTGAATGAATACCCATACATCTCGTTCCTTCCCGGAGGCAGTGAAACATAATTTATTTAATCATTGCGTCAGATTATATACTGGAGAATCTTTTTTTTTTTCTTCTGTCATTTTCTATCCATGCTCTGGAGACAAAGAGCCGCATATCCTGAAGTAAAACGGACATGAGTACATTTAATTACGATGTGCTAGCAAATCTATGCATTTTTATTATTATTATTTTTTTTTTTGTTTGTTAAGAAAGTGACAACGCTGAATTTTTTGCTGAAATACGTCTGAGCCAAAGGTTTTTTTAAAATTGAATACTTAGGAATTGTGTCGCTAACGTTCAGCGCCAGCTATTGCGATTCGTGATTTAATTAATTGCTCCAGCCCCCCCCCCCCCCCCGGGTATAGAGTAAACATGAAATATGTATCATTAACTAAAAAAACTCTTGAAAAAAATTACATTCATATGAGCAAAATATGTAATAATTTTCAAGCACAGAGAGATGCTTGCCGATGGGGAAACATGGAGCATCACTTAAAACACACTGGTTAAAGAGGATACTAAGTAAAAACGACGTTAATGACACATATCTTCAGTGAAAGGCAATTTCACCCGTGGATATTGAAATTTATTTTAAAAATATAACTATACATCGAAATAATATTAAACATTTTTTTTCTTTTTGGAGAGGTTGGGGGTGAGGAGAGGCACTTTATACGTGTTGCTGTTTTCTATACGACATCACAGAACCCACACTTCTCTGAATTTTGTAGATTACCACTATGAAACCAATTCATTATGAACAGAGGCTAAATGGTTTAGTAGTATGAAAGATGGAATTTACAAAGCAGAGCAGAATGTGAAGACAATAATTCCAACAGTAACAGCTACATTATAAAATTCAATTATTTTTTTCAGTGAATGCACACTTGGTGTCCCATTCGTATTATGTCGTCCAAGTACTTTCGCGAGTGTACAGGTCACGTATCTGCATATTTTGTGGATTATTTTCTCACTCGCGCCTAACTGCATGTTCTCATAATCACAGCCTGTATATTGTCGGCAAGCTTATTTCACTTCTTCAAGGCAAATTTCGGAAAGATCCGCTCCGTAGTTTCCTAGCCTATTGGTAACAAAGGATTTTTGTTTGTTTGTATTTTTATTTAATTGTAATATAATATTGGTACCCACAAAGGCAGTAGAGCATAGGACAGCGTTCTACATCATTATGTTTGATGACGTATTTGAAACGCACACGCGCACTGACAAATCAATGAAAACCATCCATTGTAGCAATTTTCTTTCAATGTAAAAAAAAGTCACATCCATATTATATGCTCCATACTCCATCCATACCCATATAAGCATCTGGATTTTTGAGAGAATTCTTTATTAAATTTTAACCCATGTCGCGACCTTATGTTAGTTCTTATTTTTTCTGCCTCCATTTTCTGAAGAAAAAAAAAAGAAAGAGACCTTTAGCAATTAGGAGAGGTGTAACAAATGTACACTTGGACACTTGTTTAAAATGCGCCGTGGCACTTATCAAGCTGTTTCTTAGTTCCAATTAAATGTAACCACTTATCATAATAAATCTGCAAACATTTAACATCGAAAAGTGGAGTTGGAACAAACAGGAACGAAAGTAGTGATGTGGTATACAGACAGGAGAAGGTCTTCCAGTTCTCACATTAATTGTATGTGAGAGTCGGAGGGGACTGGATTTATGTAGTGCAGATTCAAAGAGAACCTCCATAAAATGCTTACCGTTAGGGTTTTTGATAGAAAATTGTGAGCAGTGTGTCCGCTGTCTATTGGCCACCTGCGGCACTGTTCTTTCTCATGACAGGTCAGCATTGCCTCTTCAGGGAAAGAAAAACTAAAAACTTACAGTACGGACATATTTTATGATGATCAACGAAACTTCAGAAAAATAGAGAAAATAATGACTCTTTCCATTGTGCTAGGAAAAACTAGATTCAAAGTCCTCTCAAAATAAGGCTCCCCATTTGCGCGGTAAAAAGACAGCCTGTCATTCTTTTTTTCAACTCTTCAGCAGATCAAAGTCCTGTTGGAAACCACTTCTAGTCTGAGGCGTCTTCTCCTGGAAAAATGCATGAACATTATTGGTATGGAGTTCGTGTGACATCCAAATCTCAAACTAAGATTGCGGAAGAATTCTCCTGCACACATAAACATGTAACACGCCCCCTCCTCATCCTCTTCATGTTTTGTAGTGACAAAATACCACCTCACTAATTATGTTTGCAAATAATAATAATAATAATGATAATAATAATGAAATAACACCGCATTTTTTTTTCAACGTAAAAAAGAACTAGCAAAAAAGCAAAGATTATCTGTTACAATATTACAAAACAACATCAGCTATAACAAGAGCGGTGTTATTATGAAAAGAAAGCCACTTAACATAGATTTTTTTTGTTGTCGATGTTACGTTTATTCTTTTTGTGTCTGAAACCAGAACAGTCACGACTTCCAGTTGAATGACGCTGTTCTTTCCAACGGATCTACTTGGCATTTGGACAATTCGCAGCCATTTCGTGAAAATGGATATAATGACATAGAACAGGAAGACAAGTGTGCCACGCAATGCATAATTCGAGATTCTCCTTCAATCGACAAAAACTGGTTTCCCACGAGAGGTAATTGCGACAGAGCGAGTCATTTTAAATTTTGTTAGTTTTCTGATGGCAAAGATTGCACATCTTTTTACCAAAAATAAAGTTTCACCGAAACGGAAATCGTTTAGCATTCGAATGCGGGCTCTATGGTCTCCCCGTTTCGCCAAGCCATTGCAATTAAAAATTTCGCGACGTCTTGCAGTATCGAATCCAGGCAAATGATTGTTGATAGTAATTGCTATGTCGATTTCGTCATGTCGAAAATAAAATTGTATTGTGAATCTGGTATTGTGATGCGCTCCAGTTGTTAGGTGTCACTGTCTTTGCCAGGAAAATGTTGAACAGGTGGGTGAATGAAATGTCAACACGAAGATCATGTATTTTTGATATAAAAATTACTCTATCTGCGACAGATGCTGATACATCCGAAACAACTGAAACAAAATGTCACTCATGTTTTGCATTCTCTTTGTTTTTCTGTTCCACCTTGTAATTTTTGCTCTGATAAGCTTAAAATCTCAATAAAAGTCAGAAAACATTCGAGTCTGTATTTGAATTTCAGCACCCACATAAAACCAACAAAAACAAAAACGTTATCCAAAGTCACAGAAATAATAATTTCGCTTTTTATTCACTTTTATTCACGAAAATTTAACTTCACCGTTAAGTTACCGAGTGATAAAATTTTACAATCAATTGGAAGCGTGTTTGGTTACATGTTATCCTGTTTTTCGTGGCATTTCAACGTTGAACATTAGTTCTCTAGAAAACATCCGTATAAATTACAATTTTGGAAAATTCACTCACAGACAAGATTCACAGCATACCTTTTTACGTTCAACACTCACACACTCATAGATACATCCCTATTCTTAGTAGCAAACGTCAAGCCTCCTATTTGTATTGAAACGTTCCCTAAGCAAAATGTGCACACACATACGAACTAAAATGGCTCCCAAAGTGTCAAATTCTCGACAATTTACTTGAATGCAGATGAAATTTCCACCGCCTCTCGCTAGGATTGACAGATAACATTCCAATTTTGACATTTTCGCTCATGGTTGAATTTAAGTTCTCTTTCATCATGTCAATCATATCCAATATTCCTACATCATAAACGCACGACGTTCAGCAATTTTACGAAAGAAGTACTTAAATTCACACTGATTACAGCTATCATCTGAAAATAACAGAAAATGCCACACTTACAGAAATCACTGATTGTAATATTACCGTCGACCGATGGCAGCAGAGTGTCCATTTGTATCCAAATATCTCTGTGGTTACCAATTATCTTTAGTTTTACATATTGAGTGATCGCGCCTTTCATGTTCTTAAAGCAGCACCCTTATCTGTCCAGAGCTTGTCATGTCTATCTGTTGGTATATTTGTTTGTCGTTATCAAATGAACAGTATGTAAACATTGCATTTCATAAAGATAAAGAAATTGATATTATGAATGTATGTGTAGGTGACTGGATGGATGGCCAGATGGGTGGATGACTGGATGGATGGATGGATGGAGGAATGGATAGTTGGATGGATGGATTAATGGGTGCATGATTAGTTGGATGCTTGGACGGATGGATAAGTGGCTGGATGGATGTGTTTATCGACTCTGGATCAATGTCAATAAATCAGTGCTGGTCAGTGAAATTACCCAGTGTAAAACGGACAGTTAGTCTTACAGGTCAGAACTGAAGATGAGACATTAAAATCTAATTTTGCCGCATCATTGCATCTCTGGAACCACATTGAAAAACTGTCTTAAACTTGGCCCGCTGCACACTGATAAAATAGTTTAAAGCACTACTGAAATCCACGCTCATTAACGGGGGGGGGGGGGGGGGGGGGGAGAGAATAAAAAGAAATGGCATTTCTCCACGGCCGCCCCCCCTTTAGTTCTAGAATAATCGAATGCCAGTCAGAGAGGAATCATGCTTATATTTACGAATATACATTTCTCATTTCAGAGTCTTAGATGAAACCACGTTATGTTCTTGACCCTTTCTTTTAAAATTTGTAAACAAATGAAATATTTCTGCAGCGGTGTATCGATTCATTGCAAGCAAATTACGCTGATTAAAGTACTGTTTGCTAGGAGGAGGGAACAAAATCAATTTTAATGACAGTCGAGGAAAAAAATTTTTATATTTTTCATGATTATGGATAGTACTTCTTGAGTATGACCTTTCATGACTCTTTCACTGATATTACGCTCCATCGTCTTCCCCTTCCTCAGGCTTGTTAGCAAACAATCAATGTTCACAGGGAAGTTCTCTGAATACTGGAGGAAACATCCTCAGTTCTATCTATTTGGTAATAGCGTCAAATCCCCTGGCTGTACTAATGGTTTGAATCTATTCTGGGTTTGGAAAAGCCATAAAATGTTAACGTAATGATGCTGATTGGGGTGCTTAGAGAAACCCGACAGCGCTCTGAAATTCTAGACCGCTGCACGAGAAATTAATAAAATATAGCTTGCCTTTTCGCGGAGATTACAGAAGAGAATCTACGCACATTATTAATTCATCTGTTCACTCTTTCAGCCATCTCTTCACCTCACCCTTCCTTCCTTCATTAATTTAAACGTCTTTGACTATTTCAAGGTCTTTGTTCCAAATTTTACATCATATGTACACGGTTTGTTTAGATTCAGGGAAATTTCTGAAATGCTGTTCTGAAATCAAAAGGGGCGTGGCACCTTGAGACACGGAAAAAGCCCAGTTCTTTCGTGCTTAGATTAACTTGAGGGAAGCATGGAAATCAATACCCATGCATAATTATCACTCCGTGTTTTGAACTGTATAATCACTACGTAACACGTAGGTCCATTGACCTTTCACATGGCATTTAGAATCTCATATTTAGTTCAATGCCACCAACACAGATTGCAGGCACATTTTGATTTTTAAAAAAAATGACATTAAAATAGTAATTGCCACACAATCATCATGTCTGAGAGCTCCGAGACCTTCAAACCCATTAATAAATTTCATCCCACTGAGACGGTAGTTTTGCTGCAAAACTCCACTCTTTTGCCACACCCTTATTATTTCTCCTTCGGAGAGCCGAGAAAACATAACGGCAGTCAATAAAGTTATATTAAGAATCGCACGAAAAATATCTTCACTAGAAACTTATGAACAAAATTTTGCCATTGCATTTCAACGATCAGCTTAGATCACAAAAACAACTTAATTAAAAACAAAAACAAAACAACAACAACAAAAAAAAAAGCTGACAAAATAAATAAGCTCATTAATAATTGTTCCGAAACTCACCAATGAATCAGATTCGATTACTATTTTCATGTTTAACATAAATGTCGCAACATTACTGCTTCTGCTCTGACACTGTGGAAGAGTAGAAAAGTGTGTCTGCAGACTTCCCAGAATAAGTATTTTATATAAACACCCCCCCCCCCCCCGCCATACCAGAGTGTGCCTTACTAAACTATTGCTATTTTAATAGTTTTATAATCCCTTTAGTGCTGTTCTGCGCGTCCTTTCTCTGATATGACGTGAAATAATGTTAATTAAATAATAAACGCCGCATCTTAGAAGATCATTAAATCAGGGCAATGTCTCGTGCATTATGGAAAAACAGCTGTTACAGGATTCTGTGAAAGAGAAAATAGACTGATTAATGTTTATAGATTTCAAACATCCGTCTGTTTTTTTTGTTTTTTTTTTCTGTCTGTGATTGTGTAATATTACGAAAATTTTTTCAGTTTGAATACTCAGTTCTGTGAGTGTCTTCAAGTTACCAAAAAAATCTGCACATTATTTTGTTTTAGAAAATAAATAATTATCAAAATGTTTGTTTCAAGTTTGGAGTTGAATTCTGAATGGAAAGATCAGAGAGAAAGAGAGAGGTTTCCGTCTTTTGTTAGTCGACTTTAAAAAAGAAAGAAGGGAAAAAAAAGATGAAATAATCTATTTTAATTTGCCGTATTATGTATTGGCATTGTGGAAATTTTCTGAACACACTGAAATTGGAGATAAAACATAGTACAATTCTTAAGTTATATCACAAGCAACAACAACAACAAAACGCAAGAGGGTGAATCTAACAATGATGAAAAGGTACACACTATTATTATTATTATTATTATCATTATCATTACCACTGTTACTCAATGATCTAATATTCGATTGTCAAACTGAATGAAAAAAGGATTCATCGCATTTGGCGACCGTTTGCAGTCTGACATTTCCTTCATTAAACCATACCGCTGCTCTAATATTGCGCATTTGAACACCCAGGATCCATTAAGGGGAAAAAAATCTTCTTTTTTTTCTGTATCTGTAAACTCAAGCCCCAGAAAGAAGTCAGTTAATTTCTGGAAGGCAATAATGTAGGTTGACGTCAGCCTCTATTGAAATGGTGCCCATGTGGAGGGTAGGGGTTAACAATATCGAGGCTGACGGCTATGCCCGTACTTACCTCCGTTTGTTTTCAATCGCTACACTTCTTTCCTTCTACTTGCAATTCTTCTTCTATTTAAGTTTCTTATTTTTTCATCATCTTCTTTCACATTCCAGTACACAGCAAATGAACGCCAAGACCCCTGGTCTTCCAACACAACCATATTTAATGTTGCAAGTCGCTGGCTTTTAGTTTTCAACGGGAATATTTAATCGATTTCTCGGAGCACAAAGAAGATGTTTGAACACTAAACAAAGGGAAATTCAGCATTCATCTTGGGGTTTGTCCGCTGGCTGTCTTAGCATGGGGCTTTGTCCTGCGAAGGATTATGTAATCAGTCTTAACCCTCCTAGGCTTAAAATGACATTATTATTTATATTAGGAATCCGCTTTCAGATACAACCATAACTATAATATGCGATATTAGACAGTGCAATACTTGCTGGAATAAATGAATTGTACCTATGTGGTGGGCATTTATTAGACCAATGTGATCATTGTATTAAGCGATGTGGCACGGGAACTTCAGATGAAATAATAATGTTTCCATTAGTCCAAGAACTCATCTTTTTGTACTTCTCTAGGGCTAGGGGGTTAATGAAAAATATGTCAAAAGTGAAGGAGGAACAATGAAGGATGGAACTCAAACAGACAAGAGCTGTAGAGAGAGAGAGAGAGAGCGAGAGAAGAGAGAGAGAGAGAGAGAGAGAGAGAGAGAAGAGAGAGAGAGAGAGAAAGATAGAGAGAGAACGTAGAGAACGAGATTGGACAGAAAGAGGAAGGAGGGAGCCAGCGAGGGACATGGAGAAAAAGAGAGACAGAGAGAGGGGGAGAGATAGAGGAAGAGGGAGAGAAAGTGTGTGTGTGTGTGAGAGAGAGAGAGACAGAGACAGAGACAGAGAGAGAGGGAGGTTAGAAAATGACAGTGACAGTCACGTTGATGACTGAGTCTTGTTGCGGCGCACATCGTAATCGTTGGGTGGGCCTGTAACATGTTGGTATCGATCTACTTGTATGAGGTAAGAGTAAGATCTATAGTATTTCTCAAAGGAATTTAAGTATTCACCGTGGCCCCTCAGTGTGGTGATACCACCGGCAGTTTATTCTATATATTTATATTTTGCTGTGTACAGCCTGCACAACATTGGCGATATTACCACTCTTCTCACCAGAGGCAATGCCAGATCAGAAAAAGTGACAAGAAGAACATTAACAACACTGACATCGAGAAAGCATGCAACATGACAGACACGACATTTTTCAGTTCTGGCCATCTGTGCTCAAATGCTTGTGGAAAGAAATTTATATCCATCTTAAACAATAGTCACCATCCCCTTTTCTATCAAATTTTTACACAATCCAGAAACAACAAAATAATACTCATCATGGCAAACTGGGAAAGACACAGAAGATCACCTCCCCCCCCCCCCCCCGCCCAAAGGAGCAAGAGAGAGAGAGAGAGAGAGAGAGAGAGAGAGAGAGAGAGACAGAGAGAGAAGAGAGAAGAGAGAGAGAGACAGAGAGAGAGACAGAGACAGAGAGAGAGAGGGAGGTTAGAAATGACAGTGACAGTCACGTTGATGACTGAGTCTTACCAAGGTTCCACGCCATATTACTTCATGCAATAAGCCTATAATTGAGTTATGATAAGTTTATGTAAAAGTGAGAAATATGTGTACCAGTAACGTGCTATTAATCGCTCTGGGAAAGTAAATTTCCCTCCTGGAATAATAAAGTGATTCTTATCTTTATCTTGTCTTCAATACAGGATAATGGTATTGGTAACATTCTTCACGGACTCGCTGGCCCACAACACTAGTCAAGTATGCTTTGTCTCGGCTTTAGTGTGTTCACGCAATCGGGCGAGGCTGTCACAAGTCTTGTCATGCTGGTTGGGGTACCGTACGTCAAAACTGTCTTGATTCAGCTGGCGCACGGGGAAGACCTGGTAGCTCAGAGCCAAAACGTAAGTAAGGCTTGAAGACTTGACTCGATGACCATACGGCTACTACTGTTATGGTTAACCCCAACAGTTCTTGAACGTCGTATTCTGCAACTCGTTTCTTTGGGGCAAAAATAAGATGAAATTTGAATTTTCTCCATCTACAATACTCCCTCCCCTCCCTCCCCTTCCCTAATTTGCCCCTTTGACCTATGACCTATTTCCCCCCCCCCCCCCTTCTGGCCCACACGGTTTTTAAATGCAGAGTTCTATATCTCCACCTTAATTGCCTTCCCCTCAGCTTTACTGCGCTGTATGCGTGTGTCTGTGTGTGTGTGTGTGTGTGTGGATGGGGTGAGGTGTGTGTGTGTGTGTGTGGGGGGGGTAGGTGTGTTTGTATGTGTGTGTTGCAATAATGTCCCGTTTCTGAATACATGGATGATGAAAAGTTGGAGATCTTGCCTTACGGCTTTGGGTGAGGCTGAGGTAAATTTGATTTTCATACCAGCAAAAGCGTGACATTATTATTATTATTATTATTATTCTGTTATATTATTATTGTTTAATTTGTATCTTGGTTTGTTTACCACAAGGAAGAATAGTTAACCACCACTGTATTCTTTAAACACCTTAAATACATAACTGAATATTCTCTCGCCAATGAAACAACACGCAGCATCGATATTGCGCGTCTCTGTATCGTCACACTATTTTCTATGCGGCAATGAGTACTTCGATCCAGGGAAGATCTGAAATTATCAGTGTGGCAAACTCACTCCCGGCCACAGGGTAAGCAATACATCACGTCACACCGCGGGGAAGATCCACACTGTCAATGAAATGACAAGGTGAACTTTTTAATTTCGTTCCCATGGATTTTTCGATAGTTAAAGAAAACCTGTTATCTTTTCTGTGTGTTGCTCGCAACTTGGGATAAACATGCCCATCAGTGTTCGTGTTCTCACCTTTGAAATGGGATATAGCAGAAACACAGTCTTTCCACAGATTCAAAGGATCAGTTGGCTTGGGGCATCGTTCTTTCTGATACAGGTAGGACAAGGCAATATTATTATTATCTTTTGTTTGTTTCTTTGTTTGATGTGGACACAAAACTGTTTCATGAGTAGATTCATTACGGAAATGGTATAACCAGGATGACTTGTACTTTTGTTTCATGTTAAATTACTGAAAGGGACGTAATAATTTTCTTTTTCTATGAAAAATCATCCCATTAAATTTTCTTCCAAATTTAATATTTTTTCAACCGCACATACTTCTATCATTACAAAGATCTGTGGGCGTTCACTTCAGTTACACACCATGTGCGATTTTTCTTGTGTGCACCTCGGTGCAGTAGCTCGTATGCGCCCACCGTGAACATGAAAATGTCACTCGCGATTTCATTACAATATTGTATGCAGTATTCTTGTCCCGATCTGTCTATTCTTCGGCCCGATCTTAAACCACCAATCAGTGGTGTATCTACTATGAAACTTATGAAAAGCTTCAGGGCCCCTGATCCCGGAGGGGCCCCGAAAAAAACTTTTTTCAGCGAGTGAATTTTGGATGTTGCCTTATTGTTGCAGGTTAATAAGGGGCCTCAGAACAGTTCAAGTTTCAGAGTCCCAAATATGTTTGTCCGCCATTGCCCATGTCCTGATCAGAGATAAACGATAACCACTGCGTTTTAGAACCATATTATTTATTTAAAAAAAAGCATCCACATCATCACCACGTACACGCACACTTTTTCTCTGCAGTAAATTACTTGAAGAATACGTCTCCAAACTTGAATTTCTACTGTAGTAATGACAAAGAAGCAATTTTACTATGAACATTGTAGCAAATGGACAAAGAAAATTATTATTTAGCATTTTGATGCACATGAATCGCGAACAAGACGTTGCTTTTCATTGTAAAAGCTGCCTTTGTTTCACATAATATGAACTCTATTTTTTTTTCAATTATTCTTACATTAAACTAACCGGGCTTAAGGATCCTTGTTTAAAGACGAACGCTGCCATAAGCGATTACACACCTAGCGTGCATCAAGCTAATCTGGTATGGCCTGAGTTCATGAAGTCTGACAAGGTGGTCAGGACTGAAATTTAGAGAACGACATGCGTAGTTGTTTTTACTTTGCGCCAAGAACTTTCAACCACTGGGTCAATTTGAGAACCTGAATGGATTTCAAAAGACAATGTTTGCCGGTGCTTTAGCTCTGTGTTCCCCGTCACGGGCTGATAATTATGTTCTGTTTCTTCCGTCATCTTGAGTGTCTGATGATGCATGTTATTATCAAGGAGGTCTTGAGTCGATAGTCTTTCTGCGGTTGAGTATACTTTGCCTTTGATCATAATAATGATGAAACCCGTGATTTTGAACCACAGATTTTGCTAGCATTACTGTCACTAGGGGAAAGTGTTGCGAAATGTCTCATTATTTTAGTTAGCTGTCTGGTACTCTTAGATCAACAACATCAGCTCGATATTTAATCAAATAAACTTTTTAAAGTAGCCTTTCTCATAGTATGCGTCCGTCAGCAGTGGGTCGCGGAGTGGCCCGGTTCATTATTAATTTTCTGAGTCTAAAATGTATATACATATCTTTTTTAAATTAACCTTCTAAGTTATTTTTGGGGTTCTACATTTTGTTGAAGGTATATATTCAATGTTGGTTCTAATTCAATGATTGTCAAACGGGAGGCACTTGGCTCCCAGGGAAGAAATTTCAAGTCTAAGAGGAGTAGGGCATTTTAGCCAGGAAGGAACTCCAGACTGGGAAAAAAATGTACTCTGTACTCTGTGCATAATAATAATGTAGAAGTTTTATGACCCACTGAAGTAAGGATTTCTTTTTTCCGTTTGACTGCAGTTGATAAAAGAAATTTAGTTTCATAAACTGTTTCAATAATTACCACTGCCAAAGGATGATAGTGAAAAAATTGACCGGTGACAAATCTAAATGTGGGTGGAATTGAGGAAATCTGGGATCGCAAAGGGAGCAATGCTATCTTGAACTCTAAATCATAGGTCTAATTACTGGTAATATTAACTCCAGCTTTGTCGGACAAGGTGAGTCGCAGCTGATATGGTAGTACTTTTAAGTGGGCTCCCAAAATTAAATTAAAAAGAAAAAAAAAACATTGAGTGACAGTCTTCTGAGTCACTTGACATGATGAATATCAGTTACATTTTCTCAGTCATGTAAACCTTCCTACATATCGCTAGCTCTATCATGAAACCGCACAAGTGTAACAAAAGAGGAGAAATACTGATTTATTTCAAACATTATTCCTTACCTTAGATAACTTTTTTGGTTATATAAATAAACATTTAAAAGATGGTACTCCCCCTTAATCAATAGGAAAATAAAATTCCTTCGCCTCCATAAAGTATTTGGCAAAAAGAGTTGTCAGTTGCAAATGTGCGAGTTATAGATTTAAGCGATTTTATGATAGGGCCAGCGATAACATTGTTGAAAACGCAGGAACGTAATAACATAATTAGCATCGTTCGAGTAATATATTTTTTTTTGTCTGGCACTCTCCTTTTCCTCTTGTTTTTTTCCCTAAATCTGAGGATGAATCAGTTTTTACTGTACGTCCTTCGGCGTCTAGCACAACTCATTACTCTTCCGTATACATGTCTGGAACGTTGTGTCTCTTGCTCATTGGGCGTCAAGCGTAATGTTGATATGTTTTTATTAACCAGAGTTATTCAAGTTTTTTTTTTTTTTGTGTATGTGTAGGAATTACCCACAAAATTTCACAGTTCATCCGATGGAAATTGGAAATTAATTACTACTACAGCGGCAGAACAAGCCAGAAATGAATACTGACTTCGTTTTGTTGTTTGAGATACTCCCATACTTCTATAGGGACAAACACAGATTATTAAAACTTTACACTATCTCCGTATTATAATATAACCACATTTTCATCCTGGTCTCTCAAATGTTCAGTTTTTCCCATTCTTGTACATACATGTTCCATGCGATTGCTAGGTTGCTTTATGTGGTTTAAAGAATAAGATCTGAAACCTTCTTACAACCCCAGCATGGAAATTTGCAAAGGTCTGTTCAACACAAAAGGCCCCGTACTGGCATTACCTTGAACACAAAAGTCCCATTTTTTGCAAACTCTTACACACTGGCACTGATATACCTAGCCAGTACCGCCATATCTTTACTGTTGCAGTTATATATTTGATCTTGTAAGTGTATTTCTGTCCTTTTCTGAGACTCACATTTGCTATTTTTTCTTGTATGATATCTATCTATCCATCCATCCATCTATCCATCCATCCATCCATCCATCCATCCATCAGCCAAATATCCATCCATCTGTCTGCCCCATCTGCCTGCTTGTCTGTCTGTCTGTCCGTCTGTTTGTCTGTCTCTATGCTCGGAGAGGGGGAGTGATTGCTCCCAGCGTATGAAAGCGTATATTTGGGGAGGGGTGGCAGGGAGCTCTAGGAAGCGCACGCAAGGTTTTCGGTTAAATGTGGCAAACCGTCTAGCTTTTTATTTATACTACTTTCGAACAAAATAGGATGTAGGGTTATGTACAAATCAAATACGAGCCATGTTTATAATGAAAAACAGTCAAATAATCCTCATGAAATGTGTGTTGAGGCGGTCTTTGTTTTCGGAGGATTTCTGCAACTCTCTTTGTCTTGTTTTGGTTGTTGTTGTTGTATTTGTATTCTTGTTTGATCCCATTTAGGGGAGGGGGTGGTAGGGATTAGTTATGGTTTCTAAATTTTGCCCGGGCATCAGGCCTTGTCATGCCAGCTCTTCTCGGCTTTCAACTGCCAAGGTATCTTTAGGGTGCGCAACATGCACATGGGCCATCCGAGTTTTTCGTGTTTATCTGAGAAGACTGGGCGCTCGATCCTACCTATCACAGGATCTGAGACAACAAATTCCCCCAAATTTCCAACATGCCTGCTCAGACCGGAAACCGAACCCTGTACCTTCGGGAAGAGAAGCGAACACCTCGCTTCTAGACCGAAGTGCCCCCAGTGTGCCCACTATTCCAGTGAACCAATCCACTTGAAATAATTGGAGATGGAGTAGTGAGTGGTGGAGGAGAAAAGGAAGACACTTAAGGTTGAGAAAGAGTTGGGGTGCGGGGGAAGTGCCAGCCATCTAAGCTCAGCCAGCGAGAATGGCTTTTCATTATTCAGACTGACATCGGATTATCAGCAGACAACAGTATCTATATTCATGTGATAGACGCCACCATTCAGCTACTGGGACTAACGGTATCAGTCAAAGAAAATAACAGTCGCCCAAGACTTCACTGCTCGTCCCTTTTCACCCGATCAACTAAAGCTGCATTTCCTTGCGGTGCGGTGAGCGGCGAAAATTGGCGACTCTATTTTTTCGCTTTAATAGAAGTGGAGGCGCCTATCCTTATATTATGCAGCGTCCACAACCATCGCCCCACCCGGTGTTGAAGATCCTTATTCATAGACGATGTCAGTCATAGGCTTCTTGTCAAATGAAGAAAAATTTCGGTCATAATAGGCCACGCCAAGTAGAAGCGCAGACTCGTTGCATTGTCGGTGGGTGCAGATATCTTTTAATAAAGTATCGCTGGCCGCCGGCCGTGAAATTTCGCGCGTATTTGTAGATCTAGGGATGGAAGAGCGGAACCGCAAGTCATTTACAGTCAGTCTGATCGGCTAAAAAGATCAAGACAACAGCATGGTCTCATCAGTGCAACCTCTAATTAACCAAACTGCACTAGACCTACAACGGCTACAGCATAACACCATAGGGGCGACACAAAGCTAACTCGTGCAGAGGGAAACACATGGTCGGCGGCGTTACTCTCCGTCGTCGCTCCACCATCTCATGCGTATCTGGAAAAATAATTTATTGTGTGTTTCTGGCATGATGTTACGGTGATCCGTTGGTGGTCGATTTTCCTAGTTTAACAGATTGAATAGAATACAGGCTATAGCTGTTTCAGACAGTTGAAATAGAATATGAGCCATAACTGTTTCAGACCCGAGGAAGAGCAATGAGTAATGAGCAAACAATGCTAATCTTAACTGGGGGCGGGGACTGAGAATCATTTTGATTTCAAATTTAAAAAAAAAAAAAATCGAATAGTTTGGTTTCTGCTGTTGATGTTGTTCTTGTTGTTGTTGCTAATAATTATATAGAGTTTTGTAGTCTGCAACTTTTTTCTTTTAATTCACATTTCAAGCTATATTGAGGAAAAAAACCCCACAAAACATTTGAGATAAACAGCACCACTTATCAGGCGGCCGAACTGACGGCTAGCATAGTTCTGAATTTCTAGACATCGTAGCATTCATGTTTTCTTGCAACACTTCATACTAAAGTATTGCACTCTCCCAGGTTTGTTTTGTTTGATTGTTGTTTTGGTAAGGTCTAAAATGGGCATTTTTGATACCAACAATGTATAGAATAGAATAGTAACGATCAAAAGATCGGACAAAAGGCCAAAAGGCCTAAAAAGCCCGAAATATATCATATCATATCATATCATAACTTGTGGCCATTTTCCTAAAGAACGAACGAAATGTTTGTTATGGACAATTCGCGACCTCAGTTCTTGTTTGTTGCAACTCCACTTTTTGCACAACTGAGAAATTCGGCACTGAACGTTTGCTGTTTTAGATTATGATAAAGAGTTAGAAGAAACCGGAAATGTGAAATGGCTTGATAAGTGCCACAACGCACTTTAAACAAGTACCAAAGCTGCATTAAAATTTGTCGTGCCACTTCAACATATTGAAAGATCTCCCGTTTTTCAGAAAATGGAGAAAGAACCTACCAGGACTAAGATCGCTAATTGGCTAAACCAAATCCTCACTAAAACTTTAACCCTAAAACTTTCCGAGAGATGAGACTACTCTGCAAATAAAACCCAATGTGGCCAAATGGCGCAAGTGATCTTTTTTTTGTTTTTGTTCTTTTCACTTCTTTTCTTTTCTACATCAGAAACAACAATTTCTGTTTACGTTCCCCACTAGTACTGCCATGAAGTGGCTCAATCCTGGCCATCTTCTCCCATCTCCTCCCAAGCGTCTATCCCCTCCTCATCCCAAGGCTATTCTCCTCCACCCCCCGCCCCCTTCTAAAGCGTCATCTCCGTACCTCTTCTCAAACATCTTCTCACTCTGCTCCCAAGTGTCTCCTCCCCCCCCCCTCCATGCCATTGTTTCTCGCTCCTCCTTCCAAACATGTTCTCAACCCCTCTGTCAAACGTATTTTCTTCCACCCCCACCTCCCAAAAGTCTTTTCCCTCCCTCCATCTGAGCGTCTTCTGCCAAACGAAGCGTCCACTTCATATTCATTCCCATGCAAAGCATCCTCTCCTTCCCCCATCCGAAGTGCCCCCCCCTCCCTTCGCCAAATCCCCAACGAACATCTGGCCTTCCATGTGGCAACCTCACTCCAAATGTATGTCATGATCAAAGCGGCTGGTGTCGCAATAAACAGCGTCTGCCGTGCTCTCTCACTCATGCACCTGTGCCAAGTTGATTGATTGTATGTCCTTTACTCACCCATTGATCCATCTATTATCCTTATCAGTTCTTCTCTCCCCGCCCTGTCTACTGCATTACCCTGGTTATGAGCAATATTGCAAACCTTTCTGTCCATGGTGTCAATTAGTTCATGATATCGACTGGTATGTCTGGGGATAACAACATTATATTAAAGCAACTCTTCTTGAAACCGAAGAACAATTCCTGGAAATGAAAACAAAACAAGAAAAAGAAAAATAACCTCGAAAATGATGTCGTAATAACACTTTCTGAGCTCCCAGTTCGACTCTCTCTCTCTTCCTCTCTCTCCACAAAATTTAGTTTGCTTTTTTTTGTTTTATTTCCTAAACGGTCATGTTGACAGATACAAAGGAACGCCGAAAAAAAACACCAACAACAACAGTGCCCATTACTAGAACAATTGCAATAAAAGTCCACGCAGTTTCAGTTAATGCTCACCACAGTGTATTCTTCTTGGCCACTGCACGCCGGAGCTGTGACCCTGTCCCATGGTTAGAGCCATGGGGCCTGGATGTGAGCTGTACTAGATTCGACTCCCCACCCCCACCCACTCTCCGAGACAAGAGTTCGATTTGAACTACTTTCTCGCATTATTATCAATTCTAGTCAGTTGTCGAAAGCCTGACTGGTGGAGAAGCAAACCTCGTCTGTGGTCAAACCTCTGTGTGCTGGACAGAAGTTTGAGTTTGGGTTTGGGTTTGGGTTTAACGGCGCGTCGGTACGGTAGCGGTCGTTTTGCTCCTTGCAGGCTTTCTTGGGGGAATTTTGGGATGGGGTGGGGGGGGGGGTACCTCGATTTTGTATCTTGATTCTCAGAGCTTGTTCAGATACAATTTCACCTGTGTGACGGGTACATGTAAAAATCTCAAACAGTATTTTGTGTAGAGCTAGAAAGAATTTTATAAATGTGTTCAAAATTTTAAATCAACTTCTAGATTTCAGCCTCCTTCAGAAAGGATAATATTAAGATGCCTTGGGGGTTTTCGTCAGGAACGAATTCTTTCACAGATCCACAGGCATTACATAATGCCTTCGTCGGATATGCATAGAATCTACATACATGTATTTAGTTAGAATATGTTACACTGGAAAGGAAACCACCTCCCTGCCCCCTACCCCCTTTACAAAAAAATCCACGCCATGTCTTTCTTTCAGAGCACTAGATATGAATAAAATATAATTATGCACACGTCTTACTTCGAGCTCATTCATACACACTCTTCATTCCCTCTCCCTCTTCCCGTTCTCGTCTACCAACCTGTCGGGCCACAAATCTAAATTTACAGAGCCCGAAATATGACTTCAGCTTGCGGTGGCAAATTGTGATCTTTCGTTTGTCTCAGTGAATATGGAAATTTGTATTATGATAACGTTGTTCCTTTTTTTTTTTTTTTACCAAGTACTGTACATTACAGTTATTCCACTTACATAGCCCATTGTGGATAGTGATAGACTCGAACATGAAAGTGGTATAATTATTTTACATGTTATGTTGTGTATAAGTTAAGACGTGTGCAATTTCACAGAAGTACACATTTCAGACGAAGTAGAATTGAAACTTGGGAAAACGAGACTGCAAGACATCTCAAGAGTAAGGGGCCTGTCAACCGAGTATCTCCTTGTACTGTAAGGTCGACGTTCAGGATATGAAACTGGAAACTCCTTTGTTGATAATTGGACAAATTTCAGACCAAGTAGAATTGAAACTTTTTGGGAGAACGAGAGGCTTCAGGAGATCTGAAGAGTAAGAGACCTGTCAAACGAAGTATCTCCTCACATTGTAAGGACGTCGTCCAGGTCAGGAAACCGGAGACTTCCTTTGAGTTCTAGTCGAATTCCAACCTGTATCATCAGTAATATGATATTTTAATTTGAGTTTTGAGTGTGGAGAAAGCACTTCGACAGGGTATAACCAGAGGGTCAGTATGTCTAGAGAGGTTTCACTATTGGTCCATTTGCATTGCAAGACCTGGGAGGCCCAGCGACACCACTCTTAGCATGGAGCGGAAAGTAGGTCGCTGCGGTAAACATTTTGTGCATTTCCACGTGGCGTAAGAACTTTCAAATGACTCTAAATAGTTTCACTCAGCCCAAAAATATCAACAAACCACAGTAAACAGATATGCACACTATCAACTATCTTTGGTGAAAGTGGTGTTTTTCAATTCTTCAATTTCTTGTTTACCGCAGCGACCTAGTTTCGCGATTTGGCGGTAGTGACGTCTCTCTATAAATCTATACTCTCTGGTATAGCTGTCTTATTATGCTAGGGAAATGCAAGACGATAGGCAGAATGTAATAACAAAATGTTAGGACATAAGCAGATCCTACCAGAAGAACCCATCAGCCACCGTGACATTGTTCTAAATGGAGCCATAAAACAACAACAACACAAAAGAACAAAAACGAACTAACAAACAAATAAACAAGTGAACAAGTAAAACCAATACTAGGAAATGACAGCAACCATCAGATACATGAAAGATGAACTGACCTCAACAAACACAGAACCTCGTACAGCTGTCTTCTTTTAGTCTCTCGTCATTAAACTTTTATAACCTCAACACGTAACATAGCTCTGAATGCCCACATGGCACTCTGTAATTAGACACAGCTCGTACTGAGGTCTAAGTCACACCTGGATCTCTGCTCACACATTGTTAACCGCTGGATCAAATCCACTTATCTCACACCAGCTCACGTTGTCTGGACACATGTACGTAATTACTCTTGTCGAGCTGATGGTCGAGTCAATGAACCCGCGAGTATCACAAGTAAGTAGGTGAGAGCAAGACGACACTCTCATAGGGATAGGTTTCTCTCCATGTCACAAAACTGCGCTCTTCACAAATCTGTCTTCTTTACCTCCAGAGATATACTGTCGTAACTAAAAGTGACCACATGAATTTCGATGAGGTTGGAAATCTATTACAAAACATTTCTGTTGCCATAAACTTCAGTCACTTTTTGTATAAAAGGTATAGTCAATAATATAACATTAAATTATTAGGTTTTCATTAAAAAAATCATTTCCCGATATGTGATGAAGTTATTTTGAAAATGATAAGGATGATAATTGCCACGACCACGTGCGTGATGATTGTCACGACCACGTGCGGGATGTTTACTTAATTTATTTTTCCTTTCAACCCTAGCTAACAAGCTAAGCAAGCAGACCAGCGACCAACGGCCACATGGAGTGAATTTTTAAATCAAACTATATTTATTACTAAATGAGTGACATGTAACTTATGCCAAATTCATTCATTCACAATAACGAAAATACATAGTCACAGAAAACAAAGATATGTAAAAATCCCTATCGGGGACTTGACTACTCTCTACTCCCTCTTAGGTCAACTAACGCGTAACCCCTTTGTCTATAACTTAATTATTTATACTTATGACATCTGATCTTCTCGCTGATGCATTTTCACGTCTCCAGAGTTCAAACGATCCTTCCTAGCTCTCCAACTGCAAACGATAAAGGGGAATAGACGGTTCACACCCGCCATCGTGGATCGTTGGTTCTTGAAGGGTTCCCATCCCCTCTTCAAGATTTCCAAGCTTCAAACGAATAAAAAAAAACAGACGGTTCACACCCGCCATCGTGGATCGTTGGTTCTTGAAGGGTTCCCATCCCTTCTTCAAGATTTCCAAGCTTCAGACGAATAAGAGAACAGACGGTTCACACCCGCCATCGATTATCAACGAACTTATGTGGGAACATAATGGATCCCTCACACCTAACAACTCTGGTCCCCGTGGCACGGCCTTCCACATGTCGCCCGGACCGTTAACTTCTGCTTTCTGGGAACAAATGGGAACACAATGGATCCCTCACACACCTAACGCTGGTCCCCATGGCACGAACTTCCACATGTCGCCCGGACCGTCACTTCTGTAAAACTTCTACCAACTCTGGCCCCCATGGCACGACCTTCCACATGTCGCCCGGACCGTTAGCTTCTGCTTTTTGGGAACAAATGGGAACCACGTGTGGCGAGCTTCTCCTCTATTTATATTCCCGAGGGTCTTGCACACGGGACTAGTTTCAAACGAGTCGTGTGTATCTTTTCACGCTCGTCAACAACGTTAAAAATCATGTTTTCCCATGCTAAGCTCACCCCCTAGACTCGTGGTGCACAAGGCCACCGACCTTACTCGTGACAGTAACCTTTCATGCTCGTCAACAACTTTAAAATCCCCTTCTCCTCTACTAAGTTTACCCCCTCTACACTCGTGGCGTACAAGGCCACTGACCTTACTCGTGACATAATAATAATAATAATAATAATAATAATAATAATTAAAAAAAAATAAATAATAAAGTTCATTTATATAGCGCATATCCAAAGATGCTCTATGCGCTTTACAAAACATGCAGAAACAGAACAAATCTCATTCCTAGCAACTGACAACACACACAAAGGCACACACACACACACAAACACTATCTCTCCCTCCTCTCTCTCTCTCTTTCTCTCTCTCTCCCTCCTTCACACACACGCACAAAACACCAATACATATCAGACTACACATCAAAGTGTTTTCTGAAGAGATAGGTTTTCACTTCAGATCTAAAAAGTGCCTCGCTTTCTATGTTGCGAATATTTGGTGGTAAGGAGTTCCATACAGCTGGTGCGCACACAGACAACGCTCACTCTCCAAATTTTAATAATAACAACAATAATAATAATAGTAATAATAATAATGATAATAAGAAAAGACAATGGGTTAATTTGACCGGAGAGTAAAGAACTCAATAAAAATGACTCTACTTTAAAAGCCGTTAGCAATGAGGTTCATCATCTTAAAAGGCAATTAGTACTGTTTATTGTTTTCTTTTCTGGCGCTCCTCACGATTATTCAATTCATATTCCTTTACCGTACTTCAAAAGATTTATCGTGAGAATGCTGCAAATGTATTACAAAAGATTTCAATAGTTTCCAGGAACCAAATAATTATTTCGAAAACAATGGCAGTTAATAATACTACACTAAAATAATTTGCAAATGACCCTCTCCCACTCCCCCAAGCGTCGTGCGAGAACGATATTTTGAAAAAAACAAATTGGATGGAGATTTAGTTTCATTTACAACTTCCTGTATTTTCATGCCTGAGAAGTTTGGACAACATAACAATGAACGATACTATCAGTATCACGCCATGAAACAAGTGAGTACGTAGGTCAATGAGGTTCCCGAGCAGACATTATGCCAGGATTTCTACTCTTTGTCACAGGCTTTCGTGAGTGCTAACACTGACAGATCACGCACGGAGTATCTACATATGCTCTATGACCAGGGTCAGCGTAGTATGGACGGAGTACTAAGCAATATCTGACCAGAATAATGCTGTCTATTATCATTCAGTGTAATGCTTGGCTGGCTGCTTTTATTTTATACATGTATGTAGCTCAGAGTGACCAGTGTGCCAGTGTGTAAAGTAATTTTCATTCATCCCCGAGGACCGACCATACTTACTTGGCGGGCCGGATCAGACGGTCGGGCTGTAAGTTGTCCATGTCTGATCTGGATAATTCTGTTCCTCTCGTTATTTTGCCGCGTTGATCGGACAGACACACAGCAAAATTGCAGCACTGCACTGGAATGTCCCGCAAATAGCAGGTAATTGGCAAATGGAGCATACATCGATTGACACCTGGATATACAACATCATGTATATACCGTGTATGCGTGGGCTGAAGTACAACTTGCCAGATTTCTTGACCAGTGAAAGTGAAATTCCTAATATGATTAGTTTGGCCAATAGCATGGATCAATCAAGGCCATCTTCCCCTCTTTATAATGAAATTATTTATAATATTTTATTAAAAACAATGGGCAGTGAAAAATATGAGCTGTGATCTGCAGATAAACATTCCGGCATAGTAGATGTAAGTTATTGATCGTGTCGGATAATGGCTTGCTTTTTTTTTTTTTTAAACCTTTCTGGTTCTCAACTGCCGTGGAACACGCACGAAATCGCACACTTGGCTTGTCTATTAATTGCACTTATTGATGTGGTTTACAACACAGTTATAGAGAGAATGATTGAGTGTTTCGGTAGCTCAGTTTATCTAAATCTTTATTAATCAAAGAGAGTGAACGTTTACGATGCTGAAGTAGGCTACACCTTTCCTTACACCTCGGTTAGTAACAAACTACCCAGCCGACAATCCTATGAAATCCAACGCTAAGGATTGACGTCAAGTTTGCACATAGGAATGACATCGTTCTTACGTAGATCCGCTGGTTACAACATCGCGCCGACGTTGGTTTGATATAGGGAACCCGCCCTTACACTAACCTATCAATCCTACGGAAATCTACGTCGGAAAGATGTAGTGATACTGACTAGGTATAAGCTTCAAATTGTAATAATATATTTTTTATACTTGTTATTGTGGATCTACTTCTGGACATTGTTGGGTCCATTCAAAAAGAAGGCTGCATTTTGACGTCATTGTTATTACTGTCTTTTCTTTACGACTGAAACAGACTGCGCTTATAAAGCGATGTTCAAAGAAATCATGTTTGCATTCACTCAACTAATTGCGTTGTGTATGTACTGCCAGAGTTCTCGCTCGACTTGCATAATGTTTGGCTGCGTTTTTTTTTCTTTTACTTACTTTCTAAACTACTGACACTTAGTGGATAATTTAATCTATTAATTTTGGCGAATATCATGTGGTCTGGCACGAGGTTGGTGGACCTGTTGGCGTGGAGAATCAAGACCTCGCAAGATTGTTAAGCGAGAATTAGCGTAAAGACTGTACATTTCAGACCCAACTTCTCGTGTGTGGATTATACAAATTTGAATTAATATTTGAATCTGAACACAGCGCAAACCCTGGCTACACACAGTGAATCAATGTAAAATGGTCGTGGCCAGGGCTGGATTACGAGTTTGTAGGCCCCTGGGCTTCACTTTCAGTTTTAAGGCACCGATGCATTACTGACCAAAGCTGAGCTGAAGCAGAAAAGAAATTGTTAAGTTTTTGTATAGGACCAGAAAAATGAAACTGCTCCGGTGCAGCACATTCGTGGTGGAACCCCCTGGGCTGCAGCCTATAAAGCCCATGTCGTAATCCGGCACTGATGGTGGAAAATTTGGATATTTCCGGAAACCAAGTAAGACACGAGGGTTTTGTCACTTTTATATACTTGTCTTATTTGTAGAATGACCCAAATTAGTGCTAGTTTCTTGAACTGTTTCTAATATAGATTTAAGCAGGGTGGGATATAAAATCAGAATAAAAAAGATATGTATTTGTGTTTGTGAATGAGACAATAGTACCTTCTGAATATAATTCACACAATATGTATCATCCTTCCAATCTGGGAGTCACAAGCAGTGAGTGGCGTCATGTAACAGGATGTTGTGAAATACGTGCTGGTCGCTAATGGAATACAATATTGTTCCACACTCAGTGACCTATGACAGGACATTGATTAAACATTGAGAGAGAGAGAGAGAGAGAGAGAGAGAGAGAGAGAGAGAGAGAGAGAGAGAGAGAGAGAGAGAGAGAGAGAGAGAGAGAGAGAGAGCACGTGGACACGACAACGGTCATAATTATTGTGCTGGGCAGAAGCAAGGCGATAGCGGGCTATATAAAAATAAAGCGCAATGATAGAACAGAAGGAGAGAGAGAGAAAAAGAGAGAAAGAGAGAGAGAGAGAAAAAGAAAGAGAGAGAGAAGAGAGAATGGACCCTTCAGTACAAACTCCTAGTCTCATAGTCACAATTCCATTTTATTTTTATTTTTGAAAATTTCCGAACCCTAATTACACCAATAAGCAAGAAAACAACTGTATAATAATAATTAGGGATATAATGCGTCCGTATAGTCCAATCCTATGTTGCGATTTCGTGGACTTACTTCAAAGATTTCGCAGCTTCCACATCCTTCATGGATGGCTGCCATCCCTACAAGACAAAAACCCACTTTTGAACGGACACAACCAATTTTAATGTGTTCTACTCCAACAGCTCCGCCTCACCAATTATTCGTCCCATAGATTTTATTTTCTTTCTGTTTCCAACCTAAACCATCAATCGTCGGAATTTAAAAGGAAAACAAAATGAAGAAAAGCCAGAGGGCTCTTGTTGACGGCACGTAGCCACGGTAACCAAAGGATGTACCTAGTACTACAGAATAAATTATCAACTTCATTGTTTCAAGAGGGTGGGTTTACTATGTGTATGGATCTTGCAAGGAGAGCTTGATATGTAGGCATATTGATTTTTCTCATTCTTTCTAGCACTCTCAGGTTGTTGTTTTTTTTCTATGTTTACTCTTTCATTTCATCCATCCTGTTCTTTTTTCTTGTTTTTCTCTTCATTTTATAAACTTTTGTTCGCTGTTTCACCTTTCTTATGTTACAAGCGTGAAACAAAATACAAATAAGTAGATTAAAAAAAAAAAATGCGATGGTTGGCGATATGTGTCTCTGACAAAATCATGGAAAGTTTATAGATATAAGTTTCTTCGTTTGAGAAAGAAATTCAAAACAGCTAAAATCAGCCCTGTATCGGAAATGTCTACGACTGACTGATATTGTCTCCCTTAGGCCTTGTTTGTTTTGTCCAGCATGGAAGTATAGTTCTAAGTAAACAAGAGAGAAAGAAAGGGAGAGAGAGACACACACACACACACACACACAGAGAGAGAGAGAGAGAGAGAGAGAGAGAGAGAGAGAGAGATTGGCTTATCATTTTCTTTTTTGATCTTTCAATAATTGCGAGTATTTGTTGGATACCCTCCCACGCCATATCCCCCACAATCTTTCTCAAGAATTTGCATCATCCTAAACTATTATTACAACCTGTTTTTGAGGTGGACAAACAGAGAAGAGGACAAAGATAGAGAGAGAAAGAGAGAGAGAGAGAGAGAGAGAGAGAGAGAGAAAGAGAGAGAGAGAGAGGGAGAGAGAGAGTGGGGGGGGGGGGAGATGTTACACTTCATTGTAAAGCACTTTGAGTCCATTCTGAGGAGACATGCCCTACCATTATTATTATTATCATTAAAGTTGTGTTTTTTTAAAACAAGAACAACCTTTTGTACATCCTACTGTACACACACATGCACACATACACACACACACACACATCTCCAATCTGTCATTACCAGTCTCTGTGCTAGGTTACCTTTGACATTTCACTTCAACCGGAGTGTTTACTGAAACATCAGCCGCGTCCATTCTAAGATGTGTCCCCAACAAGTATTAAGAAATATCCCATGCGGAGTAAATTTCACCTTAAACTTTGAATTTAAAGAGAACCTAGACATTCAAAATGATTACCAACTCCTGCACAGCCTTGTAATGGTTACTGAGAAAAGCCTGGGTAGGTAGACAACTACAAAAAGCAATAAAATTGTTATGTTTTGGTGAAATCAATGCGGATGGCGTTACCATTCGATACTACTGTTTCATCTGTAGCTTTTCATAGCCTCTGGGCAAAGTTAAGACTGGTGACACTTCCATCAGTGCGGAGACATGGGAGGATTAAGGAACAGAATTCGGCAATCAGGAGACGGCTGGTAATCATGGCAGCCGGTCTTTAGTCAATCATGAAGATCAGCTCACGCATCCGTGCACGTGCATACAAACAGAAAAACCAAGAAAATTTTGCAGTAAAGTCGAATTTTTGCGCAGTGCATGCAGTCAAGATCTCCTGGAAAATGAGACATAATGAGTAACTAGTCAACATCAGCAATAGTACCGTGCAGTCTCTGAATCAAGTAAGTGGTCATCCTACCTATCTCATTCCATTCTGCACCATACAAACTCCAGCCGAGCTCATCGCTACCTTTATTCTTGTTTATTCTAGATCTAACCTTACTTTTTGCACAACTGAGAAATTCAACGTGAAACGTCCGGGGCTTTAGTATTTTTGGTAAGGAGTTAGAATAAATAGGAACTGGGAAACAGCTTTGAAAGTACTACAACACATTTGAAACAAGTATCAAAGTGCGCATTTGTTATACCTCTGCTACATACTAAAAGATCTCCAGTTTTGGCAGAAAATGGAGACAGAAAAAACAAGAACTAAGAATCCAAAACGAAAGAATGAAACATAAAAACGATTGGAAGCTACCACAGACTGAGCACAACGCAATTTGGTAATGAAGCCGCGTGATTGCTTTAACCATAGCTTCATTAGCGCCAAGATGGCACTCGCACCGACACAGATTATGTTTTTCTTGTTAGCTTTTTTGTTTTGTTGAGTGTCACCACTGGCGACCTTACTTCTGGTTTGTTATATCTCTGTTTCCTGAAAAACCGAAGACCTTTTAGTACCTACATATGGTATAACAAATGCATATCTTGACGCTTGTTTAGAATACATTGTGGCAAGTGCACTTTGGCGCTTGTTTAAGAATGCGTTGTGGCACTTATCAGGCTGTTTCACAGTTCCGATTTAGTCCAACTCCTTGTCATTATACTAAAGCCGCAAACGTTTAACGACGAATTTCTTAGTTGAGTAAAGAGTGCAGTTGGAACAAATAAAAACTAAGGTCGCGAACTTGGAAAACTTCCTTCATCATATTTACGGATTTCAAGATCACCCAAAACTCATCAACCTAGGACCGGTTGGACTCATCTGAAACTGGTTAGTATAATTTAACGCTGCTTGGTAATAATGGTATCGACGAAGATGCCAAATACGACCTCATTCCGGACCAATCTGTATGTTCCAGGTTGTTAGGCATTCTCAAGATCTGGTCATTGTAATAAAGGCCAGTGAGAGCAACACTGTATTCACTGGGGTGAGATCAGTGGACAGTGTCACAAATCCCAGACTGGGAGATGTAATAATTATGACAGGACAACAATCACGAACGAACAAGTATAACACTTAACAGAACAACCAAACAGACTCACACATTTATTATATATAAAGATAAAGACATCTGTGCAATTACATACATTACATTACTCAATTCAAATACCATCCAATGGTCATTATTCCCACATTCATTCTTTCTCCGGGTCCACAACCCGATAGTTACTTTCTAACTATGCTCTGGCCTCAGCCTCACATCCATGTATGTACTACTTGCGGGCCTCTCTTATTGGCTCCTGCTCAACCTAATCTCCGTATCTCAATCTCCCCTTAATGTCTTAATAGCACATTAATATTTCAATAGCACATTAGTATCTCAATAGCACATTAACATCTTAATAGCACATTAACATCTCAATAACAACGTCCCTGTCTGTGGCCAGACTGCCACGACTCATGTGCTCTCGCTGTCCTGCGCCACAGCTTCACTCAGGCAGGCCTGTGGGTAGCCTTCTGCCCAACCCAAGCATTTCCGTATGCTGGCCTATCCCCTGTGCTAGTCTCTCCACCACGGGTAGCCTCACGGCCCGACCCCGGCACCTAGAGAAATAACATTACATCTCTATAACACCATACAATTACTATCCACTTCACCACTCATTACGAACCATCAAGCGTACACACAATAGTCCACATTTCACTCACCACACATCTGCACTTCTCTACGGTAACACACCTCCACCGTATTACACAGTACTCAGACTCGCTACGAATCCATGATCCTAACTTACATCTATCGCTCATTGCGCACATCTCTATACACAGTAATCACTGACTTTCACATTCCTCACATATAACTTATTTACATCATGGTCATAGGAGAACATAGTACATCAATCATATAATTATCAATCATAGTTCAACCTACCAGTCATCACTGGAAAACACACAATCTCCCGACTGCTCTCTCACGTCTGTCTCCTTGGACTTCTTAACTTGCAGTGATCTGACTACTCAGATCTGGCCTCGACTGAGCCTCAACTTCACTCACAACATGCACGCTTCAAGTCCCTTCCCCGCACTTATTGACCCTCGCTCACTCGCTCGTGACAGACAGAAAATAAAAGAAGAGACGGATTGCAATAAAAGCTACACAACAGCTACATTAAATAAATTGAGAATAAGATTTAAGCAAAGACTTAGTAATCATGCATTTAACAGCTGCAATAAGAGCTACACAATGTATTCAACAGCATCAAAACAGTTACATACTAGATGACGTACCGGGCATTGCCCGGAATAAACAATCATGTGCTCTCTCTCTCTCTCTCTCTCTCTCTCTCTCTCTCTTACAATAAAAGTAGTAATCTGCAGAAACAATGAAACAATGCATTTTCTATAAATTCAAGAACCAAACTAATCAAAATAATAAAAACATAGGTACAAACATGCAAAAATACAGATGTTACATAGCAACAAACATTGTTATCTTATAAAAATACATGCTTGAAGTAAACAACTTTTAATTATAGCCATCATCTTCCTTATCTCAATTGCCACCTTCCTGCCAAATTTAAGGTCTGAAGAGTGTATAGTTTGTTCAGTTAGTCATGCCAAAGGTTGCAATTTACTGAAATATATAATAGATAATGAGGTATTTGCCATCTGCAATAACAATTATATAAGGCGTTCAGCAGCATTTACCATTGTGTTCAGTATTCTCTGAGCTAATTCCCCTGTTGACAGAAATACACGTACAGATCCGGAAACACAGAATTTTAGATTAAAAACACACACACACACACACACGCGCGCACACACACGTTTTCCGGTTGATTTTGCCTGCCAGTTTTTAAAAATAAGATATCTACACCTCCAGGACAGAGAGTAGAAAGAATGCTTGGCTGGTGATTGATTCTATGTCAGCTCACACACTTTATTAATATAACATCGATTGAAAGGGGAAAATCGAACGTTTTACACATCGTCCGTCGGTGTCTGATTAATAAAATGTCAGGTGCAAATTTTACGTAACACAAACCCATCACAGCCTTTTTTCAGAAGCATCTGATTTTCTAACGTGTTCTGTAAAGTCCAAAAACGCCTCATCCGTCCTTTTTATGAAAATATACGTTTTAATTTGACGCAAAAGTTATTATATGGACATACTTACACTGTGTGAAAATGACAAAGAACAGAAGCACTTGAGAGAGCCATATTTCAGGAGATCTTCGAAAGATGAAATCTCTAGTCAAACATGAACAAGATAGTGTTTCGGCCCTGCACGTCTTAGTCAAAACCTTAGACCCTGACCCGTTCAGTGCCAGCTATGTAGACTCATGAACTGTCAATTGTAATGTAGCTCGTAAAATGTGAAAGTGCTTCGTAGAAAATTGACAAGCTTTACTATTCAGATTCACATTCACGACTTGAAACGAGTGCAGTTATCATAACTAAAAGTAACAAGGAATATGCAAATTGAAACTTTTCGGCCTTGTCAAATAAAGGGTTAAAAATAAAAACAGTATAACTTATACATACGAAAAGGTCGTGGACATAATCATTATGTTTCACCTACACAACTGCAGTAAAAATGATGATGCGCGCACATATAAACGCCAGAACGAACTAAACACACATTTAAGGCCTTCACACACACGACAGTAATTTAATTCCCAGTGCAGTTCAGCACGAATCACTGAACAAGAAAATAACTCTCCTCATTACTCAATCTCAAGTTGCCTGTTTGCACTTTTAACTTTTAGCTTAAATTTTTCACCCGTGAATCATTTCCTACATCATTTCCCTCCCCATTGCCACATCTTCTCCTTGTAATTTGTTCATCACCCCCATTCCCCCAAACACTGCCAACTCATACCGTACATCAAACGCAATTTTTTACATTGTTTTCTTCTCTTCTTTCAAATAGCATTTAATTTTTTCTGCCCCACGTGCACTAAATTCTGAAAACAAAAAGGAAACTCCGTAATGGCGACACCAATGGAGGTCCTCTTTCTGCACTAATTCTTTTGACATTTTCCACACAGTTTACTTTCCGACAGAAGGTGATTGTTTGAAACTTTGGCATCTACACATACTGTCTTACGAAATTTTAGGAAAAAGAATTTTCCCGATAATTTTGTTTTCTAGTAATTCATGTTTAAGACAACAACAACAACAACAGCGCATTAATACGAAGGGAGGCCGTTTGACACACGTTCATTACGAATGATTTCCTGAGTGTAAAGAAATTACTGTCATTTGAGTACATCTGACTTTAAAGAATCTATCTGGGAAAGAGAGAGCGAGAGAGAGAGAGAGAGGGGTGGGGTGGGGAAGGGGGGGGGGTGGCGGAGACGGCAGCAGGTTTGTCTAGGGCACCGCTGGGTACCTCAGCTAATATAGAATATAAAATGCACCAGTTGCAACGTTTTAAATCCCAAATTATTCTGTTTCGCTGGTCTTTTCATAAAGGTCACTTATTGTCTGCCATACATACAAACATTATGAACCAGGCTATCCATACACATACACATATACTCACATCAAACATACATATAAAAAAAAAATAAATAGAAGCATCTACCCATTCACAGGAGCACACACACATACGAACCGAACTACGCACACTGTGATTCACTGAGCTAGAAAATCATTCTCTCCCTTTCCATTATTATTAACATTAAGATAAAGATTATTCTAAATGTCACATTAGGTCATCTTTGACATACAACACTGGATTTTACAAATTCAAAATGGTTGCTCTAAATATGTAAGTCACACCGTTTCGCTATCCAGTTTTGTGTCGACACTATTTTGCCTATCGGGAAGTTCATTCCCCCTTTTCCCCCGGAAATAGTTGAAGCAGAGTAAAACAACACTAAATAAAGTATATAATAAACTAATTATTAATCAGATCGTCTATTTCAGATCATTATCGTACTCTCTGAAAGAAATAGGATTTTCAATGGCATGGGGGCCACTCAGCCAATGTACCATCTTGTCGTAGTAACACAACTGTTGGCCGCAAAACATGTTTATTTACTTTTTTCGCCCGGAAATGTGGGATCTGGCTGGAAACTTTTTATATGCCATCACCCCCCTCCCCCCTCCCCACCATCCCCCCACCCCAACCCATCTCATGTATTGGCGTATCGGTGATTTTGGTGGTCTAGCAGCTATCCTATCATTACTCATGGTGAGATACAATGGTACTCTGACAAAGTGGCGTATCAATATATAATATCTTCAACAGTTTTGTAATTATAAGCAGAAACGTTATGTCACATGCTTGTCTGCACGTAAGAAATCTCACCCTCACCCGAACTATGAAACGCTGTCCTGTAACATGGAAAATATTTTGATACGCCATTACGAGAGATGGGCGGCGCTACATAATTGCGATAAAATTATAATGTACTATGTCAAATAATGAGTTCTGAAATGTCATCCTGTCTGGCATTGGCTGATTTATTAAAGAAACTGATAATTTTTTATTTTTTTTGTGCAACGTTCTAAAGATAAGAAAAACAGATATGAGAAATAAAAATACCAAATGTTAACTTGTTGCAAAATAATACCCTTAGAAATACCAAGACTTGCTCCCGGTTTTCGAAACTTTAAAAACTAAGTATGATAGTTTAATTGCTCTGCAGTATAATTATACATTTTTGTCTGTTGAGGCAGACATGCTCATGCCAGTATGTTGTGATGTGTATAGAGGAATCTGTCTGTCCGATGTTGCACGAGGAATGCTGACGGTAGTAGTAATTTCAACACGTTGTGAAAGTACTAACTGGATACATTTTTCATAGCAGGACTTTGTGGAATGACCTCGTAGACAGTGGTAGGCACGGGTCATTGATGGCCATAGTGGCAAATTGAGCTTGGGTCGATGGTGCACTGAGTGAAGACTATTTCGGGGCGGTGGTGCACTGGATGAAGACTAATTTGGGTCGGTAGTGCACTGAGTGAAGACTATTTTGGGCCGGTGGTGCAATGAGTGAAGACTATTTTGGGCCGGTGGTGCACTGAGTGAAGACTATTTTGGGCCGGTGGTGCACTGAGTGAAGACTATTTTGAGTCTGTTTTGACTGAGTAAGCGAGGTTTGTCTGTTTTGGCCAGTTGACAAAAGACAGCATTGATGCCCCCAAAACTAGTGAGAAAGATTTGTTTGGGTCTCTCCATTATGCGAGGTCCCGCTTGGCTCCGTAGTCCTCATCTTACACTAAAACCCAGGGAAACTAGACTTGACTCAGTGCGCCACAGCCATAGTTTCTCGAACAGTAATGTTTCCTTTTAACGTTCAAGATAGAACTGGTTTCAACATTTGCTCAACCAATTTTTAGAAACATTTTAATGGGAAAATGATTTGTAAACATATTTTATGTACAGTCACAAATTGCCACATTTACTTTTCTCCCACAACGGTCACTTAATTTATCCGTCGGATCTCTATTTCATGTCGTTTAGTAGTCATTAGTAGTATTTAATGTCATGAGCTTGGTGTTTCAAGAATCATTTTATTTGATTAAAACATGCGATTTGAGGAAACAGGAGATAAACAGATCGCAATCGCGAACAAATTTCGCGACCTTTGTTCTTGTTTGTTTTACATGTTTCTTTATTTTCTGAAAAACTGGAGGTATTTTAGTATGTAGGCCTGTAGCAAATGCACGCTTTGGCACTTGTTTAAAATGTGTTGAGGCACTTACGAAACTATTTTACAGTTCCGAGTTATTCTACCGCCTGACTGTCTATACTAAAGCCGCAAATGTTTAACCTCGAATTACTCAGTTGTGCAAAAAGCGGAGTTGGAACTGGCAAGAACAAGTAAGATCACGATGTATAAACTGACTCTAAAACTCGGCCGTAATTTTTCCGGGTGAAAACCGGCCAATTATTATCTTCACTTGTGTTTGGGTGATCCATTTACGTGGGAAAGGGTAGTGGGTCACCTTTAGGGTCTCCTTAAGGTTATCCTATCTGGCATTAGTTGAAAGCTTGGGCATAACATATCTCTATGTCAGCCTGCAAGAATAGGAGTTAATTCCCCTGACTGACTAACTGACCAATCATTATGTCTAGTGGATGCGTCCATTAGCCTGACAAGTGGCCACTGATTTCTCTAATTTCTCACTGTGTCTAGTTACATCACGCCATTCGCCCAGCCACTCATGTTACAGCTATTGTTCCTGGATAGGAAATTGGCAAGGAAATCTCGTTTCCCTTTGAGTGAATTTAACCTTTTTTTTTTTTTGCCTCCGCCTCTAGTTCTGTTCCTTTGTTATGGTACATGAATGTGTCTGTTTAAAGTCAACATTGACTGAGCCTGCTTGCTTCACGAGGTTCGTTCTATTCTCATAACCATTGTTGAAAAGTAAGACAAGCCTGCTGTCTAGGTTAAATGAATGAGTGAATTAGTGCTGACTGAATGACGTGGCGAATGAATGAATGAATGCATCCATAGATGGATAAATAAATAACATGTATTGTTCGCATGCGAGATTCAAATGAATTATGAATATATAACAATTTGTAAGTAGATCAAAAGTCTTTATTAATAGTACAACATGGCAAAATCAGTGTGCTGTTTATATTAATTTACAGTTAGTATAATATTTTCATCACCTGTTTAATCTATAGTATAACAAACATTTCTCCCGATTTTTAACAAGATCTGCTGCTACGCTTGCAGGTCGTTTTTGCTTGGAATTTCATTTTTATTCCAGGAAAGTTCTTTTTTTTTTTTTTCTAGATTTGGAGACTTGAAAAGATGGCTTGATATAATGGTAATTTTATGATGCAAAATTGTGACAGTGCTACTGCGACTAAAAAAAAATATACATCCAGAGTTTTCCCACAGGGATTGAGGTTAGAATTCCACAATCAGTGTCGTTATTCAAGGCGATGGCTGAACAGTGAACCAAATTCAATATTTTCCCTATTTGGCTTTGTAAAATACAGCACTTTCAATGACTTCGCACGTTTGCCGCTAGGTGGCGGTGCGAAATCTGAACACTAAAAGCACTAGATGTCTTATCTTATCAAGTCTAGTATCTTTGCTATTAAACAAACTGCCCAGTGTGCAATTATTCGCTGTCATTTCATGACAGTCTTGGCCTCTTATCCACGAATGCTGACAAGATGTGCAAGGCGCAAAGGGAGTGCAAAAAAACTTATCTGATAACAAAGAAAGAAACAAACAAACAACAACAAAATAAACCTAAAGGAAGAGGCAAGGTGAAGCAGATCCTTTATAAAGCTGGAACTGATAAAAAGTTTAACCCCTGGCAACCCCATTTTTAAAAAAAAAGGCTTTAAATTCTAAGGTTCTTGCCCAGACCCGTCACTAGTCGGCCCCCGCGACCATCCATTAGTATTTAATAAATTATTAGACTTTGAAGTGGTATTTGCTATGTGAGAGGGTTTTGTCAAAGATTCTATTAAATCAAAGCGTTCAATTCACTATCTCAAAATTCCTCGTGGGCTCAGCTTCGAAGTTTTCTTGGTTTCATCAGCATGCTTTAAAAAGCAGGTTTCTCCAATCTTCTTGGACACAGGGGAGAATATAGATCTGTTTAACGACTAGTGATAAATAAAAATGGAATTAAAAAATATTGCTAGCTTTACCATGAAAGCTCACACGAGCAAAAGACCTGATTGTACTGCAGCAGAAAAAAACAACTGCTTTACTTGAAAGATATGCCTTATCTTGAATGCATTTTCAGTTACCTTAATAAACACTGAAAACATTACGTTTCTCTGTACTCAGTAGAATAAATGAAATTCCCCCAAGGAGTTCATAGCACATTTAGCAAAAACGAGTTGTCACATGCAGTTGTGCTGATGCACTTATGCGTTTTCATGATTAGAGCCAGCACATTATATCGTCAACATACAACATCTCGAGCCCACTTTTCATTAAGCTATAACTGTTATAACTGAAAATATCTAAGATTCATAAAAATGTTTTAAGAAAATAACACATGAACGAGAAACACAGTGAAAGTTTTTTTTTTTTTTTTTGGTTAAACACAATCATACTTAACAGAAGCCCAAATACATGTTCAACTGTAAGCAAAAGCGCTTATAGGTTCATCAGATAAAGCTGATCTTCCTTGTCACTTCCCCGTTATACATCGCTTTGAAAGTGTTGCTTCACTTAACAGCATGAGCCAAATGCATGTGAATCGATTGTCAGCAATGGCAGATCCGCAAGAATACGTCACAATACAAAACCATCATACCTACATGATGAATGTAGTAGTAGTGGGCTTGATAATTCTATTCAGGTGGAAATTGTTTTTAAAAAAAAGGAGAATAGTGTGAAACCTGCCACAAAAGTTGTCCATAGAAGCTTTTTTATATATACTAGCTGAGTTGCCCGGCCCTGCCCGGGATAAATCGATTTATTAGTTTCAGTTCTGGGTGATTATTATGGACCTGCTTCATTTTGGCTGTTCCTTTAGCTCTATTTATTTTTGTTTGTTTGTTTATTTTTAGATAAGTTTTACTGCTCTCCCTTTGCGCGTTGACATCCTGCGCATCCCGCCAGCATCCGTCAAATAGCAATGATTTGCGCACGGATTAGTTTGTTTGTTAGTGAACATATCGCAGGAAGTGATAACGTCATGTGTAGGCGGAAGTGGGCTATTATTAGAAACATGCATCAATATCTTATTGATCGTAAATTTCGGATCAAACGCTCTCGTGAATTTAGTCTTTAATTATAACCGCATTTACCGATTAATTCAGAAATAACAAACGGTTTTGTTTGTGTATAGCGATAGGAACAATGTTCGCTATCCCATAATTCTTTGTGCCAAATTTCAGGTCGGTGCGTTGTGTAGTTTCCGAGTCCATAGGATTATTAATGGTTTTGTTGTAGCTATATTATATAGATATATAGATTGGCCATGAAACAATTTCAAAATGGCGTCCGAAATTCAAGATGGCGACACGTATTGGAAACGGGCTGCACACCAAACGTTATGTGTAAATCCAATTGGCATTATAAATATTATCAAATAATTGACCGTATGGACAAACCGAATTTACGGGCCAGATGGCGCCAAGGGATGGCAATTTGAAGATTTTTTATTTATTCATCCACGAGTTGTCCTGAGTTTATGCATGTCCTGCGGGGAACACGCAACATGTCATGACTTTGTTTTCTTCTTCAGAAGCTTCCCCCAGCCTATCAGCGCTTTCGGCTATTGATAATCAATCAGTCCTGCTATATAATGATTTTCTGCTTGGTGCTTTTATCCACCAGATGAAGTGCTGCTTTTATAAGTAATGTCAGACTGAGGGACTGAATGCGCTGACATGTATGGGGAAAGATACTTTCTGTCTGACTGAATGTCTGTCTGTCTATATATCTATCCATCTGCCTACCTGCCTGCCTACATATCTACCCATCTACCGACCTACCTATCTGTCTGTCCATCTGCCCTACAGCCTGGCTGTTTTCTCTCTGTGTGTGTCTGTCTGGCCGTTTCTCTCTCTCTCTCTCTGTTAATATGTCATTTGCCTTTAAACCTACCTGGCGTCGACCTTTTATCCATCTGCTTCTTTCTGTCCATCTCTTTTTTTTTTTTTGTCCAAAACATCAAGTGCGTAGAGCCTAAAAAGGAGTAACGTTAAAGTGTCTCATCCTCATCCCCTCTCCCATCACACACATGCACATTCTCAGCCACAGAAGTCGAGGGAGAAAGTGTAAGGGGGGGGGGGGAATCTAGCATTAATATTTCTTCTTCTCTTTGCTCCCCAATCCTTCTCCCCACACACAAACAACCAAAATTTCCGGCAGGCCACACGTCACAAATTAAAAAAGGTAA
>OZ007571.1:20201003-20383503 GCA_963931925.1 Onchidella celtica
GTACCAAATTTGCCTCCAAGGTTTAGCTTGACTCTAACGGTAATTAACAGAGGTCAGCCGTTGTACACTGATTTTTTAAAATTCCATTTCAGGCCGTTCACAGTGGAAACTCAAATACGTGTGTCTTTCATTCATTCTTCCTTCTTTGCATTTCTCATTTTGTTACAGTTTCCTAACCTAACCCAACATGTCATCTATACTAATATTTAAAATAAAAGATCTGGATACCAAAGTTGGAGCCCTGAACAAAATTCTCGGTGCACACAGTTGTACACTGTGCAGTGTTCTATTTTCGTACAGCCCGCTCAGTTTTGTGGATGACCCTGGGCATCTCATCAGCATCAACACTAAACGAACTTTTTGTGCGGATTTCTTTCGGTTTGAAGTGGTGCAGTATGTCTTTCACCTTCGCAGCAAGTGGCGGTCACTAGTTGAATTGTAAACCTAGACAAGAATCAGGCATGGAGAGAATCTCCATCACTGTCAGAATGTTTCTTTGACCATTAGCCAAAACTTCTGAAACCTCGCAAAACTGTCCGTAAATTTATCTATTATATATAAAAAAAAATAGTGGCAGGAGTATTCATTGCGGAGCAATTTTGGTCCTTTTTTTGCACGACGCGGCAGCCTAAATAACAGTTTTAAAAATCATAAACTTGATTTTCTTAAGTGTTAACTAATCCAGCTCAATCGCTTTTGTATCAACTGATTATGTTGATTCAAGTTTCAGGTATTTTTTTCTTTTTTAAAGTTGTAAAAATGTAAAATACAATGATCTTTGTTTTGGCTCCCTGTAATAAGCACACCGCAACGGAAACGAATTGAAACGGTATTAATACGCGTTCAGTTCCATGCGCGCAATTTCCCACCCAGAAATGAGTGCGTAGTGCTGAGTTGCGCATGAAAACTGTAGTAAGACCAGAGAGTACTCTCTGGCAAGACTGTAGAATATGGGAATTAGCCTTCTAGACCAAAAAGAGAGAGGGATAGAACGATGGGTTCACAGCTTTATCCGGGATAATGCCGGGAACATCATCTAGTGTTAAAAAAATACACACACACACGCAAGAACAGCCACATCATGAAAGGCTAACTTTCGACGAACTGGAAAGAATTAAACAATGGAGCCGCTGGTACAGGTGACATGTCTCAATTATACTTTAGTAATGGGCGTAAGAGGTTTTACAGAACTGACAGTTTTACGATATGTTCCATCTATTCTTGATCACAGTGCTGAAGTCGTCTCTCAGTCTTCAATACAGTAAACATTGTTATGTGTGAACTCAAGCCTGGGGAAAAAGAACAGCGTGGAGATATCCGTTCAATTGATTACTTACCTCAAGGTGAATTATCTAGCGAGAAGCCCGACCTGATCGATAGACGAAAAGCTTGTGAGATGGAAACAAGTACTGCTGGTGTTGAGGAAAACAAAATTTTTTTGTATAGCCTCTATCAGCATGTCTGCACTCATTTTTCTATTCGATTTGAGTTTTCAGGAAAGACAGGGCTCATTTCAGATGGTATTAATGACATGGTTCTGTTGGTAACTGGCACCTTAAAAGTTATTCGGAGATGGCGAGAGGATGAGACAGAGAGAGAAATAAAGAAAGAGAGAGAGAGAGAGAGAGAGAGAGAGAGAGAGAGAGAGAGAGAGAGAGAGAGAGAGAGAGAGAGAGAGAGAGAGAGAGAGAGAGAGAGAGAGAGAAAGGACGAGTGAGACAGAGAAAGAGAAGAAGAAAAAGAGAGAATGGGCGACAGGAGAAGAGAGACAGGCAGACAGACAAACAGGGAGACAAACAGATAGTCGGAGAGACAGAGAGGCAGAATGACAGGGACAGACAAACTGGTACAGACAGACAGACAGACAGACAGGCAGACAGAAAGCCAGTCAGCATGAAGGTCAGACAGACAGCCAGGAGGAAAGATAGACAGACTTGTACAGACCAGCAGAAAGCCAGACAGCCAGAAGGACAGACAGACAGACTTGTACAGTCCAACAGATAGCCAGACAACCAGAAGGACAGACAGACAGATTTGCACAGACCAACAGATAGCCAGACAGCCAGAAGGAAAGATAGACAGACAGACTTGTACAGACCAACAGACAGCCAGAAGGACAGACAGGGATAGACAGACTGATACAAACAAGTAGACAGACAGAGATATCAACAAATTCTGGATTAAATCGTATCTGAGATAGAGGAGGGCCCAAAATTATAGACAGAGATGGAAACAACAACAGACAATCTATATGCTGTGATGTATGGATAAAATGACATTCTTCCAGAAAATAGTCATGACCTTACGATAAGTAATGACCAATGCCAATATTTTTTAATGCCAGCGTAAGGTATATGCTGTGATCCAGCTAGCAGGGTCGATCTTGGTGAAAGCAGAAGCAGCGCCTAGGTGCGGCTAGGTTAAGGGTTCACAACCTTTTTCGTCCGCTCACCCTCGGCAACTTTGAGAATTCAATGTTAATTTACCCACAAGAATTTAACTAAGTTCTTTGAATTACCCCCACCTTGTTTGTTCAGTTATTTGAGTTTACACGTCTACCATAATAACGCAGGAAACAAAGAGGGAACGTTTAGTATAATGTTTTTTCCATTATTATTTTTAGTTCAAATAAAAGTAACAATAACATATAACAAGGATTGTCAAATTTGCCAACTGTAGGAGCCGCATACGATTAACTTCAGATTTTCCAGAGTCACAAGTATGAACAAAATTTACATACACGTTTTGTTACATACACATTCTCTTACAAGAAAAAAATGTATAAAAATATTAAGAAATATATGTGTGCAACAACATACGATAAATATTCACTCATGTATGCATTTTTAAACTGTTAATTTGTACTCGTTTCAGTAATCGCAAAGTCTAAATACAGCAAATGTTTTCAAAATCGTGACTGATGATTGTTTTTACTATACTGAACGCATTAAATGCGGTATCGAACCTCGGGAACTTCTAAGAAAAACGTGCGAATATGCATTTTAGTAACAAAATTAGACTCCCAAAAATAAAAGTAAAATATTAAAAAAGAAAAGAATATGTTTCTTTTTTTCGGTATTTATTTGTCAGCCAATATTATGTCAAAGAGCCGCACACCGGAGGTCAAAGAGCCGCACACTGAAGGTCAAAAAGCCGCACACTGAAGGTCAAAGAGAAGCATGTGGCACGCGAGCCGCGGTTTGACCACCCCTGGCATATAACAATGTTATTCACTTATTTGTGAACCACTAATAATGAAGAAGATATCGTTATTTTAAAAGTGAATAATTATCCAGAATGAGCAATTTTATCCCCTGAGTAGGCGAAATTTACCGCTGGTTGGGAACCCCTGGGCTTGGCGAAACGGCGAAATAACCACGAACAACTTTTAATCATTGATATTATCCCGGATACCAATAGTGATGCTGTGTTAGGGATCATTACCAACAGTGGCGATTAGGTCTTTATCTTCAGGATCTTCAGGAGGTTCGAATGCCCTTTGGTATTTTAGTAATTTACACCTCAATTTTCTTCTTCTAATTTTTCTTGTTGTGGTAGGGATTCGTTTTTTAAAGTTTTGCCCGGGCAGCGACCTTGTTCGGACTGCTCTTTTCGATTTCCAAGGTATCTTTAACGTGCACAACGTGCTCATGGGCCCTCGGAGTTTTTCGTCCTTATCCGAGAAGATTAGGTGTTCGATCCTACCTAAGTACCCTAGGATCAGGGACAGGAATCCCACCCCCCCCCCCCAAAAAAAATAATAAAAAATTACAACATGCCTCCACTGACAGGGGATCGAAACTGGTACCTTCGGTATGAGAGGTGAGCACCTCGCCTCTCGCCCAAAGTGTCCCGGTATTATTAATAGTGGCCACGTTATCAAGGATTTAAGTATTAGTTCTGACAATTTCTACAATAACAGTATAGATACTTCCACAAGAATCATCAGTATTGCAACCTTGAATGCTAACATTACCACCATCACACTGATGTCATCTTTAACATAACCATTCTCATCATTATTGTCTAAGTCCCCACCATCAGTAATAGCAGTGGGAGAATCACTACCATCATTTTCAGCGAGAATACCATGAAATTACCTGTCAGCAAGATTTTCCCTTCATTATCATCTATCAACAATATAGTTATCAGCGAGACTTTTTTTCATTATCAATCATAAACAATACCACTATCAGCGAGATTTTCTTCATAATATTATCATCTATCAACGGCACCATTATAAGCAAGATTTCTTCTTCAACATCTATCAACAAACACATTTATCAGCAAATTTTTCATCATAATTATCTATCAGAAACACCATTTTCTGCAAAAATTTTCGTTATTGTCGTCTATCAACATCATCATTACCTACTGCACCATCACCACCATCACTTTTAGCAAGATCTTTTTCATCACCATCTATTGACAGCATCACCATCATCATTACCAGCAATACCATTATTGCCACCAGCATTCTAGCAACAACTTCACCATCATAACCGAGCAGTGACAACTAAACCAATATCATCCTTACCAGCAGCAACACTCAAGTGTCATTCCCAGCAACATCATTATCATCATCACCATTGCAGCCAGCAACATCATATTTATTACTACACTAGGTTACCATTGGCAACAGTATCACCATCATCGTCATTAGTATAAACGTCATCACCATCTTTACCATCACTGTGAATATTAGGAAGAGCATTCCACCACCACCACCACCTCCCCCTTCCAACCGCCGGAATTTTAACCAATAACAGCATCTACCCCGTATCACTGTTACCAAGAACTTTCATCATAAGCATCACCAGCTGTAAATCACCACATCTTGTTACCAGCATCAGCCGTACTGAGCAATATCAACGCCATTATCACTAACAATACCACCGCCATCACCACTACCAGTACCATTGCCATTACCACTGCCATAAACCGCTACCACTACTACAGCCATCATCATTACCACTACTACCGCCATCACCAGTACTAGTACCATTGCATATCCCCACCACAGCTACTACCGCCATTACCACTACCAGCACCATTGCCATTACCAATACCACTGCTACCGCCATCACGACTGCAACTACTACTGCCATCACCACTACCACTACCACCGCCATCACCACCAGCACCACTGCCGCCATCTCCACTACCGGTACCACCATCACCATTACCACTACTATCGCCATCACCACTACCACTACTACTTCCACCACCAACATCAAAATTTCTCTGATACACGTGATCAGATCTACTTAAGTCGCCAGAATACTGACACATCTATTAAAACTATCCACTCAGCTCTTTCTCCACCCCCACCCCCTGTCTTCCCCCCCCCCCTCTCTGCCTGTCTGCTTATAATATCTGTCTGCTAAACACACCATTTGTCCATCTACCCATTCATCTACTGTTCAACACGTTATTCAAGCGGCATCATCAGACATGTCCATCAACTTCGTCATACACCCTCTCCTGAATTTTCATTGACTAGTGATCAAATGACCAGCTTTATAATGTTGGTTGCTCTTACGGAAGCGAAATCGTCAAACTCTGTCTCTTATGTATTTTCGGTAGCATTTCAAAGTTCTTAAAACTAACTAATAAAAGGAATAACTAGAGAGAAGACCGGCATTGCCAGGTATAAATCCGAAACTTGAATGAACACAGCACAATCGGTCGATACAAAAGCAATTGGATTAGATTGGCTGACACCGGAGAAAATTTTTAGTTAATATTTCAGACTGTTTTATGGGCTGTAGCGTTGAGCAAAAAAACAAACAAAACGACGAAATTGTACCACAATGTAATACTCTCGCCACCATTTTTTGTTTTGTTTTTTGAGAAGATGGCAAGAATGGGCCTGACACAATGGCTGAGCTCGTTTCACAAGCCATTTCAAGTTTTTAAAAAAAATTTGGTTGAAGTCTTTCTATTAAGAAACAAATTGATTGTCTCTCTAAAGGAAGCGCATATCCGCACAACATGTTGTACGGATATGGACAGTGCATACCCGTACAACGCACACAATTCGATGACGTAAAACACACACCGGAATACTGTATTACTGACCTTGTTAATTTGCATAGTTTTTAAAAATATGAATCGGCTTAGTAGCAAAACAATCCGACTTCTGCTCGGAGATTGCATGATCTGCGCTAATAATATACTTGAGTGTAAGTCGATCACCAATGGCTACCCCAACCCCTTTTCGCCTGATTAGTCAATCTGACTACCGCCCATTGATACAAACTGACTAGACCCTCACGCCTCCAGGTCCATCTGACTATTCCATGTGTTGTCACTTTAAATTCGTGAACACGATACCGGTACCAAGTTTTGTTTCAGCAAACCTTCACCAGTCGCGCTTTTTGGTAAACATGTTGTACGGATATGCACTGTCCATATCCATACAACATGTTGTGCGGATATACACTTCCCTCTCTAAATTGTCCCATTTAAACATTCAAATAGGCCTATATATCTGTATAAAAAAAAAAGAAAAAAGTCAAAGCATTCTGAGAGAAGATTAAAAACAAGAATCCAGATGTCAAACTGAAGATTAATCAGTGGCACAAATTTAACTCAATTTATTTTAAGCAAGTGGATAATGTTCATGAAATGTCAAGCACTTAGATTCATTATGTCTTCTTTTCAGTTACAATAAATGTTTTTGTTTTTCTCTGTTTTAATTCGAATCGAACCGATGCCACAAAGGTAATTTTCTAGAATTTGTACCGATTGTGGGATCTCAACAGATAAAAAAAATGATAGCAGTACAAGAGAAGAAAACTACTTGAAGAACTAAATATTATCATATGTATGTCGGCGAGTGGCATTCTGGAGCGGGTTGGACAGAGAGAAGTAGAGAGTTTAATGATTGTTTACTATGGTTAATAAAGGGGAATTATTGGGGAAAACAGTTATTAGTGGAGCGTGATGTATCTTGCTTTGAGAATGTTGTATATGGTCTTTCCGTGCCAAGTGTCAAATAGAAATCTAGATATTGATTCGTGTGTCAGGGCAAAATCTGTGTCAGTAGTGGCAGAGATACTAGACACAATAAGATGAGACAGCTACTGAGCTAGCGCGTTTAGCGTGCACAGATTTCGCACCGCCATCTAGCGGCGAATGCGCGGAAGTCATGAACAGCGCCGTATTTTACAAAGCCAAATAGGGAAAATATTGAATTTCGTTCACTGTTCAGCTGTCCCTGTCGGTTTTGATTGATGTCACTAATTTTTACCGTCAATGTCTGTGGGAAAACTCTGGTTATTTTTTTTTTTAGCCGCAGTAGCACTGTCACAAATTCGCATCATAAACTTATCATTGTATCAAACATTCTTTTCATGCTATGCGCCATGGGCCCCACCCCCGATTAGCGTGCAAATAAAATTGTGCGCAAGGCTTTTTCAGAGGTGCAAAGAAGGGAGTATCTCATTTTAGCGTTTCTTGTATCTTTGGCGGTGGTTGTGTATGTGTGTGTGTGTGTGTGTCTTTGTGCTTGTATTTGGTGATTGTTGATTGGCTGTTTACTACACATTTTTACAAGCTGAACGAATTCATTTAAGCTGTTTTCATAAATTTGTACGCCCCCCAAAGCGTTTTACGCTAGGGGCGCGTGCGTATGCGTTTCTACCCCCACCCCTATCCTTATCCCCAGCCCTAAATCTTATCGAATCCCTAACCCTGGCCCCTGCCCTTCCAACCAAAAAATAAAAAAAAGAGGAAAAAAAAAAGAAAAAAAATCTGAAAGAATAATTAAATAAGGCTGTTGTTAGGAGTATTTCGGGAGAAGCTCTGTAGCTCTGGAGTCACAAAAGGCTTTAAAATAAGTAGCCTTAGTGCAAAAAAATTGGGGGACGTACGTACTTGTTACAGCACTTTGCAATGAGTTTTTTTTTTATTTATTTAAGTCAGATTGAAATTCGCGAAAAAAAAAAAAGTTGTAAAAATAAAAAGTTGGGTTCTGTCGTTGACGAGCATCAAGAGGCACTATGGCATATTATGACAATGCATAATTTATAATCAGAGGTAAATATTATCATCTGAGTATGTGTTGTCTCTTCTCTGTCTGTCTGTCTGTCTGCCATTCTATATATCTATCTATCTATCTATCTATCTATCTATCTATCTATCTATCTATCTATCTATCTATCTATCTATCTATCTATCTATCTATCTATCTATCTATCTATCTATCTATCTATCTATCTATCTATCTATCTATCTATCTATCTGTCTGTCTGTCTGTCTGTCTGTCTGTCTGTCTGTCTATCTATCTATCTATTCCTTTGTCCTTGTGCCTGTTCGTCTGTCTGTCTGTGTGTCTGTCTCTCTTCCCCCCCCCCCCAACACTCTCTCCCTATTTCTCTTTCAGTCTCTCGCTCTCTCAGCCTATCTACCGTATCTATGGATGCAAAGAGACAAAATGTAATTTATGATCAGCATTCACTAGAAGTAGAAGTAAAAAAACAACAACAATACCTGGACTGCCATCCGCAGGTCAAGAAAAATAATTGGATTGTGGAAAAACCCGGTAAGTTAGTTGGCATAATTATCATGACAGCAGGTGTGAGAAAATAAAGAAAAACAGTACTGAACCAGGTATATCGTTTCTGTGTGACGTGACAAAACACTGGAGAGGTGCAGGAGAAAGCAACCGATACCTGTAAACCGCAGTTATTGACCTCACTAACAATCTCTCAAACCTGTTATTCTCCCCCACAATCACCTACACAAACAAACGCTTATGAATATGATATTTCACAAATGCAGCGTGACAGATGAATGCATCATGAATGTTTATGTATTTGTTCGCTACAAAATCTAAGGTATGGATTATTTTCTTGACAATAATATATACTATTAGTTATTGACGTTTTTGTGCTAACTGATGACGTCTTGGCTTGATGACGTATCATGATACTCGTATCATGTGAACTCATATCAAGTTCGTTCCTAGATTGTAATCATGGTTGTTAAATGTGTGATACCTTTTATGACGTACTCATTTGTTATCGGGGGGGGGGGGGGGAGGGAGGGTGATTAATCTGAAACTGGTATATACCAAGGCTGATTAAATAGTGGGTGGAGTTGGGGGTAGGGGTGGAGAAAAGAATGCCGAAAAGTGGGTAAGGAACATGAAATTCGAGGATCACAGCTCAGCAGACATCCCTTTGCCGTCACGAATCTGAAACTGTCTAAACAGCAAATAACCAGAAGTAACCACACGAAACAGCAACAAACAAGCAAGTAAATAAAAAAACAGAGAAAACCACATCACCAGCGACAATATTAAATGATGAGAAACCACAGCAACAGCTGCAACATAGTTAGTCTCACTAATGCAGAACTGTCGAGTTGGCCATCGTGATAACTTTTCATGTGCTGTAAAACTGGGCTCTCACCTTCTTCAAATGATACCTAGATGGGACAGTTGGCTCATTTTCGCGTTCACCGATTTTGCACAGCTACTTTGCGGTAAATGCGCTGAAGTCATAAACAATGGCGTTTTCTGCAAAGCCAATGTAGAGAAATACAGAATTTTTGGTAACTGTCCAGTTATCACTATACATGTAGATTGATGTAGCTTTGTAATTATAACTATTTAAGAACATTTTGGCCATTTTGGCACTGAAACAAAATCATATTATTAATTTATCATTATACCAGCACTCTTTTCGTGTAACGCGTCATGGGCCCCGCCCTCGTGTAATACGTCATGGGCCCCGCCCTCGTGTAATGCGTCATGCCCCCCCCCCCCCAAATCAGGGGAAGCTGCGTTCTTTTTAATAAAGGCGCGAAAAAGAGACTGTCTCATCGTATCATATTTAGTATCTTTGCCTGCGTCTCAGAAATGTACTGATACAAATGATCCGTCTTCTACATTTACCACTTGGTAACTAATAAGCAAATCATCATGTCCTCACAGAAGAGAGAATTTCACATGTTTATGTTACCTAGTCAGAACCGACCCACTTCAATTTATGACCAACGTATATCAATACCGTTTTATTATTCTTTCACTGAAAGCCGTGTCAATTAATCGCATATCTTGCATGACTCAGTGAAAGCCTGTGCCAGTTTTACTCTTTTGAGTTCTTACTTCGTTTTTACAAAGTTTATGTATGGAGAAAGATGATGTTTCATGCATCATCTCAGGTCTTTGTTATGGATTGTTGTAGATGTTTGTCCACCTTTTCCATCAGTTATCCATTACTCCATCCATTTATTCATCCATCCATCCATCCAACCATCTATCCATCTATGACCCACCCACCCATCGTCCATCCATCCATCCAACCCTGTATCCATCTACGACCCACCCACCACCGTCCACCCATCCATCTTTCTCTGTCTGTCTGACCTTGTCTTTCAGACCACGACTCCATCTACTCAGCTTTCATCACACCCACCGCTGCCAACAAACTAGTGTCATTCAATCATAAAAACCACAAGAGCTGTCAAACTCCATCCAGCACCATCACCATGACTACTATCAACTCACACTAACGATTATTCTACTACTACAGCAATCACCACAACTCACACGAAAACATATAATGTACTATTTCTACAGTTCATGTTACCTTTGAATTGCGTCAGTAAAACCAGAACTACTTCAATATACTGTTACTGAAGTGGGTCAGTTGTTACAGTGCTTGATCTAGTACCACTTGAGGTGGGGTGGTACCTAATTAACTTGCAATTTAATTATTTAAGACACTGTCGTCGGCGGCTTGTCAAGGGCCACGTCTTGCATCTGATGGAATCGCTTTGTACTGAAAAGGGAACTAAAATCTCCATGGAAACAAACAACAGCTTCATATTTTTATTGAGAAAATATTTTCAAAAAATAAAAAGTTCAGGAAACCTGTAAGCAAAGTCAAAATGTAGCAAAAAGAAACAATTGTATGTAGCAAAATCCTCGCGTGGGAAATACTACAGAAACAAGACAATCAAACGCAAAGGGAAAAATGTTCTTACGGGGGCGTAGACTAATTACAAAGCCAAATAGAAAAAATAGTGAGTTGTGTTCACTGTTCAGCTATAGCTTTCTGTATAAAACAATACGTTCCCCTAACAACAGCTCTAGGAAGAGGAAAGACAAATCAAGTTTTCGGTATATTCATGCAAAAACCTTTTTTTGCCACGTTTTGACTTCATTATATGTTTATACTGTTTTATCCTCCTCTTTTTGGCTATTCTTTGGCTACAAGAACAATAACAACAACTATAACACAACAACAACAGCAGCAGCAGCAGCAACAACAACAACGTCACTGGTCACGGATATAACTTTCACCATAATCCACTGATTATTGCAAACTAACTGGCATTTGACGTGAAAGATCATCATGAGCAAACTTCCCCAGAAAATAAACTACGGTTCGGAAACCTGTGGTAGTGCATGCCCATGGCTGGTGTAAGACGTGAAAAAAAAATTAAATTTGTGACAAACATCCAAAATATTTCAGTGACAAAAGAAAAATGCATCACAGTCATTACGGCCCCAGGGAGAAATTGTAATGACGATCATTAGATCAGGATATTGAGGTTGTTTCCCTGGAGACGGCAGGATGGGAGATAACCATGGCTGTATTGAAAACCTTGGGAAAACATGTGGGGTGGGGAGGGTTCGGGCCGGGGGGGGGGGGGAGCATTCATTGTACAAGCATAATTTCTAATGTCACTTCATTGCGTGACATAGTCAGTCTTTACTGAGTTTCATTTTGAAATGACAGTGGGAAGGATAATGTAGATATAGGTCCATGTGATGCTAAGTAATTACATTTGCTGCTTTATCGACAGTTCATGGTTCGGAGACTGTCAGTTAATTTTCTCTGGAAACGACAATATGTTTTCATGTCTGCTTGAGGCTTGAGGTTTTTTTTGTTTGTTTGTTGGCTTTTTTGCTAATAAGGACACGATTGAAGACGAGAAATTAAACTAATTTATTTTCATTATATTATCGCACTTTGTTTAATTTTCCAGCTTTCCTTCCGTGACGGTTGAACAAACTCAAAATTTAGTTTAACCCTCTAAGGCCCAGTATACTGTATTTGAACTAGGTCACTTGCAGCTAAAAATGCTCTATCTTTGATACACTTACTCTTTCAATTCTATTGTTAAACAATTTTGCCAATTACATGTTTATATTTTTACCATAATCTGACTATTTAAAATAAGTTCCGCATATTATTTCAGAACTTCTGGGATTGGCAATTTTGGTTTGGGCATTATAGGGTTAATAAAAGTAAGTCCATACATAATGGACCAATTGAATGGGAAAAGGGACACGTTTACAATTCCCGTATTTGTGACTTATTAATTATTATAATTTTTTATTTGTCACATTTATAGTTGTGATTTCATTCCAAGGTAGAATGACACAGAGATCGTGGGTTGTTGCCTATATTAGGAGCATGGCGTGCTTGAGAAATTGATTTCAGAGAAGGAGGTTGAGAGAAGAGGAAACATACAGTAATTAAACTAGTTGGCCCGGCTGACTCAGAGAGTGCACACCTGTGATATTTATAGCTGATTTTCCACTAGCAAAGACAGTGTCGCGGGTATAGAGCAAAATTGTTGTATCTCCAGGTTTATGAATAATGGGAGATAACTATGAAATACCACAATATTGTTCTCAAGGATCTCATTTTTAAGGGAGATACAACAATACTGCTTCTCTTTATCTTGGAACGGGTCAAAGATAACGGAATAACGAAAAAAATGCTCGAAGCAGTTTGTCATTATTACAGTATTGCCATTATGAACCCCAATTCATAAACCTGGAGATACAACAATTTTGCTCTATACCCGCGGTGTGTAAAAGAAGCGAGGAACGAAATTTCCGATCTTACTTTTCCATTTTGCTCAACGCAGAATGCGTCACATATTTTTGTGTTTCAAGCAACCGTAGGTAAACAATTATTAAAGACTGAATTTTGTCCAAAATGGGTTATTCACGTAATTTATCATCAAAAATTGAGGTAGAACACAAAAGTTTTCATAGTTTTTGGTCGTATAGTCGCGATGTCTTATGTGCTTACATGCTCGCCCTCGAGCTCCATTAGAGTATGATATGTACAGATCTTTGACTGTCTTCATACTGTTACGAGCTAAAAAGAAAATAGGTGACAGGTGTTTGGATTTAAACAACAGGAAACATGGACGATAAAAAATAATTACATTAATAAGACAAGGTAATATCCTTACTCTCACAATGGAATCGCAATCTTAGGTCTTATTTGTTCCAACTCCACCTTTTGCACAATTAAGAGATTGGACGTTAAACATTAAAATTTGCGGCTTCAGTATTATGGATGAGGAGTTCGAATAAATCAGAACTGTGAAACAGCTTGTTAAGTGCCACAACGCATTCGAAACAAGTGTCGAAGTGTGCGTTTCTTTTTCCCTTTCCTACAAACTTTAAGATCTCTGGTTTTTCAGAAAATGGAGAGAGAACAAACTAGAGTTAAGGTCACCGAATGGTAGCAGATTCTAGAGGAATAGGATGTGGTCGCATCGTCACAGCAAGGTCGTAAACAAGCACGACAGCTAACAAACAAGATGCAGACGACAGCCAATAAACGTGACTTATTTCCAGCACACACTAATCGTTCTGTCACGCACTCCTTTTTTTTACCTTTAAAGATCGCCGATTCTAGAACAGAATATTGCGTGTACTCTCAAGCCATTCTTAACTGCGTAGTTCCGGTCCATGAGAGAATTCGAGACATACCAGAGAGAACGTTTTGCAGAGTAATCACTGTTGGCAGATTTACACTTCGAGACAGGGGAAGCTCCGCGGTAACACAGTTGGGGTGCAGCCAAAGTAGTGCAGATTTTCCGATGCGGGTTAAGCTGCAACAAGCGGTGGGCAGCCCACAAAGCTGGTAAATGCCGGTACATGCCGGCAGGTGTTCAGAGTGAAGCAGGCAGCCTGCCTTTAGTCCAGTCAGCAAGAAAATTAAGTGCCAGAAATAACACAAAGAAAGAACGAAATACAATGTAAATTACATTAAAACTTTACACAAAATCGTATGATGTTCCAATAAATAATGTCTCTTTCAGAACACAGGATGGTATCGCAAGCAAAACTGTTAAAAGCGAGCAGAGACCCTTCTTAACTTACTTACAATGCAGCCTTTAATTGATTCATTAAAAAGATTAGAAACTAAGATTAAGACTCTTCATTATGACTTACAAATTTTAATGAAGTTGAAATACAGACGTGTATCTTTATGACCGCTTTTGTGCATTTTTCTGAATAAAATTGTCGTTTTGTTCATTAGTTTTTTTGTTTGTCCTCGTACAAATTATAATTCTATAACCATCTTATCCCTTCTTAAGTGGCCACAAAATATGACAAAGATCCTGTATTATTCGGTGATTATGATTCTCATTTTAATTAGATATAGAATCTAGATCTATTACAATATTACCTTCTCACAGCCCATCACTTGGGTTATCTCTAGCCAACATTTATCACGGCTATGCGGTTGACATGCACATCGGACTTTTAAAAACGGCAGCTACAAGTTTTTCTGCGTCCATTATCGTTGCGATGCAGCCTACTCTTGACTGGTATTTACAATCACAATACGTCCACGCAATGAGACATCCGGTCTCTTTCTCTCCTCCTCCCCTCACCTCCCTCTCGGTATTTCCGGCGACTTGTAGCGGGCAAAAATTACCCCGATGTCCTTGCAAGTTTGCCTGCGCGGGCAGCCAGCAACCAGCCGCTGGCAACATGAGTCTACTCCGGACGGTTACGAAGTTTACGGGAGGCAATTCTCATAGCGAGCTCCGACAGGCTGGTGTTGGTTAACCCACTTCGGAAAACCTGCACCACTCTGGCTGCACCTTAGTACGGAGCGAAAAGTAGGTCACGGCGGTAAATAATGTCCATTTGTATATTTCCACTGAGAGAAAGAGCTTAACGACTGCTCTAAATAGTTTCAGTCAACCCAAATATACGAACAAACTACAGTTAGTTGATCGGCACACTCTCTTTCGTGCAGACGGCCCTTTCCGAGTCTTGTTACCGCACTGACCTAGTTTCGTGATTTGGCAGAAGTGATTTCTCTCTATAGGTAGAATGCGCATATCCACCATCTTGTCTGTCAGGACCCACTTAAGGCGTCGCGAACCAATCGGCGGCGAGTTCACTACTGTAAACAATGACACGTGTGTATACGCACATGGGAGACGTTCGGTCAATTCTTTCACTTCCTTTCTCTTGCTTACACGGATGGTAGGGAATCGGACCAGTTTGGATACATCCTTTCCACCCCCGTCACACCAGCCAACTGCAATGCAACCAGCAGGCATTTTAACTGCTTGGACACATCTCGAAGTTACACTCATCAGCTGATCCACCGGCCATCTTGTTTGGCAGAAGTACAAAACAAAAACTCTGTGACGTCATGCGCATTCTACCTATACATGCATACTCTCTGGACATGCATAGAAACGATGATGTGGTAACTAATATGCATTTGAAGCCTGAGAGTATGACACAAATGATAATGACGTCATTTCAGAATAAAAATAGCTACGGCGTACTTAACAATACTGGAAATATAGAAATACTATTTTGAACGTAGACATGTTCTATTGGATGCTATAGGAGTCCTTTGGTCTATGCTTGTGGTTTTCAAGAATAATTATGCTGGAATCAGTTGTGCGCTGTGTGTTTCACTGTTCGTTCTAGGAGTAAAACACATTGGAGGCATTAGATTAATAATCCATAAGCAGTTGTAAAGATGCGGAGGGGGCAATATCTTAATAAGAATAAGAGAGGAAAGTAACTGCAATTCTTGCCAGCAGGGCAGTGATCGATGTACATTAGCGTGAGTAAGAGAGGGGAAGCACGCTACGAAGACAATTAATGAAACCAGTCTCTACAAAAATCCATTTCAGAACGGAAAGAAGTGGATAATTAGACGGGGGAGGAAATACATCCATCTATCTATCTATCTATCTATCTATCTATCTATCTATCTATCTATCTATCTATCTATCTATCTATCTATCTATCTATCTATCTATCTATCTATCTATCTATCTGTCTGTCTGTCTGTCTGTCTGTCTATCTGTCTCTCTCTCTCTCTCTCTATCTATCTATCTATCTATCTATCTATCTGTCTGTCTGTCTGTCTGTCTGTCTATCTGTCTCTCTCTCTCTCTCTCTATCTATCTATCTATCTATCTATCTATCTATCTATCTATCTATCTATCTATCTATCTATCTATCTATCTATCTATCTATCACCCATCTACCCGTCTGTCAGTGAGTCTGTCGGTCTGTCTGTCTATCTGTCCACTACAAAGACCCTCAAAATCTCTACCCTGAAATAAATTCTCTCACAAACCAGTAAAGAGTATCTTAAACATCCTCCTTGAATGACCACACTTAATGAAACTGTCTTCATGGGAATGTGTGTTTGTATTTCTGCGTGTTCTATTATTTAGTGTGTGAACTCCTTATGTCCTCAGATAGCCATGGGGCATTAATAGGTTAAGAACATTTTTTTCCTGAACAAGAATATGAACACCGTATTACAAGATGACAGTACCTCCATTTTATTTCTGTTCTTGGAAAGCACAGATTGACATGGGGACCCATCTCACATTAACATGGGGACCCATCCACCCCAGGTTAACATGGGGACGCATCCCACCCTCCATAGTTTTAGAGAGCATATATAATGAAATTGACAAAGTGAAATAAATACTAAAGCACTGTTTTCATGTGTACGGAAAGGGAAGCGGCAATGGAAACGTCAAAGATTCATCAAGCAGTGAAAAGAAAGAGTGTTGCCATGTGTACGGAAACGGAACGAAATCATTCTCTCTGTACGGAAACGGCACGAAATCATTCTATTTCACTACTTGAAGTGTTTTTTGTCGTTTCCGTTTCCTCACACATGGAAACCTAGGTTAGTGGTGTAAGCTGTGTAGGTAAAAATTATTATTTCAGCGACGAAGGGGCACATCTGCTTTTTGTTTTTGTTTTGCTTTGTTTTATTTACATTAGAGTGTTGAGCTTAACTTAGGAGCATGGGCGGTCAATTATAGGCTACTAGAGCAATAACGAATTATGTTGTTTACATATAAGCCCTCAATGGCTTAGTCATTTTTGGCGCTTTCTCTCAATGAGGTGGAATTGCTCTTAACGCAGTTACTACTCTTGTGTTTGCAAAACCGAAACTTTTCCCCCCTTTCTTTTAGATAAAGGCTATTTGGCCAAAGAGTTTCAATTCTTTTTGGACCACAGTTAATCCCTGCGAATGCGCATGCTCAGTTGCCGTGCCAAAAAAATAAATCTTTGCAAATGTGCATGCCCGGCAGCCGTGCACTGGAAGGGGGTGGGGTGTAAACTATTAAGATAATTATCTAGCTCAAGTGGTGCTGCCTTAATCTGCCTGACCACACACTATTGGTCTCACTTGGCATCTATTGCCCGTACCTGCGACCTGCTAAACTAAACCCCAGTTTCAGATCATTGCAGCACCAGGTAATGAACAGGTAGACCAGATGATGTAGCCATGTAAGGCACTTTCATGATTGTGGCATAAACAACTAAACTGTCTATCTTGGTCATGCTTCTAACTGCCTATTATCTAAAAAAAGGCAGTGTCTATCCACAATGTGCTGTTCTCACTTGGCATCCATACAATAATTACCATAGTTCGAGTTCACCACAAAATCAGGTAAAGTACAGGTGAACCAGATGAAGCATCCATGACGTGAAACACTTTCATTACTATGGTGTACTTGTCATTACTGGCCGTCTGTTATTACCAGTAACCCCGCCCCCCCTCTTTTCTTGGATAAGATTCTGCCTACTGCCATCTCCATAAGTCTCTCTCCCCCCCCCCCCCCACTTAACTTAACAGTACGAATAGAGCACATCACATCTTCTATCTTCCCTACTTCTTTCCCAAGTATTACAAATCCGGTTCTTGCATCACTTCCCACTCAGCTGTACTTTCCCCCTTCACATGATAATGATAATGACAAATGACGACAATAATCAGTCGAAATTGTGAGAGGAAAGAATACTTCAGGAGAACTCAGCGCCATTCTCAAGCAGATATGCAGGTGCGTCAAGTATATCTTGTCAGCTTTAGCAATTATCTCGTCATGTTCAAGAAGAAAAAATAAAAAATCTTACATGAGACAGAAACTAGGATCAGAGTGGAAACGGTCGATTTTAACCCGTCCAGTATGCATGCACTGACTTTGCTTTCCCACACAAAGTCACGTCTTTTAAACCATTTTTACAGCTACCTACAGCTATTTTACTTTTTACCATCTTCCGGGATGTAATCTCAGTGTAATTCTGAAGAATCTAAACTATAAAGAAGACACTGATCTGACCACAGAAAAAAAGGTGGTCTAGAGGCAAGGTGCTCGCCTCTCATGCCAAGGGTCCCGGGTTCTAAACCCGGGCAGTGCAGGCATGTTGGAAAGTGGATTTTTCTCATATTTTCAAGCCCCTGGTCCTATTGGGGGGTAGGATCGAGTAGTTCTTGGAAATTGGATTTTTCTCATATTTTCAAGTCCCTGGTCCTATTGGGTGGTAGGATCGAGTACCTAGTCTTCTCGGATAAGGACGAAAAAATTCGGAGGGCCCGTGTGCACGTTGCGCACGTTAAAGATACCTTGGCAGTTGGAAATCGTAAAGAGCAGGCCGAAAGGCCGCTGCCCGGGCAAAATTGAAATTAATAGATTAAAAATTTATCCATATCATTCCCCCCCCCCCCCCCCCCCCCCGCCAGAACAAGAAATAATAAAACAAGTAAAGTGAGGTGTAAATGCCAAGGGCAGCGAACCTCCTAAAATAAAGACCTCAAATCAACCACAGAAAAAACGGAGTTTCAATTCAAATCGAGATTAGAGCATTTCAGATCAAATTATGGACAAAACAAATAACTAAGAGAAAAATCGGTTGTTCAAACTGATCACATGACTTGAATAAAATTTGCCCTTCGGCGTTTAAGTTTATCATTATTATTATTTCTCTTCTTTTTCTTTTTCTCTATAATTATTATTATTTGTTTTTTTTTTCTCTCTTACACATTGCGAAATTTCATTTTTTTTTGTTTGGGTCTTCCTAAACCTTTTGATTTATACTGTAGTTGTTTCTTCCTAATTTAACTCACGTAACCTTTCAATATGAAAATGGCATTTCACGTACTTGCTCATTTTGAAATAAAATCATATAAATTACAGAGATCCCAAGCAATAAAATAAACTTGACAAGGCCAAACTGACAAGCAGTAAACTGTCCACACGGAAATTAAGATATCTTATCTGGCCTTTCTGTCTTCTGATGAGAAATCTAGAACTGACAGTCATAACATGTCGTTGGTTCATTGCAAGAATTGATTTTCTCCTTATTTGTGCAAAATTTAGATAATCACTTCTTGCATTGAAGCGACGATGTTGCAATCGGATGATTTACGTGGCATTAAAGTATCATTAAACTTAAGCACCTTCATTATCTACCTCATTTTCTGTGCTTTAATGTCATCCGATCTGTAATTTCAATGTGTGTATGGCATTGATATGTAGGGAACAGAAGGGAAGTTTGTTGCTGGACTGGAGCAGGTGAAACAATACATTGAAAAAGGCCATAGAATGTTACATAGATACGTTTCTCAGGTATAGCCGTATATCACGGGTTAACATCACCCAATTAACGACAATGTGTTGACTCTATTCGTAGACCAGTCTATTAGTTTTGTATTTTATTATTGTTATTGTCACCATTATCAATTATTATTATTATTACAGTATTATTATTATTAATATTTTAAAATACTCCATATTGAAGTGACTGCTCTGATAGTGAGGCCTCTACCTTTTTCTTTAAAGTTTTTCACTAGTCTATGCAAAAGATACAACATTGATAGACAGCCATTAGACCAGTCTATCAGTTCTGCATGTTACATTATTATTATGGTTATTATTATATTATTATTATTAAAATCAGATGGCCCAGTGACTCGGAGAATACACCGATGTAATATTTAAAACTGATTTTTTTTTACCAGCAATGGGTAAAGAAAGGTGCAGAAGGAAAGTTTTGATTACACTTTTCTGTTCCTCTGGACAAAAATGCGTCTCTTTTTATGGCTCAAATATATCGCAAATAAATTATTTCAAAGACTGAATTTTGTCCAAATTGGATGCGTCCATCATCGATATCGTCAAAAATCAAGGCTATATCCAAAGGTTCATAATTTTTTGTTACGTAGTCGAGAAGTTTTAGGTGCTTACGTATTTCACCTTCTAGTTCCATTGTAGTATGATTTTGAAATTCTCCATCTCAGCAGAATTGATTGCTGTGATAGTGAGGTCTCCGCCTTTTCCCTGTTAAGTTTAATGTTTTTCTTACACAGTACACAGTGCAAACCTTGGAACTTAAAGTCGCACGGCCTCGGTTACGAACAACGAAATCTACGATGACAAAGTTCTTTCAGACAGAAAAGGTTAACAACACCACTAAATTGTATGGTCTTAGGTATCTTATAACAGTTAATAGCTGTCTGGCACTGCTGAGCAGTAAGTGTACCCGAGTTTTTCACACCGTAGGAAGATTCTGTAACTCTTAAGAACGTCTTGAAAAGAATGGATCTCACATGTGAGTTTACTTATAAAGATAACCATTTCTGTGCTAGATTAATTACTAATGCGATAAACATCTTTGCAAAAACATACCGTGTATACTGTACCAGAATCTTCAACCACATTTGCGGTTCATAATTACATTATGGTTAATTTAAGGGTCCCGTATCGTGTGAGCGAAAAAGTAACACACGAGCACTTTAAGACATAGTTGAGTCGATTTAACGAAAGCGAACTTAAGGTAAAAGACTAAATTCCCAAAGAAAACCCCCCCACAAAGGGTGAAATATTTTCTATGGAAATTGAGATTCGTGTACACAAATGAAATTTTGGCCATTTTTCTGCATTCACTTAAAATATTTTGCTTGAAATCTTTTCAGAAATATTTTATTTTGATTTTTTTTTTTAAGAGGTATAAAAATTTCACCTCAAGTCCGGTTTCGCCAGATCCACTCACATTTATGGTACCCGACGTCAACCCGCTCGCTCGCAGATAGCCAAACACATACGCAAACATTAAACACGCACAATGCCATCACTACTGTTTTAATTGACAATCTGTTCATTGTTGAAAAGAAAGATAACGATTTTTCTGTCTTGAAACATGAACAATTATTATCAGTGTTGACTGTTTACCTTTGTGTTGAACATGGAGACAGATGTTTCAGAAATATCCAGGCTTTGGATTTTCTGATAACAACAGACAGTGTATTTGAACTGGAACAAACAAGACAGACAGATTAATGTGTTTACAATGAATCTATTTCTGACTGATCTAAGAGACGGAAAAGAACTTCAGAACTTTACAACTTTAATGGATTACAGATCTCTGTCTGTCTGTCTGTCTGTCTCTCGCGTTCTCTTTCTCTCTCTTGCTCGCCCTCTCCCCTCTCTCTCTCCCTCTCCCTCTCTGAACCAGTGATCGGTGCAATTCCGTTTCTGAATGGAGGAAAGGGGCGGAGTGAGTAGTAGTCTTTCTAGCAAAATGCGTTTTATACTAAATTAAAAAGACAAAACCCACTGTTTACTCAGAGCAGAGCGAAAACAACATCATCGAATTGAATGCATTATTTTTATCACGACCAATTGCCCTGGTTTATTACCTCGTGAGTACTGACTACAAATGGGATTTTCCTTAATAGTACTGGATTGTTAGTTATTTTTGTTGTTGTTGTATCTTTTTTGTGTGTGTTTCTATTAAGAAATTACAAATACTTCTCTCTCTCTCTCTCTCTGTCTCTCTGTCTCTCTCTCTCTGTCTCTCTGTCCTTGGTCCTCATCCTTCATGTCAGTCTGCCGAAAACAACAGCAACAACAAAACAACAACTGGTGGTCATAATGTGCAGGATGATACAAATTCTTGAGTTAAAGGTTGTGGGTTTTTTTTTGGGGGGGGGGGGGGAGGGGAGGGGCAGGGGGGGGGGTATCCAACAAATAGTCGCTATTTCTGAAAGACAAATGAAGGAAAATAGTAAGCAAATATTCTCACAGAAAAGTACACAAAAGACTCTCACACACACGCTACAGACACACAACACACATAGACACACACACACACACACACATGTAACAGTTCTTAGTGCACCCTGGCCAGACAATCAGGCGTCTACCGACCAAAATAGGGAATAATTCCCTCGCAAGAGCAGAACTTAATCAGTTTTGTGTTCATGACTTTACCGCCCCCCCCCCCGGCCCCCTTTGTCACTGTTCTCGTGACACCTGAGCCTAAGCCAGTCTTTTTTTTACCGTGGCTTATGGTCAATTAACTCAACATTTTTCCACATCGTTGATTTTTTTCGACCTTCATCTTTTTTTTTCTTAACTGACCAAAAAAAAAAAAAGAGGCGGTGGTGGTTTGGGGGAGGAGGCACAGACTAATAAATAACCAGACTGGAAACACAAGCTTCGGGCTGTGTCGTTTTTTACGGAAGTTAATGAGATGCGGCCGCATAACCAACGTGGGTGCCGCTCGGGAAATTCCGATTTTAGTTCTATCTGCATTAGAAATTTCTTTTTATTTGTCAAGATTGGTTGTACATGTATTAATAAGGCATTATCTTGCCTATCCTTTCATTTTATTGTCTACAGCTGCCTTTTTTTTATTGTTATAAATTATGACCGTCTGGACTTTTAAATACCGCTGCATTGTAGCTATGCTGAAGCGTCGGTCGCAACCGTAAATCTAATGTGGCGGATGGTTCATGACCTTTCGCTGTTTTGTGACGTCACACAATGGGATCATCCAGTCTGTTTAATTTATTAGTCTGTGGGAGGAGGAGAGTGGGGATATTTCTTTGGCTGGATGTCCAAATTGGGTTTTGACAGTACCGTGAATTTTTGGGACAGTGCAAATGTGAGCCTACTCGCGCCTCGGCCAATTTTGATCGGCCAGCTAGATCCAGTTGGATGATGACGTCACAATATTGTTTCAAGTAGATTCAACTCGGCGGCTGATGCGCGAGGTCTCGCTGAAAACGAAAAGTCGTGACATCACCCAGCAACTAGTTGTCCGATCAAAACCAGCGAGTGTGAGCCGGGCCTTAAGGTTAAAGTTGGGGTAAGATTTGGCTCGCAAGCCACTTTAACTTTTAGGGGTGAAACACTCAGGCTGGTGTAGGCGCCAGACTGGTGGCTCGCCGTCCATAAAGTTTGTTTAACACTAACACAATAGGAACTGCCCACGCCGCGGCCACAAAACAACAATAACAACAAACTATTCTGAATATTTCGGCAACATGACTCAACCAGCCTCCATATACAAGCAAACAAACAAATAAAAACGTCAACAACAACAACAACAACAAAATCTGGCTGTGTGCTCAATTTGGAAATCGAGGTTCCATTTCAATTTCGTTGGAGCAAAAAAAGTCCCTGGTAGCTGTAAATTTAAAGAGATAATACGATTTATAGCCAGTAATTAACGCCTTTAATGGGAGGGCGTGATGATACTACCCGGACAGGGTTGTGTAAGAACAGGAACATTCAACGCACTCACTCACATTTTATTACGTGATGACATTTCGCAAGTTCTTAATCGGATTAAGAAGATTACCGAGTCACACACTTTCCTCACGCGCACTCACAAGTCTGGTGTTGTTTTACTCACAAAACACGTGCGTGTGGAGATCCAGTTTTTTTGTTTTGTTTGTTTGTTTCATTTTTACATCCGGTGCCTTTGTCATCAATTTGTGAAATTAAAACACCTTAGAGTAGAAGCGCGTAGCCACAGCGCGGTGATTAACAAGGACGGAGGCTAAAGTTAGACGTCAGCCCATTTACACCGACTTGTTGTCGAAATGAATGCATTTTTCATGTGTGGAAAGGCTTCGTGCAAAGGACAAAGCAAAAGCATACAAGATGAAATAATACGGCTGCAAGTAAAGTGTCTGTCCTACGAAGGGAGAGAAAAAAGTGTGTATGAAAAGAGATACCGGGTGGCTACCAGTGGTAAACCTGATTTTGCCCTCTCCCTCCTCCCCCCCCCCCCCACTTCCCACTCCACAATCTCCCTCTCTCTCCCCAAGCCCCTTCCCTGAACGACAAAACGATTTGGTTAAGACTCAGCGAACTCTGCTCCACGCACTCAGTCCATATTGAACACCTCTTAGTTTTTAACTCTTCATTAAAATGGCGGATTGAGGTGTTTCCCCGACTCAAACTGGTAAAATGGTGAAAGTGTCAAAATGTAACGGCTCTGTAGTCTTCTCATATAAATAATAATAGTTCGTCCATCAGGTATGATGATGACCTTAACAACACCAGAGGAATAAAGAACAGAAATTGTTGAGAATTTCAACACATGGACAATAAAGAGAACTAAAGGACACAGAGGACAGAATGGAAAGACTGTTCTTTCATGACTTATGGCTTCTCATGTGACTGATAAGTCCTATTTTTGCCCTGCAGACCCTTCCGCATAAATGACAAGAGTGCTCCGTTGGTTCAGTACCACTGGGCCTTTTCTTGCGCCGTTCTCTTTTTTTGATAGCCTGCTGGACTGTCAGCTTCCCATGCTTTGCTGCCTCTGGTAAGGGCCGCCCTCCAATTTGCACGATCAAGCGAGAGCTTTTCCCACTCACTCACATCAATGGCAAAGGCCTTCAGTGATTGCTTGAGAGTGTCTTTGTAACGTCTCTTTGGGGCCCCAACATTCCTCGTTCCATTGGAGAGCTCAGAGAAGAAGATTTGCTTAGGGAGTCTGGAGTCGGGCATTCTGACAACATGTCCTGCCCAACGTAGCTGAATTTTTTTCAGGTGGCAGAAGATGCTCAATTCCTTGGCACGATTGAGGACCTCAGTGTCTGGAATTTTATCCTGCCATTTGATCCTTAGGATCTTTCTAAGGCAGGCCAGATGAAAGTGATTTAGCTTTCTGGCATGCGATTGGTACACTGTCCAGGTTTCAGCCCCATAGAGTAGGGTGGGAAGGACCACAGCATTGTACACTTTCAGCTTAGTGTCTGTGCGAATGCCGGCGACATCCCATACTCTCTTTCGAAGCCTGCCAAATGCAGAGCTGGCTTTGCTGATTCTTGAGAGAATTTCAGTATCAACACGAGCCGCGGAAGACAGTGTACTGCCAAGATAGGTGAAGTTCTCCGACACCTTCAGAAGACTGTCATGGACTTTGATATTTGGGGTCACAGGATACTTGTTGATATGAATAAATTGAAAGCGGAGAGTCTGAAGTCTGTTTTAGCCAATTATCTTGGCTTTATTCAACATTCAACTGTAGTAGGATCAGAAGCATGATCCAGTTATAATCCTTCTACCGAGCAATGGCGCTAGGAAGGACGAAATCGTTTATTGCAACGTCTGTGACGTCATCTCCGCACAGTGGTATTCATTAGTGGTGCGTTATTGTTCAACACAAGCAGATAGCAGATAGTTAGACAAACAGATAGAACAAACAGTACACGACGAGCGATTAAAGTAACACAAAGCACATAAACATAGCAAAATCACGACATTCTTCCCCCCTCAGGTAATCGGGGACATCATTAAACACGTTTTCAAAATTACGATGACCCCCAATTAATACTAGCGAACAAAAATGCAATGAAACGTTATTGTCACAAATTGCATCAAGTATGCATAGAAAAAGTCCTGGTGATCGTAGAGTTCAAGCTGCTCTGTTCCGTAAGTTATAAACCCTGGTCCGAACAAAAGGACGGCGTTTTGGACTAGGTCTACTTTCATCAGGTGCTTCCGGTTGAATCTCAGAGTTTTCTTCTCTGGGAGAAGTCGAAGGGTTACTACCTGGGGTGTTCAGAGAGTCTGTTAGATCCAAGCTACGATTTTGCGTACCGGTCTGCATAACAGCTGGTTCAGGAACAAGCATTATCTGATTTGTCTGGTCATTCACATTTAAGTCATTATTTGTCGGCGAAGGAGCCGCTTCATTCGGAACAGTAAGCGATGTAGTCATGTCTCCAGGTGGTGCCAGGTGGCGCAGAGCCACTGTTGTCTCCCTCCCATCACGAAGTCTGACTTGAGCATACAGAGGATTGCAATCCAACAGTTCAACCTCATCTACCAAGGGGTCATACTTCGAAGTCCTCACGTTTCTTCTCATGAGCACAGTACCGGGAGTAGTTAACCAACTTGGAAGAGTTATACCAGTTGTGGATTTCCTGTTATAGCGAAATATTCTCTTGTGCGGAGTTTCGTTTGTGGCGGTACATAGAAGAGATCTTAGGGAATGAAGTGAATCTGTGAGAACGAGCTCCCACTGATGGGTCTCTAGGCCACGAGACCTCAGCGCAAGCGTTATTGTCTTCCAGAGCGTGCCGTTCAATCTTTCCACTTGCCCATTAGCTCTAGGGTTGTACAGAGTAGTCCGACTAGTAGCTATACCTTTGTTGTGAAGGAAGTCCTTGAGCTCACTAGACATGAAGTTAGCGCCCCTATCAGAGTGCACATAGGATGACATTCCAAACAGAGAGAAGAGTTGACAAAAGCATTTGATTATAGTTGAGGCGTTCATATCAGCACATGGCAAAGCAAAGGGGAAGCGGGAGTACTCATCAATCATTGTCAGAAGGTACTTGTTCCTCGAGGAAGAAGGCAAAGGCCCTTTAAAATCCACGCTAAGGCGTTCAAAAGGCTGAGTGGCCTTGATAAGGTTAGCATCAGTCGATTTGTAAAAGGAAGGCTTTAGTTCACAGCAGATTCTACAGTTTGCACACACTCTCTTCACTTCATCTAGTGAATAAGGGAGGTTCCTGCATTTGACGAAATGCATCATCCTCGTAACCCCAGGATGGGATAGTGTGCTGTGGAGATCTTGCAGTATTTCGGCGTTCGAGTTAGCAGTAGAACAGTACCCCCTCGAGAGAGCGTCTGCTGCATGGTTTTCTTTGCCAGGTCTGTATACTACGTCATAGCTGTAGCACGACAGTTCAATTCTCCATCTCTGGATTTTGTCATTTTTCACCTTTCCTTTCTGAGCGTCATTGTACATAAAAGCGACGCTTTTCTGGTCAGTCACAAGTTGGAAATGTTTTCCCAGCAAATAATGTTTCCACTTCCGGAGAGCCTCCACAATGGCATATGCCTCTTTCTCGACAGATGAATGTTTCCTTTCACTATGATTTAGTGTTCTTGAAAAGAAAGCAACAGGTCTCCCATTCTGATTCAGGGTAGCTGCTATCGCTATGTCAGAAGCATCCGTTTCGACCACAAGAGGGATATCCTGGTCAATGGTTGTAACAGCAGCATTCTCTATCTCTCTCTTCAACAGTTCAAAAGCACATTTCACTTTCTTTGGTAATGGAAAAGTGTGGTTGTTGACAAGAGGGTGTATTTTGTCAGAAAAGTTTGGGATCCAAGAAGAGTAGTAGGCAAACATGCCTACAACCCGTCGTTGTGATTTTGCGTCATGAGGATCAGCCAGATCTCGCAGCGGTTGTAGTCTGTCAGGGTCAGGTTTGATGCTGCCCTTGGAAACCAGGAACCCAAGCAGCTTGATTTCTCTGGCGGAAAGGATGCTCTTGTCCTCATTGAAAGTTATGCAGTACTCAGCGGCACACTTCATAAAGTGAGAGAAGTTTTCATCATGCTCCTTCTGATTTCTACCGCAAATAGTGACATTGTCTAAATATGCGAAAGTGTCTTTAATTTTCTCATTTCTGACGAGGCCGTCAATGATGCGTTGAAAGCAAGCGACTCCATTAGTGACGCCGAATGGAATACGTTTGAACTGGTAGAGGTTTCCACTGGCCTCAAAGGCAGTGTAGAATTTCTCTTCCTCCTTTATGGGAATTTGGTGGTAGGCACTGCGAAGGTCTACTGTACTGTACACCTCATATTTCGAGATCTCCTCAATCATCTCATCTATTCGAGGAAGAGGATATGCATCAAGCTGGGTGAAACGATTGATAGTCTGACTATAATCCACTACCATTCTTTTCTTGTGCCGGTCATTTGTTGTTACCAGCACTTGCGCTCTCCACGGAGAATCAGAAGGTTCAATCACATCTTCGGCAAGCAGTTTTTGGACTTCAGAGTCTATGAATTGTCTATCTGGTGTAGAGAACCGTCTTGACTTTGTAGCTATAGGTCTGCAATCGGGAAGCAAGTTCTTGAACAGAGAGGCAGGTTCCACCTTTGCAGCAGTTATGCCACAGACAGAGAATGTAGGCTTGGGGCCTTTGAAAGTCATTTCAAGTCCTTTGTGTTGATCTAGAAAGTCGTGACCCAGTATTAGGTCAGCGCACAATCCTGGTAGAACAGAGAGCTTTATTCCTTGATAAGTTTCGCCATTATATTCCAGAGTAGCAAAACAATGGCCTTTGGTTGTACTTGAGAGATTCGTGGAAGCCATGGAGATCTCTTTTCTAGACTTGAAGGTCTTGAACTTCATAAATTGAGCTTTGTCTGCTGAGATAAAACTTTCAGAGCTTCCTGTGTCCACCAGTGCCCTCAGAGGAGTGTCAAAGACCTTGACTTTTATAATGGCTTTCTGAAGACTTAAGGGGGCCGCAGCAGTGAAGGCCGAATTAAGGATGGGATTAGCAGCAGAGGCGAAGTCATTCCGTTTTCCTTTTGATAGACACACCTTTTGATAATGTCCTTTCTTCCCACATCCTTTGCAAGTTGCCTCTCGAGCAGGGCATTTTGATCGGGGATGCCGTTGAAAACCACAGAAGAAGCATTTGGAACTGATTGCAGCTGATAGTGTATCACTCTCGTCGATGGCTGGAGTGGTGGTACTGCCGCAGGGCACTGATGATGAAGCTGGTACATTGTTGTATGTCTGGGATTGTTTTTCGGCCATTTCTAGCGATCTAGCTTGATCAAAAGCAGTAGACAAGTCTAATGTCTTATTCTCAAGGAGTCTTTGTCTGATTTGTCTTGAAGAGAGGCCACAGATGAAAGCGTCTCGGATGAAATCATCCCTGTTTTTGTCGGCTGAAACAGCTTTGAACTCACACTCTTTTGCAAGAATCTTCAGTCTCTGTAAGAATTGGTCAAGTGTCTGCCCTGGTTCTTGTTTGGTAGTTGTTAAGATGTGCCGAGCGAATATTTCATTTCCAGGTTTAACATAAATGTTTTTCAGGACTTCCACGGCAGAGGCAAAGGTGGGACAATCGATGATGTATTCATATACAAAGGGGTCAACGAAGTTTATCAGCAAGTCAAGTTCATCAAGAGTAGGAGTGGAAGATTGTTGTCGTAGAGATGACAGGAAATTGTTGAAAGTTCGCAGCCAGTGATTCCAGCGTTTGGATGCGTCTGGTGTGTTTGGGTCCGCGTTGAACCTCTCAGGTCGGAGAAAACGCTCCATGTTGAAATGTTGAATAAATTGATATGAATAAATTGAAAGCGGAGAGTCTGAAGTCTGTTTTAGCCAATTATCTTGGCTTTATTCGACATTCAACGGTAGTAGGATCAGAAGCATGATCCAGTTATAATCCTTCTACCGAGCAATGGCGCTAGGAAGGACGAAATCGTTTATTGCAACGTCTGTGACGTCATCCCCGCACAGTGGTATTCATTAGTGGTGCGTTATTGTTCAACACAAGCAGATAGCAGATAGTTAGACAAACAGATAAAACAAACAGTACATGACGAGCGATTAAAGTAACACAAAGCACATAAACATAGCAACATCACGACACTTGTCGTCTGGAGTAGGCTGATGGAGCACTTCCGTCTTCTTTGTGCTTATTGTGAGGCCAAAGTTGTCACAGGCACTAGAGAACTTATCAACACAGTTTTGCATGCTATCCTCATCGTGTGCCAGAAGTGCACAATCATCAGCAAATAGTAGGTCACAGACTTGAGTACTTTTGGTTTTGGTTTTTGCCTGAAGTCTCCTGAGGTTGAATAGACTGCCATCAGTTCGGTACTTGATGCTTACCCCTTGAGGAGGAGAGCTAAAGGCTTCTTGTAGCATTGCAGAGAACATGATGCTGAACAGAGTTGGGGCTAAGACACAACCCTGTTTTACCCCATTTGTGACAGCAAAGGGCTCTGAAACACTGCCGTTGCTTTTGACTGCAGCTTGCATGCCATCATGAAACTGGCGCACTATTGTGATGAATTCGGGTGGACACCCAAACTTCGCCAAGATTTTCCAGAGGCCTTCACGACACACTGTCTCATATAAATATGCGCACGGAAACTGGCAAGCTAACTGACATCTATCTACCGATTTTCATGTTTTTCGATGAGTACTTTCAGGGCCTTTTGGCTAAACACATTTAAAGGCCTAGCTTCAATGTATAGTAAGAAGATGATTTCAGTCAGTCATAGTGATTTGTGACAAAAACTTGGAAGTCCATAGGTGGCAGATGACTGGTAAATCTTACAAGTGATCACATCTAGTCACAGAAAATCAGGAAATCGCTTGACTATCAAAGGCGCTTGGCTCAGAGTTCTTTGGGCCTTTGATCTGTGGAAGTCTGCAGAAGTTCTGCATGTCCAGAATCAATTCCACGATGAACCTTGGGAAACTATCGGAGGGGCTTTTTCCTGTGGGAGCTTTTACCTGTCCTGTTGGTATGCGTGAATTTCACCCCTTGGAAAAATGTTTTGGCCCCGGGAATGCTGAGACAGCGCACAGTTTCTGTATGGTAGCGTTCTGAAAGGGTATATCATGTTAGCATGTTAGGGGCATCATGGACCATTATGCTATCCGAGTGTTGGATGAACTACGAGTGGGTAATGTGGTTACTGCGTGGGTTCAATAGTAACTCCCTTAAGGATACACAGGACTAACAAACACAGGGTTCTGCTGGCAATCTTATTTATTCAAAAAAAGCCTAACAAAGGTATCGCGGCCCAAACAAAGCCAACAAAAGAAGAGAAACCCAGAAAAGAAGCCCAAAAAAAAGAAGCCCAACCAGCCATAAGCTGGAACAAGAGAAAAAGACAAAAATATGATTAGGATATAATGACAACATTAATCAGGCAATCAATGGTGGACATACATAGTAATAGTATTAAGTATTAAATCAAGCAACAACAACATAATATAGAAGTTAAGCAATAACCAACTGGATATGTATGCATGGAATAAAATAGCGCTAAGGTTAATGAATAACAACTACAAGAGGCTATATCATATACACAAGGAGTTTCCTAGTACACTGGCAACATAAACTAATGTACTAATCAAAGTATGAAGGACATAACAAATGAAGGGGCAAGAACACAATAGTTTCGCTCCACTGAGCCGGTGTACAACACATCCAGAGTGGCCATTCCATTTAATAACGCAGTGGCCAACATGGCCCACTGACCGTCCATAACACAGACGCTGCATCCCAATGCAGGCCATCCTCATAGGCCCACTCCCATTATTAGTACTAACCCGCCCCAGGGCTATTGTATTGGTTACCTCCCTTCCCAATCGATATTGAAGGGTCATGCCCTTTGACCTTAGCCGCGGAGCTATGCCGCCAGGCTAGCATGTGTATGACACACCACTAGATACATAAAGTAATGTGTACATTCCTTAAAATGAAACTGTCCTTCACACACTTACGAAACTCATAGAAGCATAATACATCTGGATAACTATAATACATGCACATGATATATATATATATGTCGGCGAGACTCATTGCAACATGTGTAGACTCATTGAAACATTGTTCATCCACCGCCGCACATAGAACAATCCTGGGGCTCACCCATGTGAGGCCCAACTAATATTATACATCTCCAATACATGTAATTAATTGCACATCTTAAACACTAAACACGCAATCACAATCACACTGCTCTCTATAGCATAGTGGTACTGGCAAGGTACACAAATACCCGTAATACAATCAAGCGTATAGTGCCGCTCGCTGTAACATAAGCCATCCACATCAACATGTCAGGAAATCCTCACTGCCTACCACAACAAGGCAATGCTACACATACACTATATATAGGCACACAAGCAAATCGTGATAGCTTGGTTAGCGAGCCATCATTATCATCTAGCACCGCAAACGTTAACTTTGACAATAAAGACACAATATCAAGACACTGTACTGCAAAGCGCATCCTACACGTCCAATGACAATGGCAATTACCGTTGAGCCGGACTCATAATAGTCTCTGTAGATCAGCATTCTCTACGTGGCATCCAAGAAAAAGGGGGGGGGGGTGCGCAAATTAAAGTCACTTCTAATATAATAGTCTCCAACTTACCCAAAGTTTCTCCGGGTCCTGTGCTACCGCTACATGCCTTATGGGGCGGGGTGGCGATGGCAAGCGTCGGCTCTGTCTCTGCGTCTATGATGGAGTGTCTTGACCACTCGAACCGCATCTTATTTATTAGCCCGCGCGGACGTCCGAGAGAGCTATTACGTAGCCCGTGTTGCACAAGTGAAAGGCTCGGACATGGAGTCCAGCCCGACAACATAACCGGTTAGGGTCCTAACACAATCGAATTTACAGTACGGTTAAAAGGGTGCACACAAAAGTCAATTAGGTATCCCAGTAAACTGCAGAAATTACTCTAACGACCCCTCCAGCAATAATTGAATAAATTTGACCCAGGTTGGATTTATCGGGGATAACATGCGTCTAACTCGTGGTTTACTTTAAATCCGAGATCCTCTCATTAATCATTTCAATAGGACACGTGCATCAAAGTACAACGAAATTGGTACCATTATAAAGTAGAAACTTGCTGCTACAATTCCAACTGACTACTTATACCAGAAACCCGGTAATAGTTTTAATATAAATTTTCAAAGTGTCAGGACTAACAACATTCGACAATTTTGTGCGGGATACTTTCGTCCATTAATACGACGTATCTCCATTGATAACAAACGTTATCATGAGTACCTATTTTGTACCGATCGGGTATTGTCTACTCTCAAAAATGAATTCGGGTTCCCGTCTTTCTGTCGGTGGATAACAACGAAGGAGCGAGTTGTAAGAAACTTAAAGCCATGATATAAGAGTTGGAAGCCCGGTGGTCAAAATTTCCAATTGACCAATCAAAATGCGCGCTTTTCACCGTGATGTGAATAACGGGTCCCGCGCTAGTATTACAAGGGAAATAATCCAATTAATGGTGCTCGGCCAAGTGTCCATAAACTACTATGAGTGGCCGTCCCTCACTCACGCACTAGAGCTACCATGAAAGCACATTAAAAATAAAAAGTCGTTCATCCTCTCACATTCTCCCCTGCTAAGTCACGTAGTCCCTTACGTGACACATACATCAATTCAAAGGTTTACAAAAGACCACTGAAGGTACAATCAAACTCTAAGGGGCTATGATACCATCACTTAGAGTAGAACAATTGCAAATTACACACAGTGAACCGAAGTACAACAATGGTCCATCCTCTTTATAACTACTAACAGGTGGCGTGAACCGGCTAAGTTACTACTGGCATCCTGAAGATGTACACAACAGTCTCAGCTCTGGCTGTAGTAAGTTACATCATATGGACAAAACAACAGGTCCCAGACCTGCAACGGTGGTCCCAGACCACTATCAGGGTTAACGTAGGATCGAACAGTACAAAAAAATACAATATGCTATAAGGGCACTAGGGCAATGAAAAAGGTAAGGTCAACATAGGCATAAAAGTAATTGTAATTAAGCTGTGGAGAAAGCCAACATGGGCATACTCTCTAACTTAAAATCTTGAGGCGGAGCTCCCTTGGATTCGGTGGTCTATCATCTGGCCTGATGGAAACTCGGGGGGGGTCTTGATGGGTGCGCTCCCCTGCTCTTTCTGCACTCACAGTCAATGTCTAATGTTAATCACTAATAAGAGTCAGAGGTCCAATCTCTGGGGTTGTCTGTGTGGGCGGCTGGACCGTCGCACAGGAGGTAGGCGCTGGGAAGTTGTCATCCCAGGTTGAGGGTCCGGTCGGGCTGCAGGTGGCTGGCAAGGGTGGTGAGCCGGGAAGTACCAGACATCGGTCGACGCAGGCAGTGGAGGCGGGTGCTGTGGACGTGTGTTGACCACTGGGGGGTGAAATAACCGCAAGAGGTCTCCGTTGACCGCAGAGGCATCTCCATCTGGGTTTCTGATGGTAAAGTAACCACCATGAGGCGGGGGAACAGACAGGACGGTGTGTACAGGACCGGGGTACGGGTCCTGGATCTTGTGTCGACCAGGATAGTGGTGCTTGACAAGGACATGGTCGCCCGGCTGAAGATGGGCGGCGTTGTGGGGGGTCGTCCTTCGTGCGTCCTGCAGAAGGTGCGTGGACTCCACCTTCCTCGCTACCTTCGCCCTCAGTTCGTTGAGCCGTTGTATATGCCGCTGGACGTAGTCGCCTACCGAAGTGGAGGCTGGTGTCTCGTCACCCAGATAGACATCCAATGGCAGACGTGGTTTCCTGCCAAACAAGAGCTCGTAAGGGGACACTCCAGTGGAAGAATGGGGGGTGGCATTGTAACAGAAAGTTAATTCCGGCAGGTATTCTCGCCATCTTAACTTCTGTTCTGGGAGTAAGGTGGACAGCAGACTGAACATAGTGCGGTTGAACCGTTCGCACTGGCCGTTGCCTTGTGGATGATAAGCGGTGGTGCGGGACTTGGTGATGCCATAGTGGCTGCAGAGCTGGCGTACCACTTCAGCCTCGAACTGCCGTCCCTGGTCGGAATGTAGCCTCTCTGGAACCCCATAGTGGACAATCCACGAGTGAATGAGGTGGCGAACAACTGTCGCTGCTGTCTGGTCCTTGGTTGGCACTGCTACTGTCCACTTGGTGAAAACATCTGTCATGACCAGTATGTTTTCGTAGCCATCAGTAGTGGGCTCAATTTTTGCGAAGTCCATGGCCACAATTTGCAAGGGGTGAGTGGCCACAAGATGACCAGTGGGTTTGGCAACACGGACAGGGGGATGCTTAGATCGCTGGCACCGCTCGCACTGTTGGCAATACTGTTGAACCATACTGGTTTGGTCTGGCCAATAGGTCCGTTGTCGTATATGGGCGAGTGTTCGCTCGGGGCCTTGATGTCCGGTGCCGTCGTGTGCAAACCTAATAGCAGTTTCACGATATTTGGATGGTAAGACTACCTGTTTTACTTCTCCATGGACTGGGTCGAGAATCTTCCGCACTAGTATGCTGTCGTGGATGGAAAGCTTGTGCCACTGTTTCAGTATGGCGAGGGTGTCACTAGTTAGGTCTTTGCGCTCTATGGCTGTGGGTTTTTGTTGCGCCCTTACTGCTCGGTAGACAACTTGGATGGCTGGATCATCTTCTTGGGCAGCTGCTAGGTCTTCGTTATTGAGGGAGGGAATAAGGGCTTTGGCAGGAGACAGGTGCAGATGGTTCACAAACACTTCTCCAACCGTGGTGGCAACTTCCAATGGGAGGTGTGTGGTAGACTGCAGGCAGGCGGAAGCAATAGTTACCAATTCATCAGCGTCCTCGTCGGGTGGTGCCGGAAGGGGGTGTCGGGACAGAGCATCAGCATTCGCATTTTCCTTCCCCGAGCGGTACTTGATATCAAAGTTGAACATTGCGAGCTCAGCTATCCAGCGTTGTTCCACTGCACTGCGTTTGGAAGACAGAATGTGACTTAGGGGGTTGTTATCGGTGTATACGGTGAAGCAGTTGCCCAGCAAATATCCCCGGTATTTCTCGGTTATGGCCCACTTCATTGCTAGTAGTTCCAGCTTGTATGAACTGTATCCACGCATCTTCCTCTCGTTGGGCCTCAATCCTCTGCTTGCGTAAGAGATTACACGTCGTCGTCCGTCCTTCTCCTGGCTGAGGACAGCACCTAGACCTTCATGGCTAGCATCTACTTCCAAGACGAAAGGCTTGTCGAAATCAGGGTAGGCCAACATTACTGCGTCGCTGTAGAGGGCATCTCGCAGTTCCAGGAAGGCTTGTCGGCATTCAGTCGTCCATAGCTCACCCAGTTTTTGGTGCTTCTTGTAGCTGCCTTGGTTCTGCTGGTTTGCCTTGCTGATGACTTCATGGAGGGGGCGGGCTATTCTGGCGAAATGCTTTATGAAACGACGGTAATAGCCCACCATCCCCAGAAAAGTCCTTAGGTCTCTCATGGTCTTCGGCATAGGATATTCCGTTATGGCGCGGACCTTGTCTTCATCAGTAGAGATCCCCTCATTCGAGATAGTGTGTCCTAGGAAGGGTACTGAAGAGCGGGCAAATGAGCACTTGTTGGGATTTAACCTGACGCCAATGGTGCGAAGTCGAGTGAAGACAGACTCCAGTCTCTCCAGATGTTCGGCAAGGGTTGGCGAAAAGACTAACAGGTCGTCCAGGTAGACCAGCAGTATCTTGAATATGAAGTCACTCATTGTGGACTGCATCAATCGCTGGAAGGTGGCCGGGGCGTTGCACAGACCAAAGGGCATCCTATTGTATTCGTACAGGCCAAAGGGGCAGATGAAAGCAGTCTTTTCTCGAGATTCTTCCGACATAGCAACTTGATGGTAACCACTGGCGAGGTCTAGGGTTGAGAAGAATTTTGAGCCACCTAGTATGTCTAAACACTCGTCAATCCTGGGAAGTGGGAATGCGTCCTTCCTGGTTATGTTGTTCAGCTGGCGGTAGTCGACACATAGTCTCAGCTCGCCTGACTTCTTGCGGCAAACAACAATGGGTGAGGCATAGGGGCTACTACTTGGTTGGATCACGCCACGACGCAAGAGGTCCTCAATATGTTCTTGCACTTCCTTCAACTGAGATGGCGGGATCCTTCGGTATGGTTGGGAGACTGGCGTGTCATCCGTCACTACTATATTATGTTGCACTCTATCCGTATATCCCAGTTCAGCGTCCGTCCAGGCAAAGACATCTTGGTGTGTGACCAGTAAGTCCCTTAGCGTGGTTTGCTCGTGGTTGTTTAGGGTTGGGATTGAAACCATCTCGGTAAGCTTTTGTAGAGCCTCAGGTGTGGGGCCTTGTCTTGGTGGGTGATTAACGGGGGACCTCGGCGACTCGCAGTTGACGTGGTTGACATGTACAGCAGGACTGGCAGGGTATATCTTTCCCAGAGGGGCACGGGCTGGCAAAACAACATCTTCATCCGTCTCATTCATGACTAGAACCTTCAGCTTCCCATCTATTGGAGTCACATAGGTTGTCAGAACAGCCAAGCCTCGGCGTGGACCATCTACTATCGCTTCTAAAATTACCGTCTCTTGGTTTCGGGTATTGCCTCCTGTTGCTACTACTGTCTTGACGGTGCGAGCTGGTATCACCGTGGCTTGCTTGGGGGCTCTAGCGTAGGGGTGCTGCTGTTGTGAGGAGTTTGGTGAGGGCAAGGTTACATCCAGATGGTTTAGGACGTTCATCCCTATCAGGCACGAATTCAGGGCAGGACCGTCCCCGCTCAGGACGAAGACTATTCGATCTTGGGCTGTCTGTCCATCCACTGTCACATCAGCAACCATGTACCCCTCATATGGAATGCTGAGTCCATTCGCCGCGGTCAGTTGGTAGTGTTGAGTGGGCCTCTGCAATTTTCCCCTGAAGTGCCGCTGGTAGATCGCCGAGGTGACAGTCGTGACTTGTGATCCGGTATCGATGGTCCCAGTGACTGGTATTCCATTCAACTGTACCGTCCTGACAGGGAGCTCCCCAACCGCTCGTCGTGTGAATGAGTCCTCACTTGACCCATCTGTAGCCGGACTCTGGTCTACAGGGGTCGCCCTTCCCCCTGTGGCTTGCGTTGATAGCGGCGGCAGTCCTTTGCGAAGTGTCCCTGTCGTCCACACTGGAAACAGGCTCCTGGTCCCTTCTCAGTTCGTTGCCCCCTCGTCCTTCTTCTCCGGTGGCTGAGTGGCTCCTCCTCAGCCAACCGAGACAGGAGAGCTTCCATTTTCTCCAGCCTGCCGTTGAGATCAGCGATGGCCCGGTCGCTGGTGTTAGCAGTGGCGGCGGCGGAGTGTTGGGGTGGCCTGTTGTCAGCCCTGGTCGCAATGGCTTGGACGTGGCTGTCGGGGTGTCCCCTGTCGTCATACCAGCGGATGGCAGTGTTCCGGATGTCCAGGAAGGTGGCATCTGGATGCTGGAACCTGTATTCACGGAGCTGGGCCGTGAGCGATTCGCTTGAGAGGGCCCCCATGAAGATGTCCCTCAGGATGCTCTCTTCATATATGGGCTCCCTCAGGGCAGACTGGCGCTTGGTAAGGGCGTCGAACATATCCCTCAGCCGATGGGAGAAACCCCTCACCGTCTCCCCTGGTCGTTGGCGGCACTGGCTCAGGGCTATGAACAGGTCGCTGGGTGACCGGTGTTCTCCGAAAGCCTCCAGTATACACTGGAGAGCTCTCTCAGGATCTCGCTGCACCTCCCGGGGGTGGCACTTGAGTTCCGCCCTCACCTCGGGGCCGACGCTGTTTAGAAGGATGGTGAGGCGGCGGTCCTCGGAGAGTTCTGGCCTGCTGGACCAACAGGCCCGGAGCTGTCCCTCAAACCTCTCTGCACCTCCTCTCCCCATGTCGCCGTAGAATGTGTCGATCCTCGGCTGCTCTGCTGCCATTATAACGTAGGGCTGTGTTGGCATCGGCGGTGGTGCGGGGGGTTGTTCCTCATCTGAACTTCGGCTTCCTGTTGTTCGTGGCATGGTTGGGCTTTCTAGACTTACAAACTAACCCTTCTGTGTATCCCACTTCTTGACACCAGAAAATGTTGGATGAACTACGAGTGGGTAATGTGGTTACTGCGTGGGTTCAATAGTAACTCCCTTAAGGATACACAGGACTAACAAACACAGGGTTCTGCTGGCAATCTTATTTATTCAAAAAAAGCCTAACAAAGGTATCGCGGCCCAAACAAAGCCAACAAAAGAAGAGAAACCCAGAAAAGAAGCCCAAAAAAAAGAAGCCCAACCAGCCATAAGCTGGAACAAGAGAAAAAGACAAAAATATGATTAGGATATAATGACAACATTAATCAGGCAATCAATGGTGGACATACATAGTAATAGTATTAAGTATTAAATCAAGCAACAACAACATAATATAGAAGTTAAGCAATAACCAACTGGATATGTATGCATGGAATAAAATAGCGCTAAGGTTAATGAATAACAACTACAAGAGGCTATATCATATACACAAGGAGTTTCCTAGTACACTGGCAACATAAACTAATGTACTAATCAAAGTATGAAGGACATAACAAATGAAGGGGCAAGAACACAATAGTTTCGCTCCACTGAGCCGGTGTACAACACATCCAGAGTGGCCATTCCATTTAATAACGCAGTGGCCAACATGGCCCACTGACCGTCCATAACACAGACGCTGCATCCCAATGCAGGCCATCCTCATAGGCCCACTCCCATTATTAGTACTAACCCGCCCCAGGGCTATTGTATTGGTTACCTCCCTTCCCAATCGATATTGAAGGGTCATGCCCTTTGACCTTAGCCGCGGAGCTATGCCGCCAGGCTAGCATGTGTATGACACACCACTAGATACATAAAGTAATGTGTACATTCCTTAAAATGAAACTGTCCTTCACACACTTACGAAACTCATAGAAGCATAATACATCTGGATAACTATAATACATGCACATGATATATATATATATGTCGGCGAGACTCATTGCAACATGTGTAGACTCATTGAAACATTGTTCATCCACCGCCGCACATAGAACAATCCTGGGGCTCACCCATGTGAGGCCCAACTAATATTATACATCTCCAATACATGTAATTAATTGCACATCTTAAACACTAAACACGCAATCACAATCACACTGCTCTCTATAGCATAGTGGTACTGGCAAGGTACACAAATACCCGTAATACAATCAAGCGTATAGTGCCGCTCGCTGTAACATAAGCCATCCACATCAACATGTCAGGAAATCCTCACTGCCTACCACAACAAGGCAATGCTACACATACACTATATATAGGCACACAAGCAAATCGTGATAGCTTGGTTAGCGAGCCATCATTATCATCTAGCACCGCAAACGTTAACTTTGACAATAAAGACACAATATCAAGACACTGTACTGCAAAGCGCATCCTACACGTCCAATGACAATGGCAATTACCGTTGAGCCGGACTCATAATAGTCTCTGTAGATCAGCATTCTCTACGTGGCATCCAAGAAAAAGGGGGGGGGGTGCGCAAATTAAAGTCACTTCTAATATAATAGTCTCCAACTTACCCAAAGTTTCTCCGGGTCCTGTGCTACCGCTACATGCCTTATGGGGCGGGGTGGCGATGGCAAGCGTCGGCTCTGTCTCTGCGTCTATGATGGAGTGTCTTGACCACTCGAACCGCATCTTATTTATTAGCCCGCGCGGACGTCCGAGAGAGCTATTACGTAGCCCGTGTTGCACAAGTGAAAGGCTCGGACATGGAGTCCAGCCCGACAACATAACCGGTTAGGGTCCTAACACAATCGAATTTACAGTACGGTTAAAAGGGTGCACACAAAAGTCAATTAGGTATCCCAGTAAACTGCAGAAATTACTCTAACGACCCCTCCAGCAATAATTGAATAAATTTGACCCAGGTTGGATTTATCGGGGATAACATGCGTCTAACTCGTGGTTTACTTTAAATCCGAGATCCTCTCATTAATCATTTCAATAGGACACGTGCATCAAAGTACAACGAAATTGGTACCATTATAAAGTAGAAACTTGCTGCTACAATTCCAACTGACTACTTATACCAGAAACCCGGTAATAGTTTTAATATAAATTTTCAAAGTGTCAGGACTAACAACATTCGACAATTTTGTGCGGGATACTTTCGTCCATTAATACGACGTATCTCCATTGATAACAAACGTTATCATGAGTACCTATTTTGTACCGATCGGGTATTGTCTACTCTCAAAAATGAATTCGGGTTCCCGTCTTTCTGTCGGTGGATAACAACGAAGGAGCGAGTTGTAAGAAACTTAAAGCCATGATATAAGAGTTGGAAGCCCGGTGGTCAAAATTTCCAATTGACCAATCAAAATGCGCGCTTTTCACCGTGATGTGAATAACGGGTCCCGCGCTAGTATTACAAGGGAAATAATCCAATTAATGGTGCTCGGCCAAGTGTCCATAAACTACTATGAGTGGCCGTCCCTCACTCACGCACTAGAGCTACCATGAAAGCACATTAAAAATAAAAAGTCGTTCATCCTCTCACACGAGAGTGAGGGAAAGAGAGAGAAAGAGAGAGAGAAATAGATAGATAGAGAGAGAGAGAGGGGGGGGGGGAGAGAGGGGGGGGGAGAGAGAGTGTGGAGGAAAGAGAGAGAGAGAGAGAGGGAGAGAGAGTGGGAGAAAGAGAGAGAGAGAGAGAGAGAGAGAGAGAGAGAGAGAGAGAGAAACTAGTCTGTCTAGTTCGGACGCGTCAGAACTGTCTGGAGTCAGCTAGTGGGAAAAGAGACCTCGAGCTCGTGAGTCAAAAGACACCCACACAACAGGCTTAGCTCAGTGCCACCACCAACCTCCATATCACACTATTTCACAATCACACGTTCTGTGCATAGGATATGACCATGTCTACCACCCACTGGTTTTAAATTCTGCTACAGTTCATAATAAAAAGTTGGAACGCACAAATTGTCAGCGGGAATACAGCCTTCAGTATGTCGAGGTTAATCAGACACAACCTAAAGAAACATCCAGCAATATCGCCTTCCATTTGTTTTTATGCATTCGTGTGTTTTTTGTTTTTTTTAACAGCCTTGATATATTTTATATCCTAGTAGTCCACTGTTTTCCTCACTCAAGCAGAGGTATTTAAGAGTTTGCTGGAGTCAAACCTGCCCATCCCCTTCTTCTATCCTTCCCTCCTCTCCCTCCTCAACTCTTCCTCCCCATTTCTTCCCCCTCTCTCTCTTTCTTTCCCTTCGCTTACCCCACCCCATACTCCTCATCTGTACTATGTTGCTTTCCTATTCAAGTAACATTCTTGCTGTGCATTTGTTTAGTTTTTGTTGTTGTTGGTGGTGGTGGATGTAATGTCTTTCGTAATACTAACAGGGGCCAGATATTTCATGCGATTTTATTGTCCTCCCACGGCCACCCACACTCTCCTCAAGGCAATGCGTAATTTTCATTGATCCATACAGTTTCTCTCTCTCTCTCCCTTCCCCCTCTCTTTCTCTTTCTCTCTGTCTCTGTCACTGTCTGTCTTTTCTCTCCTCTCTCTCTGTCACTCACTCTCTCTGTCTCTCTCCCATTCTCCCTCTCTATCCCTCTACCTCTCACTCTGTGTCTCCTCCTTCCCTGTTTGTCTGTCTGTGTCTCACTATCCATCTGTTAGTCTGTCCGCCTGTTCGTCCTCTTCTGTGTATTGTCAGTAAGTCTATCTGTCTGTCCGTCTCCTCTCTCTCTCTTTCTCTCACTCACTCTCCCCCATTCTTTTTCTTGTTTCTGTTTTCGATCTCATTCGTATTCCCCCCTGAAGGTGTCATATTTCACCCTGACTGCTTAATGATGGCTGGAACAGACACTATTTTGTGCACCCCCTTGTCTCCTTTTCCAGCCACTCCCACTTCTTCCCTCACTCTCTTCCTGCATTCAATTTTTGACAAAAAATTATTGTCACTGCCTCCATCCACCCTCACCCCACTTCCACGTCTGCCCTGCATGTCTTCATTCCGTGCAATATGTCTAATCAATAATACATTTTTACTCAATTGGCTTTGCCCATGGGCATTCGAGAAAATAATATATTGTCTTTTTCTTTAATTCAAAGCTCATCTTGACCCGTTGCTGCACTCTTGTAAGACGTTATGTAAATGTGACTGGGTCAGGCAGGGGGAAGGGGTGGGGGGGGGGGAGGGGGGGGGAGTGTAGGGTGAGGGGTGTTCATTGACTCACAGATAATTCATCTCATTTTTATTTGTTTTCTTTTTAGCGTTGGAGGATGAAAAGATTACAAAATGGAGACATGGTTTGCTTGGTGGGCGTATAATTATTTAGATGTAACTACTAAACGTTTCTGACATTTTATGAAACTAGATTTATATTTTGTTATTGGAAATGGTAAGACAAAAAATGAGGGCTGTCAACCCGTGGGCGACGTGTTTTGTTGTTACTTTTACTGCCTGCAAAATGTAGTGTCTATAGCGTAAAGACTCAAAAACAAAACAGATAATTTGACTCCCGATGGCTAGTTTTCACTTCCACCCTCTCTTAAGCAATGGAACCTTATTTATCTGACAAATTCTTGCACGGCGACCCAGGGCAATGATTACCTGCAATTACTAACAGTTAATTAGTTTCGCTCTCTCTCTCTCTCTCTGTCTCTCTCTCTCTCTCTCTCTCTCTCTCTCTCTCTCTCTCTCTCTCTCTCTCTCTCTCTCTCTCTCTCTCTCTCTCTCATTCCTCTCCCCCTCTTTCACACTTCGTGCACATTATAGATAGACAATTCCAGAAGAGTTGGCGTGTTCGTATAATTGTTTCTTTCGACATACAGAAATGATGAGAGCTTTGCCATCTCTAGAATGTTTCATGGAAAATTATACGATCTGTCCATGTTTGAAAACAACATCTTCTCACCTACAGCTGCCACTTGTTTGGGGTGCATTACACAAACTCAGTGTACAATCGCTTTCACGTGTTAGACCGGGTGGGTGACACAGACACAGGTGTTTAAAATTTGTAGAAGGGAGCATTTCTGTTTTTTTCTTTTAAATACTATTATTGTTATTATTAATATTGAAATACTTGATATCTGTTAGCTCTGAGGCAGCTACAATTTCAGTTGTTCAGATTTCGTGTAATTCCTTTTGTGAGACCAACCTAAACTGATTCGTAAGTGGCAGGCACAACGCTTACCCCAGCTCGCCATGGAGTTCTGGCGTATCTACCTCCACAGGAAACCATGCCCAGACTATTCGATGGAGTCTTACTTAAATTTCATATATATATATATATATAAATATTTTTTTTTTTTTACAGATATCTCACCTTCTGTCTGTGTAGGAAGGAGCAGTTGACTCGAGACGAAACCGTAGAGATGAAAGACCAGAGTTACTGGCAGTGCATATCTACAACTACAGCATCTGTTGAAACCACTGGTCTGCACACAGCCAGACATTGATACACACACACACACACACACACACAAACACACACACAAAGATACGAATGTTAACGATCTCAATTTCCCTGGGAAATGGCTGTAACGTGTCCGTACTGCCATGTACTCATAGTGTCGTGCCACAAAGTAACACCTGATGCTGATCTCTCAAGCTCTGTACTCTGCTTAAACCTTCAAAGACATGCATTGTCTTTCGAAAATTTGGCTTGTCTTTTCACACTATTTTAGAAGATAACTCTAGGGTACGGCAATCGCAATGAAAGGTATAGACTTCAAAGAGGATGGACATGTGAGCAGCAGCCTATGTACTCATGGAATCATGCAGTTCCAACTTTTTAAAAGCGAAATCTTTAGGAGTGGAATGCAGGAATTAATCAATAAACTTGTAATCATGACTTGAGCGAAAGATACGGAAATCACGATGTTGCTACACACAGATAACTCAGAGTTGCCATCTAAATGACATGTCTGAGCTGCAATTTCCTAGATCTTATCAGAAAATCCTAGGCTTCAAAATGACTCTGGTAGTGATGGTGAATAAGTAACTCCCTGAGCGCTGAGCTTTTCCCAATCTTAACACAGACTAAGAAGGGCAAGCGTACTGGGCTGGTTTCGCCAGTTACTTTAACTTGATGGAAGAACCGCAAAAGTTGAATATGACCAATGGTCTAGAAGAGCCCGTAGATGATCCAGAACCCGTACCTGGAACCCCATTCCCCGCCTGGGTACCCGCACTGACGGTTGCCGTGAGTATGATGTTATTTCTTGCTGGTTCGTTTTACATCCGACATCGGAAAGTCATGAAAAAGCGTCAGATTCTGATGGATTATTTTTACATTATCTTCCAATACGGTGGAATGAGGAGGAAAAGAATGGTTGCTGCCTTGTGCAACACCAATGCTATTACACTGAGAGAACTTGGGAGGTCTTTCATGATAAGCTTTGACTCTATAGCTAACACAGACAACAGTTGCCCTTTCTACCTCGAAGACACCTCTTTCCCCAATGCGCAGGGTTCCCTAACGCCACATGCACAGAAAAGGACTTTCTTTAGAAACAGAGCCTTGAGCGTGTCTAAGCGCTTTCGCTCTCCCTTCCGCAGGGCTAACACCCAGTCAGAAGAAAACCAGGGCCCCAACCCTGTCTCGTTCCAAGACATACTTATGAAGTTTAAAACTAGACGGGGCGAACCAAATATAGCATCTGCTCAAGCATCTCCTAGACGCCGTGCTCTTACGCCCCATTTAGAAGGTAGCTCCATGTGTACCATACACGGCGACGAATTTGACTTCCAGAAATACATGGAAGAGAATGAATGGCCTGGTCAGTATAACAGACAGAGAAGGAACGCCTACATTTTGCATTATGATTCGCCAAAACCGAGGTTCACTGATGTAGTGTCAGAGGTGGGCCGGCGTTCGCTAAACAATGTCCTGACTGATAGATTTAGAGCAGAACATGATCCAGGGAAACGAAACTCTGAACCGTGGGAAAGTCTACAGAATATTCAAGGATCAGACCGTGTCGGTACGCCAGGCCAACCTTCCAGTGTCTTTCATGTGCAAGGCAATAGATTATCTCCCTCCAGTGTTATGTGTGGTAGTCATGGTTACATTCCTAAAGCGTACGATCGAAGTAGTTGTCTCCAATCGTTCAGAAACAGTGAACCTACAATCCTCATACATTCTCCTAGTACAGAGGAGGATTCTTCTCAGGGATGGAGTGATATTCGCCATAGATACACCAATGGGATAGTCTTTTTAAAACGGGTGCCAAAGGCAGATGGGGCTCCAGGCGAATATTATTATGAAGAGCAACGATCACCACCTTTAGACAATACCCGACGAGCTAGTTTAAGCAAAGTTAGCTATGTGCCTTCAGGAAATATGAATGATTACTACAACTGCTTTCACAGCTCAAAGAAAGACAATACATCAACTCCAGACACGGAGTCTGCAGCGAAAACCGAAGTATCCGGGAATGTTTCGGGACCACCCAGAAGTAAGAGAAGCAGACTCAGCCTCGGGGAAATTGCTGTTACCAATTTTAATCGTCGGATAGATTTACCAGGTGAAAGTTTACACGAGTGTGAACACGAGAATTCGGTGGAGGTCAGAGGGTCTCAGGATTACACAGCTCAACGACCAAAGCCTAGATCTACGTGGACCAGATTTAAAAATGTCTTTACTGGAAGTCGAGGAGCTCACAGTTTAGATTCTCAGCTAAAAAAATCTAAGTCTACCTCGACCACTGATGAGAGAGGAAAAAAGCGAGGCAGGCGTCCAAGTTCTCGCTGGCAGAGATTTGTCAACGTTTTCACTGGGTTTAGATCTCTGCCAGAGACTAAACATTCAGAAAATTCAACGGATGTGCTAAAGATTAGCAGCAGTTTTCCTATGGGGTTAGACCTACAATGGGGAGCCTCGCAAGAAACTTCAGATGTAGCTGAGCTTGAATCTGAGATAGAAAAAGTCGAGTCAAATAGTTTACGCACTCCTGGAGCCAGCATTGGTGGAGAATCATTCCTGTCTCTCCACAATGAACAGACTGGGAGACTGGTAAAAGCCATTTCAGATCGACCAACGACTCTCAATTTGCCCCCCAAAACCCAGTCTTTCCCGGAGGAACTTGTCAGCGGACGGCAGTATTATCAGCGGTTTAGAAGTGTATTTCAGGCTAGTCGAGCTATTCAAAACGAATTATCGCAGACCTCTCGGATAGGAAGTCGCAGATATCAGAAACGCTCAGATCAGGCAGTCGCTTCATCAATTTCTTTGCCTCAGGCCAAACGAGATTTCAATCGTTATCCCTTTCAACCAGGTTATTCTCCCTCACAGGATGAGTACAGATTTTTCACTTACAGTAACTACGCAGGCACTCCCAGGGCAACCAAGCTCGATATACCAGAGGAGAATACAGACTGTGACGTGTCACAAGTTCGTCAGAGGTTTCGCAGCCTCAGTCCACTTCCCGAGAGGAGATGCACCAGCCCAAAGAAAACAGAAAATACAGTATTGAAACCAAATGTAGAACCAGATTCTATATCGGAAAGAAGTGTATATCTTACTCCATCTGACAAGGAGCAGTCACCGCACGTGATGCAGTCCCGTTCTAATGCATCGGAAAAATCTGAATTTTCTCTGTACCCAAATCTGCGCTCATCCAATGTGAACAATTCACCGCGTCGAGAACACACTTTATTGAACGTCTCACGTTCTGTGCCTCTAGCCAACAAACATACTTCTAGCCCAACACACGGTCGAGGCTACTGTACAGTGGATATAGGAGAAATACACCTCAAATGTGGTCCACCTAAAGTGTCCAAGACTGTTGAGAGAAAATCAGAAGGAGGAAGCAGTTTGCAGCTACATTCGACAATACCGTCCAAGTCTCAATCATACCTTGACTCAGGGGATAAATTGCCCCAGAACAGTCTTTTAACGCTAGAACATCGGTCCACAGGCCGCAGCAATGATTCCGTATACTATGATACTGTCAGTGCAATCAGCTCACCTTCTATGGATGTTAGAAATAGGCTGGATGTGTCACGGTCTCCGTCACCCTCCCCTGTCTTTGGCACATCACAAGGCTTGGGCTCTAATACATCCGTAGATATGATAGGCAAGCCAGGTGCCAATAGAACTCCGTCTCCTTCAGAGATTAGTGGGCGTGGGGAAGAGTTTGGCACCCCCATGTTGACCCACTTGACAAAGCCCACGAGTGCTAAACTTAATTCACCTCATGTGTCCAGGGCTCCGCCACCGTCCGAGATCCGCTTAAATTTTTTGTATAACACTGCAGCTGGCAGTACTCTAAGTGCACCCGTCCCTGTTCAAGCCACTAAACTGACACCAGTGGCCACACGTTCAGGTGATACGCATATCAGACAACCAGTAGCCCTGAAAGCAGACGCTCTTATTCATAGTTTGCCAGCACCCGTGAGTGAACCTTTGCAGAAAAACCTCACACAAACTTCACTGACTGGGAATAATTCCTCATATGGCCCATTCCAGCCAGTTCAACCCCCAACCAACGACAATGATGGGTCTGTCTTCAGCGGGCATGTCTCTCCGAGTTCCTCCCGGCCAGTGTCGCCGGTCACCCCAACCCGACGCTTCAGCACGCCTAGCCCGACCCCCGAGACTGGCTTGCCCAGACAGAGTGGATACATGTCACCTGAAGAAACGTACATGGCAAAAGTGTCAAGACTACCAAGGTTTTCCAGGCGGGCCAGCCAAGGGACTGCTGTTTCTACTGACATGCTTCATAGCAGACTGCTTCTGCGGAAAGGTAAAATTATATGTATTAATCTTTGATCGTTTAGATCACTTGTTTTTTGGTGTTCTGACATGCACATCTGTAATAACGCGTCAGCTGATGCGATATCGACATTAACCAACCTAAAAATGAAGTATGGCAAAACAAACCTTTTGATGTTAGATTGTCGTTACCCGCACGTACGTAAGTACCCTACCTATTTTGAGCTCGGGCTACGCATTTTAAAGCTTTTGTGACTCCAGAGCTAGAGAGCTCCTCCCGAAATACTCCTAACAACAGCCTTAATTAATTATTCTTTCCGACTTTTCTTTTAGTTTTCCTCTTGTTTTTTGGTTAAGCGGGCCAGGGGCCCTTCTCGATGAGATTTAGGGTTGAGGATAAGGACGGGGTTAGGAAAGGTACGTAAACATACGCGCCCCTATTGCAAAACACTTGGGTTACATACATACAATCACAGCAGCGTTGATGTTAAGCTATGCACGTAGACAGGAGCAGAGACAATACAGAGGAATTATTGATAACTCATACATTTCAATTGGTTCAGTCCTAGTTACTATTTCATTAGGAATTTAACCAACAATTATGTCATGCGTGAGCCCACGACCAGAACAAAGTAATATCAAGCACAGATAGATGTATTCAGGCCACAGTGAAGAATTCGTGACCTAATTCCTCAAAGTGTGTTCTGCACTACATGTATGTACAGATGTTTGTGCAATATAAAAACTTGCACACTGAGAGCATTTTCAGCTTTTAGTTCTCGTCAGATGTTTTGTTCTAACGTGATCAGTGAGAAGCAAATTGAGAGTACCACATACTGGCAGTTATCTTGAACTGACACCAGAACATAGTGAATAAAATTCATCGAATAAAAATAAGCAACATTGTCGACTCACGGTTATCCTAATGGCCTAAATTACAATAGCAAAATATTCATCATAATGACCTCATTACAGAATAACAGATTTGTTTTCACAGTCTGGCCAAGTATCTTGTATCACTGCACGGCCTGGCTGTCCCTCTGCTCCCGACCCCCAAACCACACAGACACATTGACGTCACGACGACTTTTCTCATCCATAATTTTGCCCTACCCCAATGGTTTAGCAACAAGAGATGTGCAGAATGGTGTTGCACCACCTTAGACTGTCCAGACATGTGAATGATTCTCCAGCAAACAGAATGTCAATAACGCTGATTTTAAAAAGACAGTGAGAGGAGGTAGAGAGGGATTGGGGAGGGGGGGGGATACGGGAAGGAGTGTGTGGGTGACAGGAGTGAAGCAAAGTCTTTGAGCTGTCGCCAGTAAATTAATATAAGCATTCTGAACCTTTAAATTCATCTTTATGCAGAGACATGCTACAGTTATACAGTCACTGTCTTTATTCATCCTACTATAGTGGAGGCAGAGGGTGAACATGTAAGCAGCTAAAACTTCGTGAACACGTCACCAAAAAATTTGACATTTTCGTATACCACCCCAATTTTTGACGGTTCGTTGTGTAGACAAATCCACTTGGGACAAAATTTAGGCTTTGATTTAATTTACTAATGAGTTTTTGAACCGCAAAAAACAGGCTTATTTTTGGTCGAGTAGTCTCGAAAAGTATGGTCGAAAATTTCATTCTTCGCCTCTATCTGTTCCATACCTCTCTTCACATAATGCTGATCCAGAATCAGCTTTAAAACATCACATCCCATTCTGTACGCTCACACTTTCGTCAAGTACTGGAAGAATGGAAACGTATGATCGGAAATTGGGTATTTTGCCTCTCTTACACATTGCTGGTCGAAGGACAACTTTATCATATCTGTGTATTTCAGCATGAAACGGTCATATAACAACAAATTCTATTAGCCTTTGCGTCGATTCTAAATGCCCTTGTCAAAATGGCCTAGATTTAGATAATGGCTTGGTAGAAATATTTTGCAAGATTTATCTTGCTCGAGCCAGCAAGCTATTATAATTATGGGATGTGAAGGAGAAAGTAACCCAAGAGCTTGTGGTTATTGTTATTATTAATTAACGTCACATTTATAAACAAAGAACAATTTCACACTTCCTTGAAGCAGACTCCCAGGAGCAGACATCGTGAGTAGAACTGTAAACTAATTATGTTTTGAGCACATGTTGGCAGCGTGATGGTTACACCAGAATGTTCGTTGAAGGCTGACCCGGGAAATCCACAAAGATCACAGAAAATTAATCTAGGGGGAAAAAAGGGAATTCCTGTTTGCTCAGAGGACAGAAATGTAAGTTTTAATCAATGTTATTTCCATTTTCTCAGGGCGACGGGGGAAACTGAAAGCTAATCTACATGAGGTTCAAAGAAGTCTTAATATCCTTCCAGCCTGTCCTTTGTTGGAAATTACTGTGAAATTCCTCTTTTCACCTTCCAGGTTAACGGTAGCTTTAAAAGCCGATGTCATTAACATGTTCTTTGTTGTTTTCATTGTAGCTAGCAATGTGTGAGCGTCTCTGGCACCATAAATTTCAGAGGCTACAGTTCGTTAAAATCTCTTCTTTACTTTGTTATTTACGGATGTACACGTAATATGTAATCACCCATCTGCTTATCCACGCGTATAGTCATTATCTAACACTACATATCTCAGTAGCTACGGTTCGCTAAATCTATTCCTTACTTTATTATTTTAAGGACATTTACTTATAGTACGTAATGACCATCTGCTTACACTATATTCTCGCAGTAGCTACAGTATGTTGAATCTCTTCTTTGCATTACTATTTTAAGGATATTTACAAATAATACGTAAATGACCATTTGCCTATCCCTGCTTAGAATCTAACACCATGTAACTTTTCAGTAGCTACAGTTTGTTAAATCTCGTCTTTACTTTACTGTTTAAAGATATTTACAAGTAAAAATACGTAAATGTCCATCTGATTATCCACACTTATAACTTTATGCCATTCCTTTATAAAGACGAACACATTCACACACGCTGTCACAGGAAACTCCTTACATAATTATCCCTGTTGTGTCACGGTAACACCGATCTAAAACTCAAACCTTCAGTGCTCAAATATTAATTGCTTTCTCTGGAAGTTCCAAAACGTGCAAGACTGATTTGATTTGAAAAAGCCAAATGAATGAAAAGATACCAAATATCTATCTATTCCTTGATCAAATAGAAATGTTCCCAGATATAGCGCACGGGGCGCCAGATTACACGTTTAAGATCCAGAGTTCCAGGTACTAGAGCTTTACGTTATTTTTTTTCCCAACGTTTCCCAATAAAACCTTGAAAGAACTTCACCAGTTCAATTCAGACATTTATATCATGAACATAACTTGACATAAGTTCTAGCTTTCATAAGCTTTGATTGTAACGTCGAAGATTGCACAATTACTGGCAGGCATTTGCTCTGGGATGGTTATTTTGCTGCATCTCGTAAAATCTCCAGGAATGAATGTTTCTTTGAACAACATTGATGGGCAATTTATGCTCTCCGATTTCTTCAATGTTTATGACCATGATTGGTCCGCACTTGGAACAGCATACCTGCAATTGCTCGGATTTCCACAAAAAGATCGCGCTCGTCATAGGCCCCTTGTATTTTCCATCCCCTAGTTTCAATGACAGCTTTTCTTGTCTCACGAATGGCGTTTTCCCCTTGTAAAGTCCTCCCTCCCCACCGCCACCCCATTTTGTCAGCGCAGTCTTGTATTTATCTCCTTGCACATTATTGTTTTTCTTCCTTGGTTCTTTCTTGGTTATTCTCTCTTGTTTGCTTTCATCAGCGTCATCATCATCACCACTACCAGCACTACCAATCCAGTATATCCACCACAACTCACATCAACCATTTGTCAACATGTAAAAATTTTTTTGTTGTATTTTTATTATCTTTTATAATACACATAAAAAATGAAGAAAATATTCAAATAATGGAACTTTGAGAAAAAAAAAAAAAAAGACGACAAAAAGATGGAAATAATAGAATGCAGACGTATTTTTTACTCATTATATCCTTCTTCTGTTTTTGGGATGTTGAGCTCATCAAAACTGTCATGATTAAATTGATGGTCACCATCATCATGATCATCATCGACATCATTATCATGATTCTTTCCTTTGCCCGATTTTACCATTCACTTTAAAGACTAGCATCTATAAACAAGAACTCAACTGATGGTATCCAAGTTGAAATTAACCCTCTCTCTTTAACAACACTTTCAAATCGACCGACCTTTCTGTTGGCCAGTGCATAATAATATTTACCCAAAGCGTTTTAAACTCAGAATGAAAGACCCCAATTTTTTTGCTGAGGTGATAGGGAAAGAAACTGCTGGGCTGTTGGACCTGTAAATAACATCAAACGTCCCTGTTCAATATTAAGACAATGAGCACACCTTTCCCGCTGCCGTGCAAACTCCGGACAACTCTTCATCAGTATCAGGCAGGGATATCTTACACTGTAAAAAAAAAACTGAAAACGTTCAAGAGTTCAAATACTTTGGCTCCATCAAAGCAAACGACAGCACATGCACAAAGGACATTAAGACAAGAATAGCCATGGCAAAACGGAAAGCGGTGGAGCTTAACAACATTTGGAAAGATAGAGGTGTACCTTTAGATCTCAAACTGAAAATACTCAAAAGTTTGATATGGCCAGTGTTAACATATGGCAGTAAAGCATGGACGTTAAGAAAGTATGAAAGAGCAAAAATAGAAGCAGCAGAAATGTGGTTATACAGATGTCTTTTGAAAATTCATTGGACTGACAGAGGAACAAATGAAGGCATTTTATCAGATCTATCAATCAAACGACAACTGCTCAATTTCATCAACAAAAGAAGGCTATATGTAGGACATGCAATGAGAAACAAAAAAAAAAACAATCTCATGAAAACCATCCTGCAAGGAAAAATAGAATCAAAGAGAAAAAGAGGAAGACCATCAATCACATACGATAGCAACATCAAGGATGTCAGCAACTTATCAGTGCAAGAGATGAGTCAGAAATATTAAGATCGCAGCCAATGGAACACCTTTGTGTCCTCATGCGCGAAGGCAAACTTCAAAAACGGAGATGCCCACAGGTGACAGGGGAGATATCTCTGGTATTATGACTTCATCCTGCCTGCCTTTAGTGAGACGATGTGCCTGAAGCATTGCTTGTGTGTAACTCAAACCGATGTCACACATCTTAACTGCACTACAACTATAAGAACAAGCACACCATATAGGGCCGTCCAAACATCATTATGAGCCCCTGGGCAAAGCAATAGGCTGTGGCCCCCCTTTTCAAAAACCAGTGTACATTTGCATTCATGGGGCCTCTTAAACCTTTGGGGCCCCGGGGCAACTGCCCAGAGTGCCCACGCGTTAAGACGGCTCTAAGCACATAAAGTACCAACAGTACGAAATAATGACCACGAATAATGCCGATTAAGTCATTTAAGTATGCATACAGACCTTGTTTCACCCTGCTAGGACACGCAACATTTGACTCGATCAAAGATAGGTATGAGAACTGAATAATAGAAGGTGCCTCAAAACAGACATACATGTAGTTCTTTTCTCCAAGCTCACCTGAATGAATTACAAAGCAAAAAAAAACGGGGGCTAATAATACATTTTTAGGTGATATCGGGTAAAAATGATATCACAAATTAGTGAAAAATAAAATTGTTATAATAGGGCCGCGCATTCAATATACTCACAATAGGACAGCTGTTACCAGCTTGAGTCTAATTTCTGAAAAAAAAAAAAAAAAAAATTGTAGCCGTGACGCCAAGTGAAACGTTATTGTTGCCAAATATACTTAAATCTCATCCTAACCCTAATCCTACCCGCAATTCCAACCCGAATCCCAACCCAATCCCCTAATCCTACGAACCCTACACCTAACCCTAAACCTAATTCTATACCCCCAATCCTAACCCGAATTCTAACCCTAATCCTAACCTCAAAACTTTCACACACACACACACTCAAAGAAAAAAACAACAACGTGCAAATAAAACCCATTTGTCTTACATGGCACAACTACTCACTCCAGTAAAAAAAAAAAAAGGAGAGAAAAAAAACGACACCAAGAACAACAACAACAAAATACTATAAGAGCAGATTGCATGATGTCATGTGGCAAATATTCCTTTGCAGCCTGGGCCGCCGTCGGAACTTCATACTCACATTAATTACTATAGAAATGTGTTGCGTTCTGTGTTGTTCATGCTGCCATACTGAGACATCAGTACAGTCACTGAGCTAGAAACGTTTATTAACTCACGGCCCACTACTCTACATTAAATGTCGCTGAAATAAAACAACCCATCCTGAACCAAAACAGAAGACGTGTTTACTGTTTTCCGCTTGGCGTTGGGCTATTTACCATTAAGTCCTTCGGCTGCAGACAGAGTCTGCGATAGCAAATTAAAATTTCATGCTTTCCGGTCACTAATGACAGACATAAACTGTTCTGTTTGGAGTGCGGGTATCCTTTTAAGATTGTGCACGACCGGGGAACGAAGAGAGTCGAAGAGATGTGTGTAGTTTGTACATTTCGTGTCGTGTCTTTAAATTTTAATATCCCTCTGTGATCTCTGAAATGCTAACTTTTTAACAGTTCAAACGATGTGGTGGATGCAAGTGGAGACCAATACAGGTTTGAAATTTTGTCGAAATTTTGAGCGAAAATACCACTGTCATAGATATTATAGAAATGTAAAAACATATATCCAAAATAATATTGAAAATGCGATGAGGTTCTGTCCGTTTTTAACAACAATTGCGCTATCAGTGAAACGTTTCAGACAGACAGACAGACTGACAGACAAACAGGCGGACGGACGGATGGATGGATGGAGAGATAGACGGACAGACAGACAGACAGATAGATAGATGGATTGATAGACAGACAGACGGACAGATAGATAGATAGATAGATAGATAGATAGATAGATAGATAGATAGATAGATAGATAGATAGATAGATAGATAGATAGATAGATAGATAGATAAATAAATAAATAGATGGATAGATAGAGAGGTTAATGATTCATAGTTACAAGGGCAGAGATATTTAAATATCTCAATCAGGTAAGTGCGTGGAAGGCACGACAGAGTTTACAACAGTGAGGTACATTGTGCCCAAAACACCCATCACAACAACGGCAGCAAAAACAACGAGGCTAATGTACAAAGTTGAAATCTAACCGAAGCGAGAGAAATGTGTTCATGTTTGCCACACTGCAACAGTGCACGTTATGATGATTTGAGAGCGAGAGAAAGAGAGAGAGAGAGAGAGAGAGAGAGAGAGAGAGAGAGAGAGAGAGAGCGATGAAGTTGGAACAGTCCGACTCCCTGCAAGCTTGCCATGCTTTAGAGGCAGAGCCATGTCTGAATGGTCTTTACTCCTAACTCCACCCCAATTTGCCAGCACAATATTTGCCAACTGTTGTTAATGAATGTGCTGTGAGGTTTCTCCCTAATTATCAAGAGTTGATGAAGATGTTATTTGAATCCACGGAAGGCCAGCGATTAGCCTCTGCCGACCGCCCTCCGCACCTCCCGATATCTGTGGGTGTATGTGTATGGGATTATGTGTGAGTGTGTGTGTGTGTGTGCGCGCGCGCGCTCGCGCAACGGCTTGTGCTGTGTTTGCTCACGAATAATGGTCTTTATGTTTGTGTTTGAGAGAAATTATGTATGTATACCGGCGTCAGTAACTACATTTATTATGTATTTATGTAATTATATTGTTTGGGCATGATTAAGCAATACAGTATGCGTGCACGCGTTCATGGACATGCGAGTGAACAAGACAAAAAAGAAGTCCACGCCAGTCTCCGAGATTCCACTATGACAGTGGACATTATCCTTAATGAAGCGTAATGAACAGTTTCCGGCGCCAGGATCCCCCCTCCCCTTCCTCCTTCCCAGTTATTACGATGGTATATAGCATGCTATTGGGAGCTGAATGCAATTGCGGAAAGCACCACTGATGTACAGATGGTCTTGTAAAGATGTGGATCACCCGAGTACTACCATCACGTCCAATCACTGTTTTCCTTATAATTTCCAACGGTTATCACCAGGGTCCTTATTATAGGCATTCTGGTAGACTTCCAAATTGTGCGTGTGTGAGTGTATAAGTGGGTGGGTGTGTAACAGAAATCCCAGGAAAAGCATGGGGGTCCGGGGGGGGGGGAGGAGGAGGGGGAAGGATTGGAGAGGAAGGGTAGCTTTAAGCAGGTCATCTGCTTTTAAGGGTCAGGTCATCTGCTTTTAAGGGTATGCTTAAGACATTTTTGTTTCTTTTCTTTCTTTCTGTTCGATGAGCATAAATGAAAGCGTATAAATGAAAGGCTGGCCCATAGAAGAATGCACACTTTTGTTTTATTTGATAGATAGATAGACAGATAGATAGATAGATAGATAGATAGATAGATAGATAGATAGATAGATAGATAGATAGATAGATAGATAGATATAGATAGATAGACAGGCTAACAGACAGACAGACAGATAGATAGATGGACAGACAGACAGATAGCTAGATAGACTAACAGACAGACAGACAGATAGATAGACAGGCAGACAGATTGGTAGATAGATAGATAGATGGATAGATAGATAGATATATAGATAGATAGATAGATAGATAGATAGATAGATAGATAGATAGATAGATAGATAGATAGATAGATAAATAAATAGATAGATAGATAGATAGATAGATAGATAGATAGATAGATAGATAGATAGATAGATAGATAGATAGATAGATAGATAGACCAACACTGATGGCAGAATTAGACTCAAAGATTAACGGAGGAAGAAGACAGAAAGAACGCTAACAAATTCACTTGAAACAGAAGAGATTCAAAACGTCCGCACAGAACACAGTGACATCTTGTCTCTGCTGATAATTCAGGCCGTCAGTCACGTTTATGCATGAAAATTGCATAAGGTTACATGGCTAACCATGTATCGCTGTTTCTATGATCTGATAAAGACGAGAGGAGCTAAGCTAGGACAAAATAAATTATTGATCCTTGTAGAAAAATTTGATTAGGAGGGTTTCTCACAAAGAGGAAAATAAACAAAGTGAAAAAGAATAGTTGAGGTTACCCAGTGGAGCTTTATTACAAAGCAAACACTACGCTAGCGTACTGCCTCTAACCTCTAAGCACCTTCGTGGAGCTAGAAACCGATAAAAAAAAAGTTTAAAAAGTTGAAACAATTTTTGAAAGTACACGGAAAGGAATTTGCTACATTCTAAGTTTATGCCAAGCCCTTGTGACATTTCAAAGCGTTTCTGTGCGTTTTGAAACTGATTATTATTATTATTATTTATTATCACTTCCTAGCTTTTCATATTACTGCAAAGCAAGAGCACTAACAATGATGATAAAGAAAACGAAAATGAAGAAAATTGCAAAATACATGAAAAATTCAATACTTTGAAAGACCCATAGATAATACACTACTGAACGGAAAGACCTGTGTTTCATAAGGCAAACAAGTAATCGTGATCTGAGAACCCGATGTGATGTATCATCAAAGGTCACTCCGCTGAACTTCAAAGGATGTGCAGGCAGATGACATACTGTAGCGATCCAGTTGATCTTCAAAAGGAAACAAACTTCATTTGCTTGATTTTTCAGTGAAAAGACGAACAGATATAACATGGCTTGTCGTATCTTTACATGTTCTTCTGGTATTTCTTTGAAGCCAGTATGTGTCGCTTTTTTTTTTTTTTTTTTACATCTTTATAAACGGGGTAGATAAAAGGTATTTAATTATTTTTTTTTGACAAGTTGCAAATCAAAAGGTTCTTGTAGCAAATTTCACACTTGTGAGAAAACCATTATTTCGTATCTTTTAATTTGTAATGTGATTTCCATCATTACACGCCGACCCAAGCAAGATGCAAAGACTAATAGTGCTTATTGTTACGCCACAATTCCTTGCAGAACACACAGAATGATGTGATACAGTTGATTTTCGACCAGCAAAGTGTAAAGACAGGGGAAGAAAAAAATTTCCTACCGTACTTTCATATTTCTATCCGACGTAAAAATAAGTGCATCTGCTTTTTGAGGCTAAAAGAAAAAAAAAAAACACAATGTTAAAGATTCAGTTTTGTCCAGAACGGATGTGTCCAGGTAATTTATCGTCTAAAAATGAGGCGGTACATAAAAATGCATAATTTTTTGGTCACGTAGTCACGACGTCGTAGATGCTGTAATGTTAAGCCTATAGCTCCAATAATAATATGATGATGATTTTTTAGCACTTAAGCGTCTTCGATTTTCTAAGTTTGGAAGCAAAATCAGTGTTCGGTAGCCTACCGACTTTCTGAAAGGTCACTGACCACTAATTAGGCCAAGTGAAATTACAGTCGTTCTGATTTTCCGCTCCTCATTTGTCCTGACCCTGGTCACAGATACTTCAAGGAGATAAATGCTCCCTGGGTTTTTCCGGGAAAAGGGATGGGATAGCATAAGTAAACCTAGGCAGGTACCAGCCAGTTTTGATCGGCTGACCTTGTTGGATGATGTCGTCACGACATTGAAGTTCGATGAGATCCAACTGCAGCACTCTAGAATCGACAAAAGAGAGCACTCCGCTGCAACGCCTCTGTTCCGTCCACTAAAAGATGGCGGCAATTAGTGTGATCACCTAGGGCTACGCCAGTGCATTGCGAAATTTTCTGATATCGATAGAAGAGAAGTACAGACATGGCTTAAATGACTACAACAACAACCACAAAAGATTACTGATAAATGGGGAAAATGAAATGATAAGAAATCTGTACTTACACGATGCTGACTTTACTGGGTGAGTTCTCGCAATGCTAAACATCAGATTAAATAATTTTTTTTAATTGGGTGGGGGGGGGGCAGAGGAGACTATTAATCACAGCCCACGCGAATAGTGCACAAGTGGGCACCATTTTTCAAACTTTTTTTTGTGTCGAAACCTGGCCAACTTTGTCTCGCCTTGAGGCACCATAGCGTGCACTGTGACTTGATCTACTTCCGGCGCTAGTCTGTCTATAGAACTGTATGGATCCAACCAGTTTCACGGTGTTCGAGATCTCACTGAAGATCATGGTTTGGCGTCACCATCCAACCAGGCGATCGCTCAAGATCGGCAGGTGTGCGCCTGGATTAAAATTTGACAATCACATACTACAAGATCTACTCGTAATTGCAATTTGTTACGGGGAAAAGGTGATCTAGGTGCGCATAATTTTCTGTGCACAAACAACCGGTACAAGGGCAAACAACAAAAGCAACAACAACAACAACAACAAAAAAAAACACCACTATCAAAATGCTGGACCAATAGATTATTTTCTGATGTGGGTAGAAGAGAAGAACAGTCATGGTTTAAAAGATTACAACAACAACAAAAAAAAAACACCACTATCAAAATGCTGGACCAATAGATTATTTTCTGATGTGGGTAGAAGAGAAGAACAGTCATGGTTTAAAAGATTACAACAACAAAAAAAAAAACACCACTATCAAAATGCTGGACCAATAGATTATTTTCTGATGTGGGTAGAAGAGAAGAACAGTCATGGTTTAAAAGACTACAACAACAACAAAAAAAAGACCACTATCAAAATGCTGGACCAATAGATTATTTTCTGATGTGGGTAGAAGAGAAGAACAGTCATGGTTTAAAAGATTACAACAACAACAACAAAAAAACACCACTATCAAAATGCTGGACCAATAGATTATTTTCTGATGTGGGTAGAAGAGAAGAACAGTCATGGTTTAAAAGATTACAACAACAACAAAAAAAAAAACACCACTATCAAAATGCTGGACCAATAGATTATTTTCTGATGTGGGTAGAAGAGAAGAACAGTCATGGTTTAAAAGATTACAACAACAACAAAAAAAAACACCACTATCAAAATGCTGGACCAATAGATTATTTTCTGATGTGGGTAGAAGAGAAGAACAGTCATGGTTTAAAAGATTACAACAACAACAAAAAAAAACACCACTATCAAAATGCTGGACCAATAGATTATTTTCTGATGTGGGTAGAAGAGAAGAACAGTCATGGTTTAAAAGACTACAACAACAACAAAAAAAACACCACTATCAAAATGCTGGACCAATAGATTATTTTCTGATGTGGGTAGAAGAGAAGAACAGTCATGGTTTAAAAGACTACAACCACAACAAAAAAAAAACACCACTATCAAAATGCTGGACCAATAGATTATTTTCTGATGTGGGTAGAAGAGAAGAACAGTCATGGTTTAAAAGACTATAACAACAACAAAAAAAACACCACTATCAAAATGCTGGACCAATAGATTATTTTCTGATGTGGGTAGAAGAGAAGAACAGTCATGGTTTAAAAGACTACAACAACAACAAAAAAAAGACCACTATCAAAATGCTGGACCAATAGATTATTTTCTGATGTGGGTAGCAGAGAAGAACAGTCATGGTTTAAAAGACTACAACAACAATAAAAAAAAAAAAAAGATTAGATCTGCAGATAAATGGGGGAAATGAAATGATAAGAGATCCGCACGTACACGATTCTAACTTTACTGGGTGAGTTCTCGCAATGCTAGACATCAGATTCAACTAAATTTGGTTTTCCATAAAATACCTTTTTTTCCAATCTGACATGAACAAATTTTAACTAATTCTGTTGTCCATGGACAATGCTGGCTCAGGCAAAAAAAAAAAAGTCACTCCTTTCCGTCATTTTAGGTGCACAGATGTGGGTGGCACATGGGATTTGCTGTTTCACAAAGCATGAATAGTTGCAAAAGCAATTTAGTTCTCCAATGGCAGGCAAAGAATTGATTACGAGGTAAATCACTTTGAAGTGGGGAATGTGGCAATACGTGCATTATTGCAGAACTCAGAGCAGAATGAGTACAGGAGGCTGTATTTGAGTTTGTGAATGAATGGGTGTGTAAGTGAGTAAATGATTGAGTGATTGAGTGAGTTTGAGTTTAGGTTTAATGGCATGTCAGCACGGTAACGGCCACATTACACCTTCTATTGTGAGTGAGTGAGTGAGTGAGTGAGTGAGTGAGTGAGTGAGTGAGTGTGTGAGTGGTGAGTGAGTGAGTGAATGAGATTATGTGGTCCTATGAGTGAGGGAGTGAGTGAATTGACTTACTGAGTAAGTGAAAATATGTGATTGAATGAATGAGTGAGTGAGTGAGTAAGTGAGTGAACGAGTGGGTGAGTGAGTGAATGGGTGGGTGAGTGAGTGAATGGGTGGGTGAGTGACTGAGTGAGTGAGTGAGTGAGTGAGTGAGTGAGTGAGTGAGTGAGTGAGTGATTGAAAGAATGAGGAGTGAGTGGGTGAGTGAGTGATTGAGTGAGTGAGTGAAAGAATGAGTGAGTGAGTGAGTGAGTGAGTGAATGAGTGAGTGAGTGAGTGAGTGAGTGAATGAGTGAGTGAGTGAGTGAGTGAGTGAGTGAGTGAGTGAGTGAGTGAGTAAGTGAGTGAGTAAGTGATTTGGTGATGTTGTTTCCACTGATAGTTCCTAATACAGATATTGAAGTCAGATTTTAATGAGATAGGCAACAACAACAACAACAACACGGGGAAGTAACTGTTGTCAATTCCAGGTATTGTTTGTTTTCAGATCGGATCATCAAGTCCATCTCAAAGAATACATCTGAGCGGATTGTCCGTAGTTTTATCGACCTTTAATCTGAATAAGATCTGGTAGAGCCACAGCTTCAGCCGTCGTTATGGCAACAGATCATTCTAATGGTGTCAGAACTTAAAAGCCTCTAAATGGATGAAGTATGTATAAAAATTGCCCAGTTTCGTGATACTTATCTGTCTGGCTTGGAGAACTTAGGGGAGGCTGTTTAGATCTATGGGTGGGTGTATAGATTTATGGGCCGTTGTATAGATCGATGTACCTCTGTGTAGATTCATGGGCCGCTGTATAGATTTATGAGCAGCTGTGTTTGTCTGTGGGTCACTATGTAGATCTGTGGGCCGCTGCATAGATCTATGGGCCGTTGGATAGAACTAAGGCACGCTCGGAAAGAAAGTGGCGGTTCCACTTTTCGAGCAGGTTATTGACTGGTGGTCTGTATCATGGCCAGTATATTGCTTTAAAAATACTTTTCATGTCCATTATATTGGTGAAAAATACTTTTCCAAGTCCATTATATTGCTGAAAAATACTTTTCATACACAGTCTATGAAAAATACCATTCATGTCCACTATTTTTATGAAAAACACCTTTCATTTCCACCGTATTACTTAAAAGTACCTTTAATACCCAGTGTATTACAGAAGAATATTTTTCATGTCCAGTACCCTACTGATTTACAAAAAAATATATTCCATGGCGGTATACTGCTGAAAAATACCCTTCCTTGCCCGTCAGTGGCTGGGCATCATCTAGAATGTAAAATGTTAATGATGAAGAAGATGGTTAGAGTTGGCTTTTATATTAGGTTTAATGTTCAGTGTTGAAATCAGTGCCGGATTAAAGCATGGGCTTTACGGGCTGCAGCCCAGGGGCCTCCGCCAGCTTGAGGGCCTGCAGGGATTATGTGAAATTATAAATATCAAAATCTGATCTTAATCTTTATTGCAGGTCGCTCTCCTTAAAACAATTAATAGTATTTTTTTGACAAATAGATTTAATATTCCAGAAATTTATTTTAGTTTTGAAAATATCACAATGTCTCTTCTCTTTTTAGTTGTGTTACACTTGCACCCAATTATGCAGCCTAATGTTGACATTATGTTGTAGAAGTTAAATAAACGCATTTCAAGAATCCCAAATTCGTGCTTTTATTGATTACTGGGGACGTGGGGGTTGGGGCGGGGGAGGGGGAGGAGGTCACAGTGTCTGTAGCCCGGGGGCCTACGAAATCCGAACCCGGCCCTGGTTGGAATTTATAATAATGTTGGTCTAGACATAAGGTTTGGTGATCGAACTAAATACTAACCCAGCTTGACTCGGGTACGAGAGGGTGTCAGGTTTGCTTCCTGCCCAGGACCCGACGGTCACCCAAATCTGGGTCTCTGACGTGGCCTCATCGGGACATGAAACCCCAGACCACAAGATCGGTAAATGGAAGTTTTTGGAAACAAGCCAGCAATGTTTCTTATAGCGGATTCGAGACCACGGCTGTTCAATGCCTGACACTTGTGTATTCTCTATTTTTAGTTCGTCTCTATGAAAAAAAAAATACACCAAACATACTTGTTTGAGTTAGTTTGTAACTAAGTGTACGTTAACCCTATAATGTCCAGCCATAGACTCCCTTTTCAAAATAACAATTTTTAGACCATAAAACTGATTTAAAATCACTTATTACGAACAATTGTTTGTGATAAATTAGGAAGTGATGTAATTTTGTGCTACAGAACATTGTATGTGCATCTCATGACCTGTTTCAAATTATGAAAACTTATCCAACGCCGCACCAGAGAGTTAATGGCTGAACTACTAAGTTGTATCAAGTAATTTTTTCTTGCTTTTTTCTTTTTCTTCAGGTGACGACAGGAATGGGAACCCTCGAAGTCCACTTGTAGAGGAGGCAACAACTAATACAGGATCAACGTTATCTTCATCGTTAGCTACATCATCAGCACAGTCACCAACGCCACCAACAACAACTACCATTGGAGCTACCCACCCCAGGATCTCGGCTTACGATACACTTATATGACGTCATGCCAGCGTTCAATGGCATACCAGACGTATCTGTCTCACGTATATAATGACACTAATTCAGCCCGCGTAAATTACAACCCGGTCTGGTTTGGGGGTGGTGTATTATCAAAAAGATCAGAGACTGAAAACAAACTAACGAACAAAAAAAAAAACTGGAAAATCGGTCATGGATGTACTTCATGAAGAAATCGAATCCCGCTCTGACTTTCAACATATTTACGATTCCAGCAGCAAACACTCTGGATATGACCCCAGCCCTGGATCTAGCTCATCCTCTTTCTTATCATTATTGATTTGTTATGGACGTCTGTCACATACACGAGATCACTGGCTCATCACTGGGTAGGAGAGGAAATTTACTTTCACTTCTTAGAAGTTGACTGTTTCCATGGAGATTCTTTTATGTCTTTCGGTGCATACCCTGGGCTCGGATTGGAGCAGTGTTTCTTATGGTGAGGCTTGACAATACTTTAGCGGAGCATGGGAGTTCAGAATGTTGCGTGAGGTTATATCATAATTATTGTATTTGTCTTGTCCGATCATGGTGGGCGTGCACGTTTTTTTTTTCTTTTTCAAATTTAAGTGGGGCGTGGGGTTGAGAAACGCTGGATCAGAGAAGTACTGTTCTATGACATAACCTCGCCCATCAGCCGTTCGTGGGTGATTCTTTTACAGAAGATAATTATGTGGTGAAACGTTTAGGGACAGAGACTATTTGGGCATGCTGCCAAAAACACTCAAATCAGGATTTTTGTTACTAACTTGTGGCCAGGTTTTTTAATAATGTTGTCATGGCCATTTCGCCAACGAAATATTTGTAGAGGTCAGTTAGATAAATCTAATTCTAGCACTAGCTCTACAACTTTCCTTAAACTTCACTCTGCTAACAAGGTTTTATTTAACTGCCATGCGCAAACAGCCATTCCGAATTAATACTTGTAGAAATTTATACTTGCAAAATGAAACCGTTAAATTCTAGCAGAGCACTGAGTAGAAGACGCTGAACAAAACATTGCTCTCTGAAGCTCTTTACAAAAGAGTGGCATGACCTTCCGTACGATGCCAAACCCGATCATTCTGTCAGTTCTAATGATATGAAATAGAATTAGTAGGGAGGGATGAGGATAAGAATTGAGCTAGTAGTGAGGGATGGCAAGAATGTGTCTTTGTTTTAGAAGGATTACTGCATTTGCACCTCATAAACAGCCAGTTTTGAGGTCTTTGTAAAGAGAATGTGCATGAGTGTGTGCAGACGAAAAACGCCAGCACATCAAGTTCACTGTCCACTCATTGAGAAATCTGTTGTTCAAGTTGGAATTGGCTGCGAGCTGAGCACAGTCCTGGAAACACTATGTTAAAATCTGACAATCTCAGCATTCCATAGAAAGAAAAAAAAATCGAGCAGCCACTTAAAAAAAAAATAGAAAAAATTAAAAAGAAAAAAAAAACCGAAGCAAAACAAAATACAAGTATTAACGATCTGTCAATGTGAGCACTTCTATTGTTTTAATCCTCAGAAAAATTAATATGCATAAAAACAAGGACGAGAAAGTCACAAAAGGAATTAAACAATGACCGCAAAACATTTTAGTAGTTCATGAAATTGAGAAAAAATCAGTAACAACGATAACAACAACAACAAGTTACAGAACACAGTCAGTTTGTGCTTTATTATTCAATTTCCAGTTACGATATTCCTCACGTTGCCAATTTCGAATTTTCTCCATTCCTTCCCCCGCCCATTACAAGCCCTTCATATCGTCAACATCGTTATGGTGTTTGCTGTGTATTTCACCCGGTACATACATGTCATCATGAATATTGCAAACCTACATTAACATAGCTGGCTTTGTCAGAGTATGACTCTCATTCGATCGATCACATGCACAGGGCACAACAGCTCTGTAGCACTCTTTGGAATTCATCTTAAAATATCTGGCAATGAATTCTACGTTAAATCGTTGTTAGCACAGCGTATTTTCAAGAGTTTGTTTTCTGTATACAAATTGTTTTCCCGTGTCTAATTAGGACGGAGGATGCTTGAACTCAGTAAGTAATTCGAATCTACATTGTTTCGTATGTTAAACTTTTGTGAAATTTACGTCTTCGAACAAACAAACAGATGGAACTTTACGGCGCATAGTAATAAATTTGTTAATATTCGAGAGCGTTTCAGGTTGTACGTTGATTCACACTTCAATTGGTATAAGAGAATATTTAATTGACAATGTTACTGGACGACAAGAATTGAACAGAAAGGCCTCGGTTTAGCAATTTTGGCCTTTTGAAAAGGGAACTGTGGAATCAAAGTATTTAACTGTTTATTTATTTATTTATTAATTTGTTTCTTATTTATTTATCATTACTGATAATGTGACTAAAGTCCACAGGTTTATAGTCAGCTAGATTCGTAACCCGGATGTTGGTCCTGCTGAGGATTTCCCTCTCTGCAGATCTTTTTCTCTCAGCGAGTTTCAATTTTTTTTTTGCCAATTTGTGCTGAAAACTGAAAACTAGCCCCACTTTAAATCGATCGCCATCTTCCGTTTCCAGGCCCTTTAAAAGAAATAAAAATCATTTTGTGGGTTCAAAACTCATTTCCCTTATTCTTAATGATACGTTGATATTACATTAATTCCGAAAGTAATTCCAGTGGTTTGTGAATGAAATCAATGGAGTAAATTTTCCAGACAGCATTTTACAAAATCAAATCCCAGTGATTAACCTCAGGGCATTGGCTGGGATCATTTGTTTTGCAAGCCTTTGGTAGGTTGAGACCTTGAGAAATACAAAATGTCAGGTTTGTTTTTGTCAAAATAGGATCATTCCATTTTTTGATTGACACATATTTAATACCAGCACCCTTTTGAATATTTTCCCGGGCGTGGGGTGAAGGTGAAACTGTTCCACTTCAAGGCCTTTTCGGGCTTAGAATCTGTTGATATTTATTGGAATTAAATATACATTTTAAAATTGCAGACTTTCAGCGGCGAAAATTTTGAATTAGCTCCTACATGTCCCGTCAGATCCGAATATCGATATATATGTGGTAGAAAGATGGAAAGATTACAGGACTGTGTAAAAGCAAGAGCCTACTTCTAAATATCAAGTAGCAGGTTATGATCGCCCGAGGACCAGTCTGGGACTTTTTGTCCCGGAACGTAAAGACATTCCACCCAAACATGCTATGTAAGTAATGAATTATGAAACTATTCTGACAACGTCACAGACATATCCACAGTTCACTGGGAGGAGTACACACGTGCCGATACATACAAAGAAAAAAAAGACAGAATTGTGACAGAGACGATGGTGTCGTGGAGGGACAAAGCCACAGCAGCAGGACTGGTTCCAAATAAGGGTGTGTGTCAAAATGATGTAAAAGACTTCGTACACTGTGCACACCTTTTACATCACAAAATACCGGGTCGAGGGTGGTTGGAGGGGGGGGGGATAGTTGTATGTATGTAAAGTGAAAGTGAATTTCTTACTTAAAAAAAAAAAATGTGAGGTAATACGCGCCTGTTGAGGGTTACTACTGGGTATTTTGACAATGCAGAGTAGACTAAAGCTGGATTCTAGATGATTCAAAAATAAGAGTATGTGTCAAAAAGATGCAAAATACCTCGTACAGTGCGCCCCCCCCCCCATTCCCTCCATTTCATCACAGGATACTTGCTGCATGTATGTGAAGTGAAACTTGACAAAATTATGTGTGATAATACACACCAGCTATGGGTTCCTACCGTATGTTTTAACATTGCAAAATAGACTAAACTGGTTGCCAAATGATCCAATGACTAAGTACCAGTCGCCGCCCCTCAAGGCTGAGAGCACAGGCTCCCATGTATCTATAAAAGTAAGGTTTGCCCACCCACGCATTCAGACTACCCTGGCAACCAGAGTGATGAAACGGGTATTTCCTCATGTGTTAATTCTGACTGTCACGAACTCATTCCAGTGCGGGGGTGTTAGGTATTGTTTCTTTGGGGGGGGGGGGGTGGCGTGGGAACTAATGACAAACATTCCTGTAATCGGATCACACTTTTTTTTTTTTTAAACATATATTTGAACAGCTCGATAAGTTCCGATAGTACAATATTAATGAGACTGTTACTCTCCCGTTGGGGATGGAGGTAGGTTGGGGATGGAGTTGAAGTAAGAGTAGATTTCCTAGCAATTATTTACGACTTAGATGAGTCGATAATGTAGTGGGAAAACCAAAACAAACCAAAACAAAAACAAATAAAACATTGTATTTGCGTATTTCCAGAGCCCCAGAGCTGTGAAAGCTTGGGTGAAAACCGAACTCTATAGTTGAGGAAGACCGTGATAGACCAGGAGAGACGCGAGCTTCATTGGGGATGTGAATATATGGGGTATAGAGAAAAACAAAGTGGCATACATGTAATTAATTTACAGGCCGAAGAGTGGGTGTATGCATGAATGAGTAGATATGATGATAAAAATTATGTAAAGTAACCAACTGAGTGATGTGCTGGAAAGTTTGCCGGATGAATTAAAAAAATTAGTGAAATGCATTTAATTTAAAAACAAGTCTATAGGATTTTAAAAGTACAAATAAAAATAAATGAATGAATAAATAAATAAACAAATGAAAAATGAATATATGAATAAATAAATACATAAATGAATGAATAAATAAACAAGTAAGTAAATAAATAAATAAATAAATAAATAAATAAATAAATAAATAAATAACACCAGACTAGGTTGTGGTGAAGTGCAATTTCAAAGGAAGTAGGGGGCGCTTCGTGTCATTTATTAAAGAAAAACTTAAATGAACTTTTATAATAATACAAATTCTACTTTCCGCCTAGTAAAAGGCATAGCAAATCAGTGAAGAGTTCTCGGCACCTTTACGAGAAAAAAATATTGGCCGAGGGCAACTTGACCCAGCATCAGCTGCTTTGATGTCGTGACTTGATCTGATCAGGAGAAATCGTGTAAAACATGTTCATTTCAGCTTAAGACATTTTTTTTTCAATGGCCTTGAGAGGACTCTCTACATGTAGATTTGTCAGGCTTGAGATCAAATATCAGATATCGTGTTGTACCATCGCTTTGTGTTGCTGTCCCTGCAAGCAAGGTGTTCAGATAGCCCCATAGAACGTTCTTCTCCATTAATTTAAGAGCACATTCGTTTGCATGCTACACACATTCCAACGCATCATTAAAAAACTCATTAACAGGCTTATTACATAAAGTAACATGGCTATGGGACCTTAATACAATATGGCACATCTGGCTATAATGTGTTGCTGAGGCGAATTGCGGAGGGCAAAAACGATCTTTTGTATCTTTCTGTGGCACTGTTAGCCGGCACAGTGACCCAATGGTTAGGGCCCTTACCCCGGATGCTGGAGGCATCTGGGTTCGGATTCTGTTACGACATGTAATTTTTCAAGGAGTTTTTAAGTTTTAAGGCATTTACCCATCCAGGGAGCGACGGGGTCCGTAAATTTGCCTCTGAAACAGCTTATGTGTTCTTGAAGTGCACATATCCCAAACCCCTTCCAACATACATAAGAACAAAAAATGGCAGCGTTTTTCCCCCCAGACGCTGATTATGATAAACACAATTATCTACACACTCCAGCAACACCTCAGACCTTTTAATCTATGTATCCAGACAAAAACGTGCTTACTCCAGGTTATCGTGCCAGACAGCCGATTATCTCCAATTGTTCCTACTTCTTTATGTATCACGAAGGAAATTCAGAAGAAACAATTTTTTTTTTCAGTGGCATTTAATTGTAGTTGTCCAGACCATACCAGGCAATCAATTTTTGAAGAAAACAAAATAATCGCTGTTTTTGGCGAAGACATGACAAAATCTTTGACAATTTTTCACAGTTAAAACAACAACAACAACAACAAAAACTGTTTCTGCGAAGACATGCCAAATCTTTTTGTTGGAAGTCGGACAAAAATCTCAGACAGAAATAAAGAGATCTACGCATGGTTGTTACTGCAATTTGTAGCATGAATTCAGGAAAAAGTTGAGCTTTTGTGGATAGATTTATTCTCAAATGAGAAGGCAGTGTCAAAGGATACTATCGTGTGAGATTGTTGATAAAAATGATTGTAAGATTTCTACTGCAAGAGCAGCAATAAAAGTAGGCAGGGTGCAAATGGCAAATGTCCCCCCCCCCCACCCCCCCACCCCCTTTGTTTTCTATATGTTATTTTTTTTATTTTGGACGTGCCAGGTTGTCTGTATCGGAACAGAAGTATGAGCCGATATACTGGCAAACAGAATTATTATCTAATACCTTTCAGTATAGGCGCTCAACAACGTCATTGAACTCACTATATGGCCGTCTGTTCTGCAGTTGAAAATGTCCCCTGTTTTCATATTGCGACTGCAGTTTTTCTTTTTCTTAGTTAAATTTAAGCCGTGCTATTAACTGTTTATAGATTGTTGTTACTTGTGCGTACGTACCCCAAGTCTTTTTGCGCTAAGGATACCTATTTCAAACCCTTTTGCGACTCCAGAGCTAGAGAGCTCCCCCCGGAAATACTCCTAACAACAGTCTTAATTAATTATTCTTTCAGATTTTCATTTTGTTTTCTTTCCTCCTGTTTTTTGGTTGAAAGGGTAGGGGGCGGGGTTAGCATGGTTAGGGATTTGATACGATTTAGGGTTGAGGATAAGGCTGGGGTTAGGGGTAGGTACGTATACGTACCCGCGCGTAGCGCAAAACGCTTGGGGCTCGTACGTACAAGTTAGTAACAACAGCCAAAAGAAAAAGTTTTACGCTGCAAAGCCTCCCGCAAGAAATAATACAGAAATGTTACAAATGAAACGCAAATGGAGAAGGACAGGCAAAACTAGTTCTCGGTCAAAGGACTTTCTGTGGGCAAAATATTGTAACAGTGTGAAAAAAAAGGACTAAGCAAATAAAAAAATTACACAGTTCTCAAAAAAATGCGGACACTTATCTAATGCAAGTTCCAGACGTGAAAACAACGTGTCCGTGGGAGAGGGAGGGTTGGAGTCAAACGTAGGAGAAGCGCACATTGGCGGGTGGGGGGGGGGGGGAATAGAAACCAAAAACCGAGAGTACCCACTTTATAGATGTTGGCTCCATGAGGATCATTTTACTTGTTAGTCTGAGTGTTTCTGAGAGGCAAAAACCATTACCATTTTCCAGTGGGATTGTTGTTATCTCCAATCGTTACTTTCTATCCATGTCAACTGTGATGGTCAAATGCAATAGAATTTGTATGATATTTGTATCTTTGTATATTTATTGGTTTGTTTGTTTTTTTGTGTCTTTTGTTTAACTGACTCATTCCTAACCTCTGAAATTTAGCACTCATTCCATTCTACGCCTATTGGAGAACATGAAAGACTTACTAAAAAGGAAATGTCTCCCACACATTGGAACTACTGGAAACCGAACAGAGAATGTTTACCCCTTGGTGTGATTTTAATGTCATTTGACAAAAGGATTTTCAGTTTTCTCAAAGCCGCTCTGAGCGGCGCACAGTCTTCTGTCTCGACTGCTTTGACAGTTCAGAGCGGCATATGGGAATGGATCAGTTAACGCAGAGGTCGACAACCAGAGAGGAAGAGCTATATTTGAGATTTTTGGATGGAATTCAACTTTAGAGCGGGCTGCAAGACGCGTGCAAGTCTGTATATACCAAGAGTATTTTTGCTCCTTTACAGAATTATTGCACCGGCAATTAAGAAAAGGAAAAAGCCAACGATGGAAGGTGAAATATCCGCATGCACGTGTACGTCGTGATTTCCTGCTAAGGGGGAGATCGTATTAAGCCCGGAACAGCATAGTCAGCTGCTGGCAGACAAGAACTGCACACCATAATTTCCTATATTTTCTTAGTAAATCCGGGAATACCCTATCATACTAAGCCCGGTCAGACACAGTCAGCTTCTGCTATTATTTCTTGGGTGTGTATTTTGCTGGCAGATACTGGCTGTAAAGTTCCGGGCTTAGTATGATGGCCCCTTAAGTAAGATCTTACTTTTCGGAATTAAGACAAGGTTATATAGCAATATAATAATTTAATACTACTAATAATAAACAACATTTATACATCACCTCATTCCATCAAATGCAAGGTCTAAGCACTATGTGAAGATTAACAAGGTGTATTTTTTTATGCATTTCTCAAACATTATTACTCCACTCTCCCTTGCTTTCTTTTTCCGACACATCCTAAAGTTCATGTAGACCAGAAACACCAGGATTAATGGCTTTTCTGTCTGAGTTAAACAATTCAGAAAGCTGGCAGCTGCTAATTGTTCACTCAAAATATTTTTGCATGAAGGAAATAATGTAGAAATAAAAGTCTGGTAGTCACGATTAGTCTGGCTGAGCCAGCCTGTCTAAGCAACAATTTTATTTGCCCTTTCACTTGTTGCCATATATAACAGAAAGTGGTATATGTGTTTACATCAGTGCTGCTGTACCGCAGATCTCACTACATTTTGCCTTAGACGTTTCCCATTTACTTTCTGATAATCGAAGTAATCAAATTCAAAAGTATCGAGGATCATACGAATCATAGTAGCACTGCAGCTTTGGCATGGAAAAGGTTAAACACAGTGGCAGGCATATATTCTTAAAACACAATTGAGGAATAATGAAGGAAGGAAGGAATTAATCAGATGGTGACGGAATAAATAAATACATGAATAAATTAATAACTGCCTGAATGAAGATTGAAAGTAACATGGAATTTTAAAACAGATAAGTTAATAAAGAATGAATTGTTGATCGCTCAAGTCTGTTGAATTGTCAGTCCAACTGTTCTAAAATGGAAGGCTACAAATTCTTTACTGAAAAAATGTAATGCATTTTATATAGACAACCAGAACTGACATGATGCTCATTCGGACGAATCTTCCAGTGCCCAAAGTTCCAAATTTGAAACATAATTATTATTTATTTGTTTATTTATTTATTTATTTTCTTAATTATCTATTTATCTATTTATTTACTTAATTATTTATTTATTTATTTGTTTATTTATTTACTCATTTATTTATTTATTTATTTATTGAGGAGACTTTTCCAGTTTATTAACAAATATTCTCGTGGTGATTGAGATTTATATTTTTTTACATTTACTAGATGATGTTCCCCACATTATCCGGGATGAACCTGTGAACCCACCGTTCTATCCCTCTCTTTTTTTTTTTGGTCTAGAACGACTTCCCATAATAATTCTACAGTCTTACTACAGAGTTCATGCGCAACACAGCACTATGCACTCATTTCTGGTAGGGAAACTACGCGCATGAAATTGAACGGGTATTAATATCGTTTCGTTTGCGGTGCGATGGGCTTACTAAAGGGAGCCACAACAAAGATCATTGTACTTTACATTTTTATAACATCAAAAAAACACCTGAAATTTGAATCAACATTAATCAGTTGATACAAAAGCGATTGGGCTGGATTAGTTAACGCTTAAGAAAATCAATTTTATAATTTCTAAAACTGTCATTTAGGCTGCAGTGTAGAGCAAAAAGTAGGGCCAAAACTGCACCACAATGAATTACTCCCGCCACTACTTTTTTTTTATTATAATAGATCCGAGCGGCTTCAGTCAGCTTTTACGTACTCAGAAATTTTAGATTAATTAAGCATTCTTTGTCTGGGTAATAGAGAGTTAAGATAATGGTGTTCATTGAGACCGCTTAGACGAAAGTACGGATATAAACATTATTCGCCGCATGCTCGATATAATATTATGTGACCCAGTTTCTCAAAATAGGAATTAAGTCGCAGGCGCCAGGCAGGGGGAAAACCGCGCTTTCATCCGCCAAGAGTAATTTCACTCTTGCCTGATTATTCTTCTTCTTCACTATTCCCTCTTTAATGGTCTTGACCACAGCATCCGCTCCGCTATTTTTACTGAAAATGACGTATGAAACATTCTCTTTTCCTCTACAGCGGTGAGGAGTTGAGAGGGAGAGATGCTGTGGACAAGCTTACAGAGGCAAAGAGCGTTTTACTTCTTCATATTATGTCATTTTCCCGTAAAAATAGCAGAGCGGAGTGGATGCTGTGGATGGTCAAGATCACTTATATGTACAACATGTTTTTCATAAACGAAGTTCCGAAATGAGTGAAAGGGCGTCTTTTTCAGAATGAGCAGGAACAACGTGATTAAAAAACAAAACAAAACTAAAATGTGTCTTCATCTTGAACCGGGAAACGATTTGTGAGTACTCAGCGAACAGTACTCGACACTCTGAAATATACACGTTGAACACATCTTGTATTTTGCACAGTTTAGTTCTATAAAAATGATTTTTTTTATAAATAAATCCGTCTACTTGTAATTTTACAAAACGCAGAGAAGCAACCCAAAATTAGACTGCAGACTAACAAATAAAAAAAAATTAGTTCTATTAGGTTTTGTGTGAAATTGAGCCCATGTAAAAATTTCAAATAAATCTGTCAGATAGTTTTCGAGAAAATCGATGTTGATATGATCCCGCCCATTCTAAAAAGACCCACTACAATATTATGAGTCCAGATGACCAAATCTGAGTAAGCTACCACTTTGTCTAGATGGGACAAATAATTGTTTATTATGCCTTATAATTATCACTCCTCTAGTTGGTAGCTTCAAGTTAGTTACACCATATAAAATAGGAAGGTGAAAAATGCACAATAATTATGTTTCAAAGTTTTAATATTTATCAAAGTCAAATTTGTACATTCGAATAATTCCGGTTCTGTTTCACTCTATATTCTAAACTCTAAGAAAAATTGTATTATTCCAATTGGTAGACATGTTGAAAAAGGCCTCTTTTGATCATTAAACACTGATTTGAATGTGGAAGAATTCCTTATGATGTAATATGATTTGATAGTGCCACTGTTATTTGTATCTTCAAATATTGGCATAGTACCATAAATCACTTAATGAATCCATACGAAGATTGTCATGTCAGGATTACTTGTACAAAATACTGAATGAAACAAAATTGAGCGTTCTCAATTAGTTATCCACTTTTGCCGCGGTAAACATTCGATAATTCACTTTCGCCGCCGCTAACATTTACCTAGATTCACTTTCGCTGGGGTTAACATTATTTACGCTGTCTTCACCATATTTAGCCATCTTGATAACTTTGTTTATCAAATTTAATTTGCTGTGTAAATGTGATTTTCTCCGAACGCTTAGAAATTTTTTGGCAAGATAAAAATTGGAACTGGAGTGATTCTTCAGACATCAGGAAGTAGAGAAACCTGGCTGTAAACAAAAAATAAAAATAAAAACGAGAATTGCAAAAGCGTGAACAAGCAATGCTTTCACTTTTCTATAAATAATGCCAAAGACGGCATGGCACGACTCGCCCGTTGACCCATCGATTCCACACAGTTACGTGGGAAGAGCATGGCCAGGCAGTGTGTTGACGTTCCCCCGAGACATCGAATACCGAGACGAATCAATTCGTCATATTCCGTCCTTCGATTTGTGCGCGTATGACATCATCGATGTCAACACATCCCTTCTTAATTGAACGAAAAAGAGTAGTACACACCGTAATCATACGCGCGCAATTTGTGGACATGTAGTGGGAGAAGGAATGGAACGTCTCGGTATTTTGTGTTTCGGCTCTCGCGAAACAATGTATAATAATAAATTGGTAATCATTCTGCAGTTGTACATGTATCTGATTGTGTAATATTGTGTTTACATTCTGAACTCTGTACATTTTTTATATATACATAAAGTGTCAATGAGAGCCGATGTAGACTCACGTTTCTAATAAAATCACGATAATTGTACAAGATGAAATTTCGTGATCTTTACTTTGTTATTTCGTGCTGCGTCATGTTTGTGCATGTTCCAGAATTTATATTTGCTTTTGTCTGGGTTTTTTTTTTGTTTCTGTTTGAAGAAAAAATCGAACAGCAAGCAAAGAAAAAAAGACAGAAGGAAGGAAAGAAAGTAAACAAAACACTGATGAAGAAATGTTTGACGAATGTGTGAATGCCCAGAACAAAATCTACCCTGGGAATTTTTGGTAGAGGTCTCTTCACATATTTAGATATAACAAATCGCCCTTAAGGAAATAACAACAGCAGCGGAAAAATTCTTTCTGCTGGATTGGGTGTGAAAGAAATGAACACTAAATTCATATAGCCTAAAAGTATACCATAACACCATTGGCAAAAAAAAAAAAAAAAACCAACAAAAAAAGATACCGGTTCAAACCCAAAGAAAATACCTGGCAACAACAACAACAACAACAACAACAACAACAACAACAAACAACAACAAACAAAGGTGGGCAACGAACGCCGAAAGCAATGACCTCGGTACGGCCAAGGTTCTAGAAGATGTCAGGAGGTGAAGGCCGAAGCATTTAATGAAAGAACCCACTGTTCCTCTGAAGATGGTCATCCGTCTCGCTCCACCTGAGGAGTTTCGTACCACTCATCGTTTGCTTTGATTGCCACGTCAAATTTGCGGTCACTGTCCACACACAGAACGTACATTGTGATTATTCTTTTATGCCCGTTGTTTTCAACACACCACCAATATCATTTGACATTATCTCTATCACGACCAGGTCTTCACATCGCTTACATCGGAGACACGGTGGTCTAGAGGCAAGGTGCTCTCCCCTCATGCCAAAGGCACCAGGTTCGATCCCCGGTCGATGCAGGCATGTTGGAATTGTTTGAGGAAAAAAATTCCTGTCCCTGATCCTGTGGTGGGTAGGATCGAGCACCTGGTCTTCTCGGATAAGGACGAAAAACTCGGAGGGTCCATGTGAACGTTAAAGATATCTTGGTAGTTGAGTTGAAATTCGAGAAGAGCAGGCCGAACAAGGCCGCTGCCGGGCAAAATTCTTAAAAACTAAATCCCTACCACAAAATCTAGGACAAGAAAAATACAAAGAAGAAAAGTGAGGTGTAAATGCCAAGGGCAGAGAAACCTCCTCAAATAAAGTCATAAACATATCGCCTACATCACAAAACCGCCTATTCAATCAATTTAAGGAGTTTTATTATTTATTCTTTAGTCATTGATTAAAAGGGGGGGGGGGGGTTTACAATATTTTAAATGTTAATTTATGTATTTTATAAAAACGTATCTAAGATAAGGGATAGGTTAGGTAGGCTACGAGTAAAACAGTTTTGTTCTTTAGTGTAAAGTTAGATCATTCCCACTTACGAGGTTTCATGATCAGATGATAAGACCAACACTTTGTCTTGACGAGATAATGCCTTGTGTTATTTCAAAACATGTGACAATCACTTGCTGTAGACATCTCTATCATTGTTCACCTCCTCGGGCCAAACTTTAAGGTTTGCCCTATCCATACGATCAGACGCCTATTTGAAACGGTGGGAGAAAAGATCGGAAATGACAGAGGCAGTAGCCTACTTTGACATTACTTGCCGTCACCGGGCGTTGTTAGGATCAGCTTGACGTACGATAACTTAGGTTTGATATTTGCGATACAGTGAGGACTTACAGTGAAGGTGTGCATAAACAGGTGGACAGACACACATACGATCTAGTAGATCGGTAGACAGGCAAATAATAGATAGATAGACAGATAGATAGATAGATAGATAAATAGATAGATAGATAGATAGATAGATAGATAGATAGATAGATAGACAGGTAGATAGATAGATAGATAGATAGATAGATAGATAGATAGATAGATAGATAGATAGATAGATAGATAGATAGATAGATAGATAGATAGATAGATAGATAAATAGATAGATAGATAGATAGATAGAAAGATAGATAGATAGATAGTTAGATAGATAGATAGACAGACAGACAGACAGACAGACAGACAGACAGATAGATAGATAGATAGATAGATAGATAGATAGATAGATAGATAGATAGATAGATAGATAGATAGATAGATAGATAGATAGATAGATAGACAAAGAGACAGGCTGATATCTTATCAACTACACACACATCCTTCTAATCACGACTGTGAAGAGTTTGCCACGCCCAGAAACAAAACAACATTGCCCAAGCATAAAAATGAAAGAACAGATCTGCAGCAGATGCTGACTGTCACGAGTGGAGTGAGTGCAATTAAGGGGATTGCTACAGAGCGGGTGTAGAGTAAGAAGGGCTCACGGCAGACAGGTAGGGAAAGACGTGAAAGGAAGAGAGTAAAATTAACGCACGAAGACAAGGAAGAAAAGCGTGCATGTTATGAGTGGTGGGGGGTCTGAATGAGGCGAAAGCGCTGTATTACTATCACTGCAAGTTAGAAGGTCCTACGGAACGGACGCTAGTAAGAGCCCAGCGGGCGGACATAAGGGGAGCAGTCGAGAGACCAGTGAGAGAGTTTTTCCAGTGATGACTGGTAGGTAGAACGTTGATGGATAATTATGATTGATGTATTATATTATATTCGTCTATTACCATGATGTAAGTAAGTATATGTGAGGAATGTGGAAGTCCTTGATATTGGATATAGCAATGTGCGCCGTGAGCGATAGATGAAAGTGAGTTCATGGATTTGTAGCGCGAGTGAGTAGTGTGTACTCCGATGGAGGTGTGTTACCGTAAGATGTGTGGTGAGTGAAATGTGAACTATTGTGTGTACGCTTCATGGGTTGTAAGGAGAGGTGGAGTGAATAGAAATGGTAGGGTATTATACCAATGTAATGTTATTCTTGTAGGTGCCGAGGTCGGGCCAAAGAGCGCCGCCTACGGTGATAGGCCAGCATAGGGCCGGAGGCCACACATAGGCCAGAAGTGAGGCTGTCAGTGCCGGACAGTAGAGGCACATAAAGTCGTGGCAGTCAGGCCACGGACAGGGACGTAGATATGAGCGTGAATGTGATAATGTACTATTGCCATGTTGAGGGGCTAGTGAACTAATAATGTACTATTGAAATGATAATGTCTATTGAAATGATAATGTGTTATTGCCCTGCCGAGGTGCTAGGGGAATGCTAAGGTGTATGACAATAGGAAGGGGATATTGAGAGACTGCGGTGCCAGTGAATTATTAATGTGCTATTAAGACCCTGAGGGGAGAGGCTGAGGCCGAAGTGCCTTTAGGAGTAACTACCGGGTTGTGGACCCGAGGAAGAGGGTGTGTGAGAATAAGGCCGTTGTACGGCAGTTAATTTCAATAATATAAAGTATGTAATTGCGCTATTATCTGTATAATTATGTTTAATAAATGTGTGAGTCTGATGGATTGTTCTGTTAAGTGTTAAACTTGTTTGTTCGTGATTGTTGTCCTGTCATAAACTATTACATCTCCCAGTCTGGGATTTGTGACACTGACATTGACAAGGAAATATCATGACATTCAGTTTTCTTCCACGCTATTCATCGTCTCAGTCACACGTACCACACAGCAAACAACTGATTGCGGGGGTGGTCTTAGGGGTGAGAGACAGGACGAGGAAGGGGTTTCGTCCAGCAGTTCCCGTCTTTCATAAATCTCTTAAACATCATCAGTCTGACTACTTGATATCGAGCCAGGGGTCAAGAAAGTTTTCACCTTCTTCCTACTTGAACAACCACAACAACAGAAACAACAACGACACCACGACCACCACCACCACCAACAACAAATACCAATACCACCAACAACAACAACGACAATAACAACAACGGTGACGACGACGACGACCGCACCAACAGTAACAACAACGACACAACAACAACAACAGCGATAACAACCACAACAACAACAACAACAATAACAACAACAGCATCACCATTTTGTTTTTAATCTATGTCTCAGACCCAACTACAATTATGTAATGAGTGTTTCAATTTATACTTAACAACGCTCAACATATGAAAAGCTTTATATCACAATACCGCTGAATGCACAGGGAAAACAATAAATAATGAAGAAAATAATAACAGCACATCATTAAGTTTGAATTCGGAAAACGCTGCCAGATAAATCCTATTGCAGCAAACTTGGGCTGATGATAAACCGAACAGTTTCAAGACAAAGTTAAAACTGTGGCAGAAATAAGTCAGAAACGAAACAATAAAACACAAAGGAAAAACATCGTTTCTGTATTATTTCTTGAGCGACATACGACCTTTTCTTTTTGCCATATTTTCACTTTGCTTCAGGCCTTGCCGCGATCCCACAGAGTTTCTGTGTTTTTTAAAAACACTATTTTAACAGTTATTTAGTTTTCATAAAATTCAGAATCCAATATTAGGATTGAAATGCTCCCACAATCGGTGAATAATTAAATAACAATGTAAAAACGGCAAACACTGCCATTCTGCCACTAAGGCTCGATGTTCTTCAAATCCCAATCTTTGGTTTCTCCGGATATGTACCATAGAATAGAGATATTACCAGAAGCGGCACAAGGCAGGAATAGGTCATCAATTTTGATTACCCTGCACCATTTTGGATGAGATCGATTGTTCATAACTAAGCACGCAAGCTGGTGGTAAAAGATTTGTTCAATTGTTTTATCTGTTCGATTTCCCTTTTTTGTTCTGTTGTTGTTTCCCCCCCCCCCCCCCACCGCGATGAAGGCGCTTGCCGAAATATCGGCCATTTTTCGTCTTCTCTTTTAGTTTGCATTGTATCGTTTGGGTATGATTTCTTACGCGAGGCTTTGCTACGTACAACTTTTTCTTTTAGTCCAATTTTCACATTGCTTTTTGCCCTGCTGCGACCCCACAGTTTTTCTGTGGTTTTTGTATTTCGTCAATTGGGAACAAATGGGATGACCCCAGTATCTCCTTCTTCTCGTCTTTTCCTTCCTTCGTTTCAGCCACAACAAAACCAGCGCTTTTCTCTCGGCATCCATGATGGTTTCCGAGCTCGCCACGGAGGGCCGAAACTTTCTGGTGTGAACACACTGCTTGACCGTTGTCGGTCGGCCGTTGTTGGTTGGATGACCGACACTTCTGGTGTGAATGAACCGTAAGATGACAAATCTCCAATCGTCTGAGCCATGCCTTGTAAGAATCATGAAGGGATCCATGAAAGAATTATTTCCTGACTTGGTCCTTCAGCGCGTCTTGTCCTTTCTAAAAGAGGCCAAGATCTACAGCTGCGTTTAAAAACTTTTCTACTCTTTAACAAAACTCTTTCAGATCCATACGAAACACCTTTTGTGAATTTCACCTTCATGCCACTTGTGAAATTTAAATTGATAAAGCTCAGAATACCAAACATAAACGAAGTAGCCAAAATAAAATAGACCGTGAAAGGCGAACAGTGGCTGTTATCTTTTCTCTCCTACTTTCTCTGTGCCATATTCAGGGTACATCTGTCCTCCAGGCAAATAATCCGTCCCTGATCTGAATAGGTTATAAAAACACTTCTGTTACATCTGCTGAAACTCCCTATCGTGAAGAAATGCATCACGATTTTACATTTAAAAAATAACCAAACAAACTAAAGGTTAACAACCCGTGACCAATCTCGAGAAAAGAAAAAAGGAGTGAACGACGATTATAGTTCTATTTATAACACGCCCAGTTAAGGGTATCATTTTTATTGGAAGTAAATGCTATCATAACATCATCCTGACCACTTATCTACTAAAAATCAACCCGAAAATCTTTACTTTTCCCACCCAGCGGCCATCTGAGCTTGGACCCTTCGGCCTGGCATGAAAATCTATTTTCAAAAGGCACAAAATCACGAGACTACATCGTTTTCAAGCGTGACTGACAAACGTTATGGATTTTACGATATGGAGTAAGGCAGAACACGGTATTATGTTATTACATGTATTGTTATTAGGGATATTATCGTCAGGGCGTACACGTGCTCTTTGACTGAGAATATATGTTGTAAGTGTCGTATAAGGTCAGGATAAAAGAAGTGTTCAGTGTGTTTAGCGTGTTCAGTGGAATACAATTTAGTTTCATCCCCTTTCCAATTGACATGAAAAGGTTTTCATCGTAATATTTCACCTGTTTATACGGTGTAATAGTTGAGATGGCAGGCTGTGTGAGAGAGAGGGAGAAAGGGGGAGTCGGAAAGAGATAAAGAAAGAGAGAAAGAGAGAAAAAAGGAGAAAGAGAGAGAGAGAAAGAGAGGGAGAGAAGAGAAAGAAAGAGAGAAAACGAGAGAAAAGAGATAAAGAAAGAGAGAGAGAGAGAAACAGATAAGCGCGCAAGAGAAATAGAGAGAGAGGAGAGAGAACGACAGTAAGAGGGAGAGAGATAGGAAAAGAAAAAGAGAGAGAGAAGAGAGAGAAAGCGAGAAAAGGGGAAAGAGAAAGATAAAGAGAGAGAGAAGGAGAGAGGAGAGAGAAAGACAGAAAGAGTGAGAAAAAGGGAGAGAGAGATGCAAAGCAAGAGAAACAGAGAGAGAGAACAAAAAAAAAGAGAAAAAAGAGAGGGGGAGAGAGCGAGTGAGATACAAAGAAAGACCGAAAGAGAGAAAGAGAGATGAGAGAGGGGGGAGAACGATAGAAAAAGAACGAGAGAGAAAGGAGAAGGAAAGAGAGGGAGCGACAGAGAGAGAAAAGGGGAAGAGAGAAGAAAAAAGAAAAAGAAGGGGAGGAGGGAGAAAAAGAGAGAGAGAAAGAGAGAGATGAGAGAGGACAGAGAACGATAAAAAAGAGAGCGAGAGAGAAAGAGAGAGGAAGGAGGAGGGAAAAGGGGGAGAGACAGAGAGAGAAAGGGAAAGAGAGAAGAAAAAGAATAAAAGGGGGAGGAGGGAGGGAGAAAAAGGGAGAGAGAAAGAGAGAGAGAGAGAGAGAAAAAAAAAGAGAGAGAGATAGAGAGAACAACAGCACGTTTATCGAAAATGAGAAGAGAACGAGGAGTAAAGAGTTTGTTTTCTTCCTTGACAAATCAAATTATGGCAGTAAGAGAAAAATCGAAATCTGGCTCAAACACACGCAAACACGCACACATATCCACACACACACACATACACATAGGCACGCAAAAACAAACAATTCAATGCGTGGAATAAACATCGTAGAAAGGTTTTGCTCGTCCAACCGGTGACACATCAGAAAGAACGCCCGACATAGATTTTTCTTCATCTCCATGAGGACACTTCTTGACAATGCATTTTCAAGATGTCAAATATTGTTTGGAGGACTTCGTGACATTTTGAGAACTGGTCATAAATCTGTGAAATGAAGTAGCTGCAGTGGGGACAAAATCAATGCCTGGAACACAGTCCAGTGTGCAGTGCCGGATTTACCATTAGCTAGGTAGGCTGAAGTTTAGTGCTTCAAAATCTAAGGGGGGTCTCGCCCGCTCGGGCCAATCTGTATACTATTTTGTGACACTGTAATGGTGTTACAATGCGGTGTAGTTTCTCAACAATTCTTTTGTAATTTTCCCAGCTTATGCCATTTCGAGAAGGAATTGCAAGGTACGGAATTTTAAACACCTATCATCATCATTGGCATTATTCAAACTATGTAAAACACTTCCATGTTCCTCTGGGCGTGAAGGTGAGGGATCGGGAGGGGTCTCACAACTAGAATAGCTTACGGCCTCTCTTCATCTAAGTCCGGCCCGGCCAGTGTGTGTGCTTTTTGTAATGGGATATTAGAGGTTTCGCGAGAAATTCGCACACTCTTATTTCACTACCGCTTAATAGACATTGCCATAAAATTTATAAGCGGTATTGATTGCTTATCTGGGTATTATGTCGAGGTTAAAGGTTGGATAAGCAGTGTGTAGACCGCTGGAAGAGATGGCATTTCGGGCCCAAGGAATTTAAATTTCAATGACTAAATCTAGTTCAGAAATTACTTCCTTTCAAATAATTATAATACCAAGTTAAAGTCGTCTTCGGATTAGATGTCCTTTGTGAAAATAATAGCTAGATTCATTTAAGCGTGGAATTAGAAAAAATCATGCTGAGAACATAATGGAAAGTGTTGTTGTTTTTTTTTTTATGATTTCTATTAAATTGTTCGCGCTTTGCCCATTAAACGAACTAATCTATTAATTTATCATATAACAATCTCCTTGGGAGAGGGGAGAGAAAATGGGGGGGGGGGGGGAGACAAACAGAGAAAGTGAGAGACAGAGAGAAAGACAGAGAGAGAGACACACACCGATGATAGAATGATAGATAGATTAGATAGATAGAAAGATAGATAGATAGATAGATAGATGGATGGATGGATGGATGGATGGATGGATGGATGGATGGATGGATGGATGGATGGATAGATAGATAGATGGATGGGTGGATGGATGGATAAGATAAATAGATAAATAGATAGATAGATAGATAGATAGATAGATAGATAGATAGATAGATAGATAGAGAGCGAGAGAGAGAGAGAGAGAGAGAGAGAGAGAGAGAGAGACAAAGAGAGAATCCTGCTCTGAAAAAATGTTTTCTTTAGAAACACGATTGAAGGACAAGTTCTTAGTGAAATTAAAATTGTTTGCTTGGAGATTGATTCTATACATGTTTATAAGTGATGAAAGAAACTGCTAAAAATAGGAAATCTGTTCACGCCTACGTCAGCACTCTTCACACTTTCACACAGCTCATCGAAAAGGGAAATAACTGTGAATTGATGATAAATTATACAGAATATTACATTAGACAAGGTTCATTAAACTATTTCCTTACAATCTTGTGGTATATTTTAAAAGATTATATCACATTTCATATTTCGGCAGCAGACACGTCTCTCTGCCATGATAAAAAAACAACAACAAAACACGTGCCAGACAAATTCATCGAGAGAATAAAGTAGGAAATGGCCATGCTGCCAGTTATTCTGTTTCTCCTTTCGGTGGCAGCGTAGTCAATTTACAAAGCCGAAGAGACAAAATACCGAGTTGTATTTACAATTCATCTGTAGCCTACAGTGTAAAATGTCACAGTCCCCAGCCAACAACCGTTCACAAAATGTAGTAGCCAGCATAATAAAACAATTACCGTACTTGGATTACCGGACTGGGATACACCGCCATCATTGTTTTGTCCCTTATTGCCCAAAAGAAATGCACTGACAGTTTCACTATGTAATGTGCAGGGGACTGGTTGGTCCAGAGGCAAGGTGTTCGCTTCTCATGCCGATTGTACTGGGTTCGATCCCCGGTCGGTGCAGACATGTCGGAATTTTTTTTGGGAGGGAGAAAAAATTCCTGTTCCTGATCCTATGGTAAGCAGGATCGAGCACGATAAGGACCAAAAACTCGGAGGTCCGGTGTGCATCATTACGCACGTTAAAGATACCTAATTGGCAGTTGAAAGTTGAGAAGAACAGGCCGAACAGGCTGTTGCCCTGGGCAAAATTCTAAAAAAAAAACACCGACAATCCCCACCACAAAAAAAAAAGAACAACACCCAGAAACAGGAACAAGTAAAATAAAAACAAGAAAGGTGAGGTGTAAATTCCAAAAAGCAGCGAATCCTCCTGAAGTAAAGACCTAAATACCATGGAACCTGACGTATGTGAGAAGGGATGCAACCACAGACTTTGTGCAACCTTTGTGCTCCCCTGACATTCAACATGCATTAATTTAATGAAATATTAAGAAGAATCACCAAAACGTTTTATTTACTAGAAGTCAAGAATATTCTTTATTTCAAACAGCAGCATGAAAAACTACGTCAGGAACACATCATCACATCTGAAGAGAGAGCTAAAGGCATGTGTACACTGGTGCGTTCCACGTGCAAACGTTCAGCTCATCTCCCCAATGCTGGATTAGAACGAAAATCAACAAATCATTATGAAAATCTACATCAACTGTAAACAGCATAGACACAATGTTAGTCACATGACTTGTTAAATCTCTCTTTCATTTTATGAATGCAATTTGGGCAACAAATAAACATAGTAAACAATCACAAACAGTCATAAAATAACTTAATTTGTGTGGAGATATATCTAAAGCCAGGCCTCTTTTTGTTTTGTTTTACCTGTAGGTCACTGTTTGTGTTCTACTCTCTATTCTATGTTGTGAATTGTCATGGAAAACAAAAATAAAATAACAAAAATTAGGAAACAGCAAGAAAATAAAAAAGTATTGATTTGACAATAATTCATGTCCTCAACATCGAATTGGGGAAACAGGTACATGGGTATTTCATCCAGGTATCAAAAACCTTGTAGACAATTCATTTCATGTATCTCATAAACCCTAGTATTTTAGCACAGAAACTGCCAAATATCTGCATTTTGAGACTGGGCTCCATATTCTCAGCTAATGATATTGATATATGTAGAGCTCACAATGTACTTCTACATGAATTCATTCAGTAAATAAATACTCAATGCATTACAAATACTACAAAAAGAAGAGTTATCTACGCTGATCAGTTCAAACACTGCACAGGAAACAAATATAATACTTAAATAAATCAGGTGTACATATTTGAACGGCTATTACTGAAAAGGTTGCAACTCCGATGAAATTTAGTAGCTATAAAAACAAAACACATGCCCCTGCACAGACATAAGGTAATAAAGATTATCAATGAGTCAACAGCTGGCTCTCTGAATCCATGACACCACTCAAAATGATAAATATTTATAACACCTTGCATACATGATGAGAAAGCAATTTACAACAGAACCCTGAATTTCCTACTTGGAAGTAATTTCCTCTCTGATAGATTCAGACATTATGAGCTATGAATATAATTTCCTCATTGATAGATCCAGACATTATGAGCTATGAATGTAATTTCCTCACTGGTGGATTCAGACATTGTGAAGTATGAATGTAATTTCATCACTGATGGATTCAGACATTGTGAAGTATGAATGTAATTTCATCACTGATGGATTCAGACATTGTGAAGTATGAATGTAATTTCATCACTGATGAATTCAGACATTGTGAAGTATGAATGTAATTTCATCACTGATGGATTCAGACATTGTGAAGTATGAATGTAATTTCATCACTGATGGATTCAGACATTGTGAAGTATGAATGTAATTTCATCACTGATGGATTCAGACATTGTGAAGTATGAATGTAATTTCATCACTGATGGATTCAGACATTGTGAAGTATGAATGTAATTTCCTCACTGACATTATTGAGCTATGAATGTCATTTTCTCATTGATAGATTCAGCCATACTGAAGTATGAATGTAATTTTTTCACTGATTGACTCAGATATTATGAACTATGAATGACAAATTCAGTTTCTTAAAAATGGCTCATCTAATAGCAAATAAGTGCCTTGGCATTAGATTATTAATATTATGCATAATAACATCATAAAATATGACTCCATATGTAGTAGTACTTCAGATCTATTTCAGATCACAACCGACATATATAGTTTTCTTTGTATAAACTTGCTGTAAAAATATAGCATAAATTCTTCTGAGTTATGAGTGTGAAGGTAGATCCTGGTCAGAAATGGTAGATGAAATTTATACAGATCTAGAACACTAGAACACACTTGATGAATTTAATGTTGGTTTTAAATTTATGGATGATAAAAAACCTGGGCAGTTTCACATTCATGTTACTGTTACTGCAGTGGAAATATATCTATTTATTGTCAACATTCACTCTTTATTATAATGTTTTCTTCAAACTAGAGAAATCCACGAATTCTATGAAAAGGTATAATCTTTTTGTATACAAAATCTACACTTTGACACTTCTCCTAATACATGTTCATAACTTTTGTGTTTTTTTTTGCACTATTTCTACAGCGACTGAAGCTAAGTTATCAATCTGTAGTTTAAATGCCTTCGCCTTGTCCGTAGACTGAAGTATACATTCAAATTCTGACAACTGGGTTTCATATTATCAAACCACGACCTTACTTCTTGTTTGTTTTATCTCCATTTTCTGAAAAACTGGAGATCTTTTAGTATGTAGAAGAGGTACAACAAATGCACACCCTGACACTTGTTTAAAATGCACTGTGGCACTTATCAGGCAGTTTGACAGTTGCGATTTATTCTAACTCCTTGTTATAATTACTAAAGCCCCAGATGTTTAACGTTGAACTTCTCAGCCGTGCAAAAGGAGGAGTTCGAACAAACAAGAACTAACATCGTGAAACAGCGAAAGTGTCAAAATATCTAGTGTTGAGGTCATACATCTATTTACCTGAACTCAAAATTGCTCTTGCTATGAAAGTGAGAAACTAAGGCGATTTCCACAGCATATCAGCCAGTGCACAGTACTTCCTTCCTCAAGACAAACAATCCAGTAGCTGCTTGCTATGAAGCTTTACTGATCAGCTGGACCAATATTTCCTTAAATTAAATTTAATTAAATGAGTTTCCACTCCTAAGCTAACATGCACAAAAAAAAACATACAATACAAAAGGTTTCACAGCCTGCTTCATATGTATGAACATAAAACACAGATCCAGCCATATGAATTCTAGCAACCCATCGGATATAGGATCCTTGGTCTATAAAACAGCCCAGAAAATGTCTTAGAACAGAGGCAGACACAAATACCATCTATCTTGCTTTCGTTCTTCCATGTGTTTTTGATTCTTGTACTAAAACTGTACTGTGACTAAACTATGAAAATGCAACAAACAACTACTTAAATATAGTGATGAAAACAAAACTACAACAAAAGGAATAAAAAATACGATTTCAATAAATTTACCATGACTAGTAAATCTCAAAACATAAAAAAATAAAAAATTCTTGCCAATAAAAGTGAAATAGTTAACTACAATGGTCCAAAAAAAAAATCATTTCCTTACTGTTAAATACCTCCAACACAATCAATGCCCATCAACCTGCCTTGACAGCTGTAGTTAGCAAGTAATTCAACAGCTAGAACTTAATCTGAAATGTCTGCTACAGAGTAGTACAGCCCTAGCCAGCAACTCTAGAAAAATCCAACGAGTTGGACTGACACCAAATTGCACAAAGGAATGACACCGTTCTTCGTAGATCTGCTGGCTATTATATCGCACCGACATCGGTCTGATGTAGGGGATCTATCCCTGTGGTAATCGTACCAATCCTACGGAAATCTACATCGGGATGGTGTGGGGGGAAGCTGGCTGGGGCAAAGCCTCCCTATCATTACCAGGACTCACCTTTGCAAGTCAGCAAAGGGTTTTAGTTCAGCACCAACATTTCAGTGTCAAAATGACCATGGAACAGTTACCACAGATGTCACTATCCCCCCTCCATGATACTGATTACACATTCTGATGTCACCCGAAATTGTTGGCTCACAATGAAATAGGTTGTTGACCATGACAAAAATGGGTCATGGATCTGCTTCACCGCCGAAGACACACACTGCTTACATTCTTCCTTATACAGCGTCGTTTTGATTCCTCTGTTAGGCCTTTTAATATGACAAAGCTATAAGAAAGTCAACAAAAAAACTACTTACTATGAAAAACAGTCTTTAACCTGCTAGCCTCTTTAAAAACACATTCATAAAATGATAAAGCTTTGAGACCTTCAGAATCACAACAAAAAAAAAAAAACAATAAAAAAAACAATGTCAACAAAGTCTTTGGTCAAAAACAAAAAAGCATGAAATAAACATCACTATTGTAAGATCTAAAAACACAATTGAACTAATAGTAACAATCTGAGTGACACATTGCTCAAATTGTAAAGATTTCATACCTTGACTTTTTTGCTTACCACCCATACACACATGCATACCCACATGCATCAAAATCCTTTTTCCTCCCTCTCTTTTAAAAAACAATATCAAAATTAAAAAAGAGTAAACGATAAAAAATATTTTCAAAATTTCCATCGCCATCTCATTCTATATCTTTTTATGTTTGGTATGAACTGGCATCCACACTCATATGTTCTCCTGTCCTGAAATATAAACTCTAATATTCAAAGCTTAAAACCTCTGTATCTATCTTTCATCATTACAAAGGCAAGCTGACATAAAAGGATGATGTCTTAAAATACAAAAACTCGATCACCAGGCTAGAAAGTGCAAGCTGACTTCATTGGTGCAGCTGTTTGTGTGACTGGGTCAAATGACATGTAATATCACAGTCAATATTTGATGTATGGGCTGACAGAATAAACATATTATGTAATAAAACACATAAACAATTAATATGACTAATATCATAATACAGCGATTTTATCTAAAATAATAGTTCTAGTAAAGACAAAGATGTGAAGCACAAATATATTCTTCAAATATTTGGTCAACATCATACTATTATACCAACTGCAGTATATATAATTGCATGGAGACTGGTTAAAACTAAATGTGAACAAATACTGACTTTATGAGTTCCAGATCTTTAACAATCACAGTCCTTTGCCTTGTGAATCCTTGAACACAATGGCAATAAGCTGAAGAGTGTAGCAGGTGATGTCTATAGATATTAAACTTTCAGATAAAAATTAATTATGTTAATGCTACTCTGGCATGAGCATTTAAGCGCAGACCTGCATGAGGCAACTATATTGGCCTCCTGTCTGCAACCCAGGCCACTTAAGCGTTCCTCGCTTTGCAACTCTCATCCTGCGCAAGGCCGCCTTTGTGGCATAGCAACGGGGTGTCTCTTGTTTCTTTCAATGGCTGCTCCCTCTGATCGTTTTTTTTTTCATGCTAGTTTTGCATGTATATCTATCCCGTCACCCCTACTATATCTAACAAAATGTTTATCATTTATCCACCCAGTGATAAAAAGTTCACAAAAAAACTAATAAACCCATGAGGAAACTTTTTCAACATAAGAGAGGTATCTCAAAATGTTCAGGTTTGATTAAAAATAAAAAAAAATGCTTTAAGAGGTGTATAATAAGGCCATTCCGTTGCCTCTACTGTGATAATGTATAAGACCACATTATGGCATCACAGTGGGTGTGAAAACAAATGATAAGATGCTATAAACCTGAATTGCATTCTGATAATTTCCTCAGTTGTCACTCAAATATTATAAGGAATGTTTAGTAACATGGACGAACCTGCAGGACAGTGCTAACATGAAAAACTGGAATGTTAGTTTATGGACTCATATTTCTTCATGACAATCTGCTCTATGTTTCAGAGTTGCCATTTTACATAAATGCATGTGCCATTAAAAATTTGCCAACACACAACCATTATACAAGCTTATGCACTCCAGAAAACACATTCACATAGAAAAATGTGTCTGTAAATAAACCCAGAACTTTTCTATGGTATACCTTTATATTTACACATTTACAATTTCAGTGTGGACAAGTCTGACTTCTGGAGTCATTAGATCAGATCTGTGGTTTGATAAGTTATGGAATATTTAATCCATCAAACATGAACAAAAAAAAAAAATTAATATTCTGAGAGAGACTCCAAACCAATAACTTGCTATACAGAAATAGATCAACATCAGTGAGTAGAAAAGATAAATACTTTACCATTGTATTTACAGACGTTCAAACTACAAAAGTCATCACTTGTCAGTATTTTGTGTAATTTGACAGACGCAATGTCATAAAAATATAATGGGAGACAATGATATAATTCTGACCATCAGATCATATGTTCTCTGGAACTGATTAATATTAAAACCATCTTCCACAAGCAAGTACACTGAGGTACAGATGCACACACTGTCAATGTGAGTTATCCAGGGACAAACACTGCAAATATCTACAAAGACAAACACAGTAATAACATCCAAATCATGATCTACGTGTAGGTGTGGCCCTGCCCGCATCAGAATGTAAAGAGGTTGAAGGCCATAACACTTGGTTGACAGGGGTTAGGATTTCCCTCGCATCCTGCAGTGTCTACATGGTCACACAAGTCTGAAATTTTGAAATGCCCCTAACGTTACCAACTTCTATCGCCTGTCACCAACGTCCTTGCCTAATCTTTTGCCGACCACCATCCCTGATATAGTGACTAAAAATACATTACTGCTGAGACTTAGTTCCCCTTCTTCTTCTTTTTCACTATTTTTTTTCTTAATAATTTGACATGCTATGGAACATCTAATTACTGAGAGCAGAAAGTTGCCACGACTTTAGCATCATTCAGCCTTAGTTTGTGCTGTCTTTCTACAGGACATGAATATAATTAACCTCACATTGGTCTCAGAACTATTGCTACTGCCAGTGAGTTGCATAGCTCTGCTTTTCAGTTTTCTAAAGTTGCTCCAATGGTCATGTAAACTGATGTTTACCTACAATGGTCATTTCACATAAAGGAACTGCTAACCACAAAGGTCAGTCCATGACAAGGAACCATCTGTGTCATAACCTGTGTAATTGGGAAGACACTGCAAGCCAATGCTTTAGTATTAATTAAAAATCGCAATCAATTCTCTCTGTACCATGTCCAGGCATTTTTGTTTTATGCTAGCTCACTGGTTCTCCCAAACAACTTCATACATGTTCCATTAAATTATGGTCAAAGTGTGCAGCAATCTTTTCTCATTGTTGCCCTAACACATGGAAGATTTGAAGTACAGGCGTTTCTTTTTTTTTTTTTGAATACCACCTGTTTCTGACTGAAATCTATGCAATCAGGTGACTTCAGACAGCATGTCAAATGAATCTTTTACAAAGACGAGAAAAGCTTGCATTCCACTATAAAATAATATAAATGTATTTGAACTTTAACTGCAAAACCCTTTCTCATTCAACCCTGGGAAGAATAACTTTTTCTGTACACACTGTATTTAACCATAACAGTTATGAGAACAACTCACCATCAACACACTCCTTTCTGTTCAACTGATCTCGCACAAAATCTCAAAAAGAAATATTTCATGAATACCAACTGTGTGAACAACTTCTCAAACATTCTGAATATTTTTGTGTACATTTCATTCATGATCTTCCCATCATGAACTAGTACTCTTAGATGAAGATTTATGGAATAAATAGCATTGTTTAATTAATATGTGACACAACAAGCAGTTAATGTTTAACATCTATTCCTATGGCCCTAAGAGTATTAGCTACAAGATACTACAGACAGCACACTGTTTGACATGGGCTTGAGGCACTGGATTCAGCTGATTTCGTTGTGGCTGTCGGCTGTGACTGTTGTTCGCGTTGCCACCGGAGGCCTCCGGCACATCGCCATATCGAGACAGCATCACATCCATGGAGGAGTCATGATGTCCTGGGAATCGTTGAAAGTCCACGTCGCTGAGTGAGCTCATACTGGTCCTGTACCCTGACAGCCGGTCTGACAACCGTTCAGAACGCTGATGCTGTGGCTCCGCGGGGATGACCACTGTTGTGTCCACACATGGTATCAGGTCAGGTTTGGTGCACAATGAAATACGTTGGACAATCTCCGTGTATTTGTCCATTAAATCAGCATGAATGCCTGTCCCTCCATGTCCACCAACACCTGAAATAACATAAATAACATCAATCATCCACTCTTGATACAATATTGGTAAAAACAAAGAATCAAAAAAAACAAACCCACATGAAAACAGTTCTTTTTACCAAATGGCCATACATCAAAGAAGGTGATTCTGACCACATGCTTGTATTCTTGCAAACAAGACACAGGCAGTGCAAAATGTACTGAAATTAACCAGTGTATACAGACATTTCCCGAGCTCTTTTTAACCAAAAAACTCCAGCTCATGGCAAATTTGAAAACATCCCAAAATCAAAGGGCATCAGTGCCATGATGACTCCTATCTGTTGGCCTGTTGGTAGATGAATGGTGACAGATATGTCAACTGAAGGAAATCTGATTGGTTACATATTCCTGAAATAACCTGAAGAATGGCCTGGCTGCAGATATCATCTACTATGAGTTTTCCACCTCCAGAAAAGGAGCATGGAAAGCAAAAATTTGTTGTTTTTGTCACTCAAAACACCATATCAAACTGCAAATATCTGACCTGGACCGATCATCAGAAAATATTAATCTACCCAGTCTGGATCAAATCTTTTCAAAATTTATAGAAAAAATCTATATATAAGACATGGACATCTTCTATATCTACTTTATTCTGCACATTTGCCAGTACATTTATGTCATTGATATTTTCAACATTTCACACCAAGTGAAAATGCATGTGCCATTGATGAACAGATCTAACTGGTCCCAAGGCTAATTGATCAACTCTTTACAAAGTGAACTGAGATAGTAAATTTGAACACATTGTACATGTAATTCTTTTTTGGGGCTAGTTGAGAACCTGTGACTTCACAAGCCAAGGACAAAGCTCAAATTTCTACTCACTCTTAATCCCTTAGTCTTGTTTCCATTGGCAGTTTTCTCCCTCTCCCCCAATCTCTCCTTTCCTATCTGCCCCATCTCCATCTCATTAATTTTCAAGCTGAATGTGTGTATTTAACACAACTGCCTAAGCACAGGGCTTATCAAAGGGAACCAAAAAAAGTTCATTGCATTTCACTGTCACAACAACATTTTTAAAAGATTGCCTGAAACTTCAGTGAACACAACAGTAATTGCGTTGGATTATTTGACACCTAAGAAAATTAATTTTACAATTTTTGAAACTATTTCAGGCTGCAGTGTCGAGCAAAAAAGTGGCCAAACTGCACCATAATGAAATACTCCTGCCTCTGATTTTTTTTTTTTTATAATAATATTTCTGTTGTGTTCTAAGATAGAATATTTTTTTTACACACAGTATAGAAAGTCCCTCCACCATTTCCCAATTTTTGGAGGGGGGGGGGGGGGGGTTGGGAGGGAATTATGGTTGAAATGATCAATTTATGACCTATGTCAGTATCTCACTGTGTCCAGTACTGACCTTTCATGTTGATGTAGACCAGCTGAGACAAGATCACAGCCATACCACCAGGGGGTGGCCAGCTCACATGTTGCATGACCACGGGGACAATGGGCTTCTGTAACATATCAGCCAACCACAGTTCTCGGTTACAGAGCTGGGAGGCAATGTACTTGGGAGTTACACAGGCTATCACCACCTGTAGAGATGTGAAATCTAATGAAATCTACATTACAACTGAAGTAAGTATGGCACTGTTTGAACTGCATTGTTTGTAAGCCACACTTGTTGAGCTGGATGGCAACAAAGTATAAACAGCATTGGCACGAATTGAAAATTTTAGTCCGTACCCCAGATTTCTGTAGGGCATCTACAAAGGGGAAATAATAAACAAAATAATGATTTACACAGGAAAGCTTCTTTTGAATGATTTGCATGTCTCACACTCATGGGGATGTATTGACAGAGAGTTCCAAATTGTTGGCACCTGATAAATGAAAGATCTTTGTCCCTACGACCTGTAGGAGACTTTTGGAGCTTCAGTGATATGGATGAGGGGAAAGAACAAACTGAATAAGATGTGATTTATTCCCTGTGAGCTATGATATTTATACAAAAACCTAATGACACATTAAATGTGAGTGGATGTGGCAAAATAAGGCTTAGGATGAAATATTTATACCTCTTTAAAAAATTCAAAATCAAGTATTTCCAAAATGACTTCAAGCAAAATATTTTCAGTAAATGCAGGAAAAGGGCTCAACTTTCATTGAATAAGAAAATCTCAATTTCCATGGAAAATTTTTCCTGCTTTGGAAGGGTTTTCTCAGGAATTTGGTCTTTTACCTTAGGCCTGATTTCCCCAGATCCACACGTAAACGAACAACTTTTGCTAACTGACCTTGCTGCCCCTCAGGCCCTGCTCAATTTTGTTGGACAGTTGATCCCCTCCACCCATCTGACCAATGTCCATCCAGCAGGAATAACCTGCTTTCTCCAAGTGGTCTCGGACAGCAGCCACTTCATCCTGCACATCCCACTGGTAACTGATGAATACTTGTGGTCGGTCAAAGTCATACTCTGAGTAAACAAATGATGACAGTTTAATATACATTTGAAGTCACTTGTGTTGGGCGTTGGCTTGCTTTTTGAGTGATATGGATTTTTGGATCGTCAACTTCAAAATATCTAGATATCCAGATAATGACCCAAATCATTGATCATTTAAGAGAACTGGATCTCGATCCTAGATTCGGATCAGAGAGAGCTGAGGGTTATCGTGTTCAAGTACGTTGACTTCAAAGAGAGCCGGTTGGTTAATTCTACTTTCTTTGATCTCATTTTTCTTTTTTATTCTCTCCGGGAGTTCCTTTGGAGGCATAGCAACTTTGTGAGTGTCTGTGGGGGGGAAAAGGTGGGAGTTTGATGAAGTTTTTTTATCGTTACGGCAGAGACAGGATGGAAACACAAACTGCATCAATACAGAATTAGCCTCTGATCTAGATTTCTAAAACCAAGATGAAAGCAGGTTGCAAATGAGTTGCAAAGGGTCATCTGCATGAATCTGGATAACTGGACTGATCCATTTAAACGGATATCAAAAATCTAAATCTGGACTCTCGCCCAGCACCAGAAGTCACCCAGCGATGGTCAAGCTTTTGTTTGTCGCCTCGTGAAGAGCAAACTGCTAGAACATCATGTTTAAAACCACAATATCTGCAAATTTTCAGGTATGATGGTATTACGTCACTGAATTTCATGGCATTGGAGATAGGTTAGAACATTCATTGGAGAGCACAATGCTGTTCCATTTAAAAGAAATGAAATAAAAGATGAAAGAAAGAAGACATTCTTTCAAAACAGGAAATACCAAATACAGATCACAGTCATGTACCACTACTACTCACAATAAATAACATTTTTGTAGACCATCTGCCCATCAAATGCAAGCTCTAGGTGCTTTGCAGTCATTCTTCAACTCATAATCAATTCACCAACACAAAGAGTGTACTAAATACAGTCTGTAGTTGCCTTCTGTCGTACGAGACTGTATCAAACTTCTTGATGACCTTTCATCAACTGCATGTGAAGCCAAATTTGCATAATAATATTGTATCATCCAGTCTGTTTCAAATCTGTATGAATACAATTAAATCCCTTGCCCACCTCTTGTGCAGTTGCTGTAACTATATCACATTAAAAAGAAAAAAGTACCAAAGAGGTTATATACATGAAAAAAAAAACACCGCAAATAGACAGGCCTGCTGACCTTTGGCCCTGTTGATGACATCTATGACATCATGACATCCCAGTTGTTGTAGGTAATGCAACAGCACATCCACTGACATAGCACTGTTGCCAGTAGAGACAATCCAGTCTGTCAGCAATGCAAGGGATGGGTTCAGATCTTCATTCAGCAGATCAATACGACTTTGCTTGTAGCCTGCAGAAAAAAGTATTCAGCTTGATTTGGGTTTCAACATAGCTGAGTCAAAATCAGGACAAATTTAGAATTTTTTTTGTATTCCTTCCATAAAAAAATAAATAAAAGAATTAATGGAATAAACTTTTTGTGACTCATGCAGATTGAGATTCAAGGGAGTTCTTATTGAGCTGTAGCTTTGCCCTCACTTCATTAGCATTAACTTAACTTTGTTCACTGTTACTTCATCATATAATAAACTAGTTGGCCTGCTGAGACATGGTTTTTACAGTTAGTTTCGATCACCAGTATGTAAATTGAGTCACAGAACGAAATTTCCTGTCATACTCTTAAATTCTACTGGAAGAAAATGTATCTCTTTTTCCGGTTCAAAATATAGGAACACTTTCTTCTGTTCAACTCAGTTATGGCTCAAACTCAACGAAAGTTTTAAAAATATAGCGAACTTCGAGACCTTTTAAATTATGCCCACCTACACCTTTACTTCTTTCTATGCATAATAATATTATGTCATATTATGACATTTTGTAGAATTTAAGGCTCAGCGCTCAAAAAGCCTTTCATGATCACATTTGGGGCCTTACTTCTTTTATAATATGATAGGAAATTCAGTGGTGTTGGTTTTGTCATGTTTATAATTGAACATTTACAAAGATCAAATCACCCAACTTTTTATAATATTCATGAACATGAACAGAAATGAAACGGGGTGAAACATTATTACTTTTCATATATTTCCTTAAAAGAAAAAGATGAGAAAGGAGTGAAAATATGCACAATCTGAACAGTATTCTTGAACTGTCAATGATAAAATACATATACAATTACTAGTGAATAGAACTCGAACAATTCACTTTCACATACTCTCTGATCCGTACACTCACCCATCAACCGAGCCAAGGCAAACCAATCTTGATTTTCTGGTGCCCCATTCAGCAGTTTCGCTGCACCTTTCAGCCAGCTTGGCAAATTGGGCACATGCCGTTCTATATTTCCCATGCCTTGTTCTATAGTCAAGGGTGTAATGATTGGTTCACGGAACTCTGCTCAGAATGAATAAAAGATTGAAATAAGTTGTACATCAGTATCAACATTTACCTGTCTGGCATCTCCATATGTGTAATATGTAAGAAATTGCTGACCTTCTGTTTCAGGCCATTTCAGAAAACTGGGTCTTATATTCATGTCTGGAACTTCCAGATTTGATGATAAAATCCCATGGACAATATTGTATATTATCATCAATAACAAAGACATAATAATGTAATAATGAGCAAACAATAAACTTTTCCTACAATAGTTTTAAGTTAAAAAAAAAAGCACCAACAACGGACAAAACTCAACCTCCCTCCACCTTGGATTCAGGATTTAGATAGCATGTAAACAAAACATAAAACATAGGAACCTGGAAAGTAACTCCTAAGACGTTATAACAAAAATGAACAGCTCCTTCACCTCATCCCTATGATACAGGAGTAAAATTTAATAAAAATATATCACTGTTGCTGCACAGTACTTATTTCATACTTTTTCAACAATTCAATCTGAATTTCATTTCACTGATGGAGTCACTTTTACCCTACGTTAATCATTTCAAACATTATGCATTCTTTCAGTGTCAATGTCGCTCATCATTATGACTTTAGTCTTACAATTTCAGTCTTAGAATATTCACATCTTCAAACTCACATATCCCTGTAACTCCAGTCTTACTCATCTGAATAACCTTCGTTCGACTCACCTTTGTAACTTAAGGAAGGAAACCATTTTTTGAAAGACTCTGTTTTGATACGCCGATGTTCACAGCATACAATCTGATTTGAAAGGCACTCATCAAGATCTAGGAAATGCAAACAGTCATCGGAAGTACACCCTTCTACTTCATGCAATGTGCACACACGTTCACAGGGACATGGAAAGCAGATTTTGTAGCACAGACGTTTCATCCACATCTTCCGCAGATCCACTAAACATCCCTCGAGAAAGTTCCGCACCTGAAGAAACAACAGTAGAAAAGTTTGGTTACCACCCTGACATTTTTTAGACATTTTGTCAATCTGTCAGCAGCAAAACAAATTAATATCAATGACATTTTCAAATTATCGATTAGGAATCATTGGAAAAAAAGTCAAATTTTATTGATAGATAATGAATAGTGAACATTGCTGGATATATTTCAAAAGACAATGCACCAGGTGAATATATGTAAAAAAAACAACAACTGAATAAAAACTGGATTCAGAAGTTGCAGTTCAGTTTCTATTCAGTGCTTTTTTGTCATATATTCACCTGGTGCATTGTCTTTTGAAATATATCCAGTGATGTTCACTATTCATTATCTAAATTAATAAAATGACATTTTCAAATTATTGATTAGGAATCATTGAAAAAAATGTCAAATTTTATTAAGTTAGATAAAGAATAGTGAACATTGCTTGACATATTTCAAAAGACAATGCACCAGGTGAATATACGAAAAAACAACAACTGAACTGCAACTTCTGAACTCAGTGAGGGGTGTTATGAAATGAAACTGCCTAATAACACCTCTACTGTTTCTAAGCCACTTGAAATTAGAAGGAATATACCCATGGACTAGAGTTTCAACAGCTGAAAGACAAAGACTGTGTGACTCAGAAGATGTAATAGTAATCCCAGATCCTACTGTTGCAGATGTGGAACAAAAATAAATAAAGATCCCAGCACTGTTCAAGTAATAATGATGAGATTAAAGACAAAACAAAAACAAAAAACTAACAACAATAAATGGTATCCAGAATGCACATAAAGGATATTGAGAGCACCAATTAAAGATAAAAAAACAACATTTTCACGAATGCTATTACTGAGATAGAGATGATGAAAATTAGGCAGAGGCTATATAGGTCAATTTGCCCCATGACTCACATTAGGATTTTAATCACCAGCTTGTGGCCAATATCTGAAAAATTTATTGTGGTTATGTAGCTAATGAAAAGATATTTCCTAAAGAAGTTCATCATGCAAACAAAAACTAAACTTGGCCACGTGTCCCAAATAGTCATTCCATTCAAATTAGTTAAACTCATTCAATACACATCAAGAAAAAGGGCACCAAAGGCAGAAAATATGAATATAAAACTCACTTACCTTTGCTACCACAGCAGGCGAAGGGCTGGTACTTCTTTTGGATGAAGTTGCCTCTTTGTCTTTTACATGCATTACCAGCACCTGAAATGAAATAGAATGAAACAAGTGGAAAAGATTGTGGCTGAATTATGACTTAGGTAAAAACAGTGAAGACTGAGAGTGAGAGGTGGGTGTGTCAACCAAGAATACAGGGATACAAGTGAAGCACTAAAAACTGTTCCATTAACACAAAAAATGTCCTTAAAAGTGCTGGTCAAAACTGTGCATGATTAAATGTGTGAAGTAAAGTAACATTAATGTCAACTTAGTATTATTCTCCGTCGCTACAATTCAGGCTAATGTACAAAATCTACAGAACTTTAAACTCGGTCAAACTCATTACATGGTGCACTATTTCCAGTTCACTTGAAAAGCAACAAGACTATTTAGAAAATTCTTATCAACAGGCCAAACAACATGACGTACTTTTTTTTTTTTACTGAGGAATTTTCTTGCACCTCTAATAATTCCTTACAAGATTATACTGTTTCCCCATTTGACTCACCTTTATCCTATGTAAATGGGGTGCACACATTTCCAACAGCAAATCATGATCAGGGTCTATAAAAACTCTTGCAATTCCGCGCGCTAAAAATAGGTCACGTCCTCCATGTTCCTGAGACCAGTTGATCGTCCTGGCTTGTATTCGATGGAATAATCCATCTAGGAGACATAACATGATTCAGTTTCTATGTTAAGAGGTGCTCATGTTCATTTATAACTTTGTCAAAATGTTCACTGACATAATCAAAATAACTTTGCTTCTTTGGAATAGAATACCTAAACCTTTGTTCAAGATCACTGATGTGAATGTGCCAATGTGTCCCACACAGAAAGCAAAGCCCAGCCACACAATATATTTCTCACACTGACACACCACTTCCAACCCAGTGACTGACACTGCTTCAGAATCAAAGAACCGATGAGCATGCATGGTTTCATTTGCTTAATCCTATGCTGAACAAAGTCATGTATTTAATATTTCCGAAGAGACAGCGTCATTGCCTTTTCTGGCAGCCAACCATGTGAATTCTTTTCCATGGAAGTCTATAGCCCAGGCAACACGCACAGTGAAGTGGTGATATTGTTTCTTATAGTTCCAGTGAAAGTAAGATGTCTCTCTTTCCCATTCCAGAACCTTAAAATGAATGGATTAAAAAAAATATCTGTTTTATATGATTAACGATAGATTTTGAAATTAATTAAGACTTTCACAGATTTCATGAAATTTGCACTAACATAAGAGGTAAAACATCACAGCTTGTGGGAGTGAATGGAGAATCAAATTCTACCTGGAAGAAATCCACTGAAGTCAATGTAGAACTTGGCATCATGGACAGTTTGTGCATAGACTTTTTTCTTGTCCTTGTAAGGGTCAAATCTCATAGGTACATACCAGCTTTTGTTGGAGGATCTGTGAGCCTGGAGGTGAAGATATGATGGCCATTGTCATAGAGAAAGCAAATACATCCATGGCCCCAGGCACCAGCTTTCCAACTGAAATTTCATCATTTTCCTCTTTTTTTTTTTTTATGGAAACAGAAGGCAACCTCATTCTACATCATGTGTGAAAGGCCTTACCAAATAATACAATATAAATACAAAAAAAACAACTGAACAAACAAACCAATGAACAGAAAATACTGTGATCCAGCTGTCTATCTCGATTCTATTCACATTTAATCAGTTTCTTCTTTCTTTAGCCCGGAGTTTCTCAACTTTTTTGTCCCATGCCCCACTTCAATTTTCCAACAAAGCATATGCCCCACCATGATCGGACAAAGATAGGTTGTGCATAACCATCCAAATCAAAGTTTTAATACAAGCTAAACAAAAAAAAACCAAACCAACAGGACATAACCAAATAACAGTTTTTATCTATACAGTCAAGTTAAATTACACTATGAAATTAAGATTTCTCTGAAAAATCCCCACATCCCATTCTGAAGTCCCATGCCCCACCAAAATATTGCCACATTCCACTGGTAGGGCATATTCCCCACCCTGAGAAACACTGCTTTAGCCTTTCTGAACTTGGGTGTTTTGTGCCTCAGGCCACTGATATATGACACTAAGGTCTTGAAGAACTGTGGTTCCAGATGCAATTATGATACATGTGATGTCTTTCTTGTTTAGGTAATGACTTAATGTGCCAGTCCCCAAACCCTCCATGAATAGCTCCATAATTTCAAACAAACTTATATATGTTGGAGTAGATCAGTGGTAAATAGTGTCCTCCTATTTCATTCCATCCAATATGCCTCTCACACCATTATGAGTATCTATCAGTTACACTCCTAAAACCATGAATGACAGCCCACGTCCATCCCTGACAGTATTGCAGAAAACCTTTGACATTTCCATGACCAGTCTTCTGGCATTTGGAAATCATTTCCCTCAAATCCATCCAACTTACCTGACCGGCAGGTGGCAGTCTAGGACAAATGAGGTCAAATTTGGACATCAGCCCCAACAGAAATGTATGTTGGTCAAGACTGTCTGGCCAGATTATGGGTAAAAGACTTTCGTCCAATATTCCATGGTCAATCAACTGTGTCCATTTGTCTGACAATAAGTTCCACTGCAAAAGTTCATTAAAAAATACAATTCTTTGTAAGTATAAAAAAAAAACATCAACTCTACCCCAGTAATGCAAGTATGTAAAAAGAATCTATATTTATCAAAACTGTAGAATCTTGATTTAATTCATTCTCTCACTGTGGGAGCAGATGATACTGTTTTGTCAGCTAACATGTTTTACAACATAAATATTATCATGAGACATATATTCACTGTGCAAACATGATGGTCTATCTATGAGTATTCATCAATAAGAATCCGAGTGTCAAAGCTAGTGATCTACAAAATAGGATGATAACTTGACCATATGACACATAGTTTCGGCTCTGAAAATTTCTACAGGTATTCATGTTTTCCATGGGCTTGTTAGGATTTTCCATAGCTAAATGCGGCTTTTTGGCACAAATTTTGCAAGCTTCAGATCTCTTTAACAAAGGCATATTCTATTTTCTGTGTAAAATTTCACAAACATTACCTGCTCCTTAGGTGGGTAGTTGGCAGTCACTTGTCTAAACATATTGACCAACCACTGAGGATTGAGTACAACCACATTGCTGAGGATGTAGTCATTGGTCATGTGATTGCCATAGTAGATGAGCATGCCTAAATCATGGTAAAAGTTGAGCAAAGCCTGGACCTCATCTGGTTTTGCAACATTTTGGTTGACGGCCACTTCGAACACCTGCATAGAAAAATCCATCACAAGATCGTAAAAGAAATGGTAAAGAAAAGAAAAATAGTCAAACAATAACATAGGCTAAACAAGGAAGACATTCTGTTGACCAAGCTAAATTTCCTGAGTTCATTAGGGAAATGGAAGCAATTAATTTTTCTTTTCAGAAGATGACATCAACACCATCAATTCACAATCTCTTGAATTTATGAATTATGAACCTATTATGAAGCTGAACACTGTCTATGAATGACTGCAACACATGATACACAGCTACTTAACTACACAACCCAAATAAATCTATCACTGCAAGCTGTCTGAATCATAACAACTACATGAATCAAAGAAAACAGGCCACTATCCAGAATGTGCTTGACGCATTTCATTTAATGTCCAACTTTCTCTCTTTGGAACAGATCTTATTCATCTACAAACAAAAGGTTGATGAAAACTGGGACACTAAAAGATAAAGAAACTTCGGACCTTCGCTTACTCCCCCTGGACATGGTCAGAAAATGTCTCAAACAATTGTCCTGTCTGAAAACTAAACTGACCTGATTGTAAGATGCAAAATTAATGCCAGCATCTGCTTGGGCCATGATCTCCTGCTCAAACCTGAGCCACTTGATGGGCATCTGTTCACCAATGTATGGTTGTTTGCTGGCCACCAATTCAATCTCAGATCTCAGATTACTCATCTAGGAGAAATAACTAAACAGCTTAGACAAAGCCAAGAATACCAAATCTACATTATCAACAGATAATGCAATTATCCCCAAACTCTTGAGCTGGTCCATGTCGAGAGCTGTGAGGTAAACAATCATGTCTTGGTTTTTACAAATTTTTCAGACAACCATAAGATTGAATGACTTTCTTTATCAGACTTAGCAGTTACTTATTTTAATCCTCACATTGCGCGGGATGGCAAAAGTCGGTATTGACTCGCAATCGCTCACGCAGCACGGGCGGCAAAAGTCGGCAAGGTCAAGCTGACCGCGCCATGTGCAAGCCGTATTTTCACGCGTCGGGTCACTGTCCTTTTTGAGACGTAACCACCGTTTTATTGTTCTCTGTATCTCTTCTAAATCAAAGACATTGTGACATGGACATGTTAACCAGTGAACCACTGGTCGGAATCACAAAGACTAAGCTTTCAAATGCTCTCCCCACACTTTCAAAAGATGTAACATGGACATGCAAACTGTTGCTCAACAAATTTGCAATATTATCTCATTTTCTCACAAGCTGACCACCATCTGGAGTTGTCTGTATCTAAGAACCAATCAGAAACAAGCTCTGAAATAATCTTTGCCCCAAATGCCCACATTGGTTTATTAGAGTATGTGTCAATCAGGATGAAACCATTTGTGTAGGGCTTGGGAGGGCGTGGCTAGTTATCATGCTTCGTTCTCACAAAAACTACAGCTGTCAGTTTGGAATCATAAGTCAGATCATTGGTAAGAGACTGACAGACTAAGGTTTTGCTGGTTAATTCATTATCAAGCGTGACAAGGCATAGCAGCGAATGTTTTCATACCGATCAATAACAACCGAACCACGTGGACAGCGTATGTGGTCATCGTCTAGCGGCACGGGTCAGTGACCCCAGATAAGATTCTCTGTGAATAAGGTCACTGACCGGGCAGCGGGCTTTATGTAGCGCGCAGGGTGAGCGTTAAAACTTTTTATTAACAATTAGTTTTCAGAATTTAATCCTCAACTTCCAACAACCATCTTAGTATTGCTCATGGTGAGATCTATATTCTCGAATAGTTATGTATTGAGATTGTTTATAGTTTTGAAATTGTAAGCAGAAATGTTTTTACCACATGCTCGGCTGGACATAAATTTCACTTTTACCAACATTTTGAACTGTTCTTCTGTTTAACGGGAAATTGTGGACATGCCAGCATGTCAGATGGACGATGAATTCTATGTGTCTCATACAAAATTGTGGAACTGACTCTGTACCTGAGTGTTTTCTGCAGCTTCCGTACTGTTCTCTACTGCATAGAAAGGTAACACAACATGCTGGGCGTAAGGTTTACCCACCAAGAACTCACGAATCAGGGCAAATTTCTCCTCCACCTGAAGCAATGATCAGATAAGATTAGACAAAAAAGATATCCTGAACATGTCTAAAGACAATGATAATGGTCAAGATCCAACATTTTCAAACTGTTACTCAGCTCCTGCAGTGGATACAATGACAAAAGATGTACCAGAAGACTTGGTATCAAAATTAATATTGAAATGTTCTAGTTTTCTACAGGATGAGTCAGGATTTCATAATGTGTCCAAAGAACAACAGTCTTATTGTACCTTATTGGAAGAAAACAAAGTTACTACCAAAATACAGATTGAGTACCGATGTCTGACTGACATTTATAACTGATGACATATAAATCCTCACCATCTGTGACCGTGTGGCAGGGTCAGGGTCCAGGCTGTCTCTGTGAGTGCCCACAATGAAGATGGGCGGAGACAGGGTAGTGTTATCTATGTTATTGTTGGTGTTCTCAGCAGCGTGAGCATGGATGGACCTCATCCAGAAGTCCATGTACTGGAGGGTGATCATCTTGCTGACTTTACTTGGATTCTAAGGAACAGATCATGATAGAAAGAGAAAAGATCATACGATGACACTGCTGCATGTACAAAGATTACAGATTATGTTAAATGATGAAATCTTTTCACTGACAGTGTTTCAAAGCTTCAAATGTTCACCCTTGTAAACAGAAAAAGCTAGAAATATGAAAGTAGACACAACATTCAACCAGTTTTTTCCTACTAAACCATAAGTCCCATGACATAAGGTCGAAACACACCTAGAACTGCCCTATAAAACAATACCCCTGCCATTGTGTACGACCACTTCTCACAAGCTCACCACTCACTTGTATGACAAACTAACCACTTTTTACAAGTGACCCATTTCTGACAAACTGACCACCTCTGGCTGACTGCCATAGCATGGCAAATATCATTGAAACGTTAAAAATTCAGATCATTAGTGATTTTACATATCGTTGATTGGCTGTTGGAACCTCGTTAAAACTAGTCTTTGAGGCTGTTGGTAGGGACTCCTAATCAAATTTGTTGTATTTGTATATATCACTTTAATCCCATCTGGGAAATTTGCCTTTGTGTCATTGCACCCAGTTGCAACTGGAGCAGCCACGTTGTCGCCACAGTGCAGCGTCGACTGGTGGGCTGTTTTTGGGGGGGGGGGGGGGGGGATGAAGGGAGAGGGAGTGGTAGTGATGAATTTTATTTAATTTTAATTTTGCCTGGGCAGCAGCCTGTTCGACCTGCTCTTTTCGATTTGCAATTGCCAAGATATCTTTAACGCAGGCAACTTGCACATGGGTCCTCCGAATTTTTTGTCCTTATCTGAGAAGACTAGGCACTCGATCCTACCTCCCATAGGATCAGGGACAGGAAAATATGAGAAAAATCCCAAAATTCCAACATGCCTGCACCGTCCAGGATTTGAACCCGATATCTTTGGCATGAGAGGCGAATAGAGAAAATACTCAGTTGTGTTCACTGCTTAGCTCTCCCTTTCTTTGTACAATATACGGTCCCCAAACAACAGCAACAAAGGATTGTTTTGACAAGGTTCCAACAGCTGACTGACAATATAAATATAAATTAATGACAGCAAAGAAGCAAAAACCAGATTATGTATGCATAATGCACATTTCACTCATCCAGATCTAGTTTCCACTCACCTTTTCATGAGATTCATTTGGTTTTATAGTCAGGTCATCACAGAGGTTGAAGACAATACAATAGACAGCTCGACTAGTCAGGAACACCTGCAAGTTGAAATAAAGTGTTGGTTAAATCACAGTGGGCCGCTGGTAATGGCCTGAAATCAAATTCATGGATGACACAGCAATGATCTCCAGTACAAACCCCCTGTAATTTTGAAAGGTCAGCTTTACAGAAGGAAGAAAATAACTGTTTAAGTTCAGAAAGAGCAAAGAAAGTAGACCTTTCTATACTTGGGTGTATTGATATTAATATTAATTGATGTAGATGTAAAATCAGATTCTTGAAAGTTCATGTCAAGTTTGAAATATATAAAACATGACAACAAATCCTTTGGTATGAGTCATTATCACTGAAATGACCATGGAAAATGAATGACTAACTGCAGTAACAAAGGTGTCTTCAGCTAGTCAATATTAAAAACATTTGAAATAAGTTTTGAGGTTCAGAAGAACCAACCTGGTGTGTGGTGTAATATACTGAGTGGCCAGAAAAATCCCAGATGTTCAGCACAATTGTCTCGTTGTCAGGTTTATCCATGGAACATGGCTTGGAACCTTGATCTGAATCTTTCTCATTCAAGATACTCTCAACTAGGGTGACAATTCTGTCTGGAATGTCTTCATGAACCACTGAATGCTGATCTTGTTCTGTCACCAGAATGATGTCCTTGTTGTTGGGAGTTTTGGATGGGCTGGAGGTAGTGGAGGACTTGGTGGTGCTACTCTGTGGTTTGAAGAACAGCAGAAAGTGGATTATACCATTTCTCAAACACTTTCCGGTGTGAAAATGTGGCAAAAAAAGAAACTTGTATGTATCAAACCCTTGTGTAAGAAATAATATGGTTTCTATATTATTTCTCAATGTGGCTTTACTGCATACACCTTTTTCTGTTTACTTCACTTCTAGCCTTGCTGTGACCCCATATTTTGTGTTTTCTGTCAATATTTTATAAAACGTTCTATGTAATGTGATGCATACATAAGGTTCTGTTTGCTAAGGATCTGTTACAAAATTGTGAGTTATACTTAAGCATTCTCATGATAAAAGCCAGAGAGCTGCAGGTAACATATTTCTCAGATTATGTATGATAATGACCTTTACAAATGGAGAAGATGTATTTGTCCTTAATGAAGGTCTGAAATTATTTCTGTTCAACAGGACCTGCATTTCATGAATGATTGGCTGCACAATTTCTCAGAAAAAAGAAATAGAAGTGAATCAGAAACGCCTTTTTCGACAACAGTGGAAGTACTATTCTACACTCAAGCAAACCTGTCATTGTAATGCTAACTGATATAAAAATTATTTCATCAAAACATTAGAAGGAAGGAAGTAGGATCATTATATGTGTGCAGTTTCTACGGCCACAAGAGCAAGTAGTAATAAAAATGTGAAAAACTCCTACCTTTTTGCACGAGGAATTGGAATCTCTGATAAGTGTTTTCAGTGCTGTGTCTTGTCTCTTGGCAGCTATCAGCTCCTGGGCAATGTTTGCAGCCACGGCTCTGTTGTACTCCTCCTCCAGACCCTCCACGCCACCTAGACAAACACACACACATATATTTAAGCTCTACCACATTTCTTAAAAGAAAACAAATCTGTTGTTCCAAGCAAAAAAAACACAAAAAACACTGCAAGTCAATGTTCTGACAAAGACTAGTCTTCCCACTACTCCAGCTTGCTTTCAAATCAACATTTTGGCATTCAAAATCTTTTCTTGCAGAAAACTTTCAAACTCCTCAGTATTTTGAAAATAAAAGAAATTGGTTGTAATTTCCGAAAATTAAAAAAAATTGATTGTAATTTCTGAAAATAAAAACAATCCTCAAAACTTCACAGTTCAGTCTTCATATTCCTAAACTGTCCATCTCTTCCGAAAAACTGCAAATTTTAATCTGAAGTCATGGCAGCGATGCATTCACTATTTATCACAAATTATAAGAAAGATTATAACATTTTTATTTTCTAGTGGTCTTTATTACTTATTTATTTCTCCACATGGAGAAAACGTGTATCTACATCAGTTTGTTAAATTTTTAATTTGCGTCCTATTAGGCAACAGGGACTGAGTAGAATTGAGCTCTGGCTGTGGGAATGAAATTACAAGATTTGTTGGGGTTGACAGGAACTTGATGGAAATAAACAGGCAATGAAAAGCACATGGGTATGAAAAGCAGAACAAACATGGAATTTCCACTCAAGTCCACTTTGATTCAACCTAACCCCAAGAAATGGCACATTAAGACAATGGAAGGGCTGAGGAATGAAACATACTATATGAAAGCCTCAGCCAGCAATCCTTTTAGGAAACCCGGTAGCTAGAGTCTGCATATAGGAATGACATAGATCCACTGAATACTACACTGCACTGACATCAGTTTGATGGAAGGCACCCACCCCTATGGCAATCCTGCCAATTCTACAGAAATCTATGTAGTGATGCTGGCTGGGCCAGTGTTAGGACTGATTCATGTTTACAAGTCATTGTTTGGCTCTTGTCAGAAATTTGAGTGTAAACAAGGAAGAAGAAATGCTTCCAAAATCTCTAGTTTTCTCCAGCACTTTTACATTTCTGTATTTAGAAAAAGTAAGTCAGCCATGCTTGTACAAACAACTGCTATCAGGCTAACTGTCCACCAAAAAGGTCACGAGGTGAATGGGAGAGGTGTTTAGAAATTTAAAATTTCTGTTGATGTTTTTGGACCCAAATGGAGGTTGTGAACTTACCCAGGACATTGAGGTCAACGGAGTCCTGTAATCTTTCTCTTCGAACTGTCTCATCTCCTTTGACTTTCAACTTCCATGAGGCTGAATTGAGTGGACTGAAGGAACAGGAGGCAGAAAGGTCAATTCCTTCTGTGCTCTCCTCTGTCTGATTATGGCTGTGAATGAGGGATGTTCATCAATCAATATGTCAATCAAACTACTCAGGCAAGCAGATACTGAACCATCAAACCAAACAATGAACAATTCAAGCACGAATGTATTGAACCAACAAACCAAATAACCTACATATCAAGCAAGTCACCAAATATGCTGAAAAAAACAACAACAATTCACTACCCACCCACAGTGATCAGTCAGTAAACTGTCATCACAGAACATTCATTTCTCACACTGCTCTGACAAAACAACCTGACTTCCCAACACTGACAATTTTTACTGTCACATAAAATATCATTCTCCCCAAAAGGCACATACAGACATTTCAAATTTAGCCTTCATCACCCAGTTCTTCACATTAGATCAGCAATTCTAAATTTTCTTCGTTAGTAATGAGACTTATTGTAGATCTGCTGTAAGAAACAAATCTATTTATCATAAAAGGGCGGAGTTATGTAACCATAGTTTTAATTTCGAATGCACCATAAAATGCCCCAAACTCTGATACTGAATCAAGTCTGAAGATTGTCAGTGATGTTTTGTTCCAGATCTCCCAATCTGTGGTGAGCCATGCACTCTTTGCACTAATCTCAGTGGCAAATAATAATAATAATAATAATATATTGCATTTATATAGCGCCCAACCCCGTCGATGACAAGCTCTGGGCGCTTTAACAAACTCTTACACACACACACACACACGCATACACAAAAGAAATTCAATATACAGACAAACAAACAAACAAACGAACATACAGACATAAATAAAAAGACCCAACTACGATATTGGTGATGGGGAAATTAGTCCTAGCCCTGTGGACCAAAATTAAGTTTTACCTTCCCCGGGTCTGCGCCTGACCATCTACTGATAAACATCAGGCACACATCGACTTTTATATAATTATTTCATGAAGCGGACATGAAATAAAAGTCCTTAATGGTATTCATCCACCAACCGGCTACAGACCAATAACTCAACTTACCACTGTCCAATTAACGCTCTGATCAAGCTGGTCTTCCCAACCCCCTCCTGCCCCACCAACATCAGCCGCGTACGATAGACGGGTTGTGTGCCACACATACAGGCTTGCTCGTAAGCGTCTACTGCCTGTGGGCCTCGGGCCAAGATCTCTCTGGGTACATCATCTGGAAATCAGAAACAAAAATGGTAAAGTTTTCTTGTTTTTTAAAAAAAATAAATGAACAAGTTTTCTAAAGCTTCAGGCAGGACTGTGTGTTGGCACTCCACTCCACTGTTGCGGAATCGCTAGACGTTAACGTAACATCCAAGCTGTTCGTCGGTCAGCTGTTGAGAACCTCGATAAAACTAGTCTTTGAAGCTGCTGTATGGGGACAGTGGTCCAATTTCAAGGGCAAACAGAAAGAATACTGAATTGTCCCACAGGAAAGTCCCACCAGAATGCTCTGACTATGATAATATCTCATGACTAAATAATTATGACGGCCCTGAGCGGCACTGACAGTCATGTACAAAATTAATCATCCTTTTTCGCACAACCTGCAGAGAACGAAATTCCATATTTAATACTTAATAAGGAAAGTATCATTAATTTAATCTCTCGCATACGAGGTAAATTCTAGAAAAACAGCTTCAGGCTAAAATCCGGAGGCTTGTCAGTGGATTCAGAGATCTATAATTCCGGATTCAAATACGGCTATTTCCATTAATCTATGCCCAGGTTTATTCCTGGCCTTCCTGGAGCAATCTTTGCGATGTTTATCATTGGTGAGCATGGACCGGGCAGATAATCATAAGCTATACCGGGAGTCTGACTACTCATGATTCTCTCTACTTGATCACCTGAGGGAAGCCAGGGTAATCAATATTGGAAACTGTACTTCACTGCTAACATTATGAGAAATTTCAAAAAAAGAAAAAACATGGCATTAGGCAGGCAGGGGTAAAAGAAACCATCTCTTCGAGCTTCATCAATATTCCCGCGGGGGTAATTTGACACAGTCACGCAGTCAGTTCAGCACTAATGGTGGTGGATGTAGCAGTAGATACGATAGAGATGGTGGTGGTTCAGGTGGAGACGAGACGATGATTATGGTATTGGTCATAGCGGATAAATGGAACGTAATGATGGTACAGCCGCAGGCAGAAGGTATGGCGTTTGAGAGAAAGAGAGGCAGAGAAAGACCGTGAGAGAGAGGTGAGAGGGAAAGAGAGAGAGAGGGGGCAGAGAGAGAAAGAGAACGAGAGAGCCAGAGACAGACAGAGAGCGACAGACAGACAGACAGACAGAGAAAGACCGAGAGAGAGCAGAAAGAAACAAACAGAGGGAGACAGAGCAACAGAGAGTGAGTGAGCGAGAGAGAGAGAGAGAGAGAGAGAGACAGAGACAGAGACACATACACACAGAGACAGAGACAGAGACAGAGAGAGAGACAGAGAGAGAGACACACACACACAGAGAGAGAGAGAGACACATACACAGAGAGAGAGAGAGAGAGAGAGAGAGAGAGAGACACATACAGAGAGAGAGAGAGAGAGAGAGAGAGAGAGAGAGAATATGCACATGGTGATCACAGCCGTGAAAGGGGTGGCGAAGCAAAACAACGCCGGAAATACCCGCAATAAAGGGTCAAGTAATGGAAAAACATAGTATCTGCAGAAGCAGATGTTGAACTGTAAGAGTAAATGATACTATACTGGCAACGATATTGGCAGTTCCTTACTATCACTATTTGTATTATAGTTACCACTTTACTCTTGCAATACAATTCGAGGCAGTTATACAATGAGTGATAGTTGGAATGCTTGCTGTGGGTGAATTTGCGTTTACATTAACAGGTTGACCGACTGAAATAGAGAGTAGGAATTATAGAAAACATTCCAACAGATCCCCACACAAAACCCTCCACGGCCCAACCACCTCCCTGTAAGCCTTTATAAACAGCAAAATCGGCCATGTCCCAATATGTCCCGATGTGACATTCGCAGTTCATATCATTAGGGACCGTTCACATATTATGTCATCACATAAGTTGGGGGGGGGGGGGTATCTTGAATGATGTCAAGTGATGACATGGGGGGGGGGGGTGGTGTTGAGTCCAAAGAAGATCAAATTCATATTTTTATTATAATACCTGCCAATAAAATAACTAATTAATTAATGATCCAATACCTTGAGTGACTACTATTACTACTCAATATTTGTTAAACTGCTAAACCTACCACAGAGTCAACACTGCATCATGTCTGATTTTGGTTATTCTAAGTTTAGTATAATTTTGGTTCTATCTTTGCATAATTTCAGAGAGTCAGATCAATGTTATCTTATAATTTGGGGGGGGGGTGGGGGGGGGCAGCGTAGCGCAGTGGTTAGCCCGTCGAATTTGTAATCCGGTGGTTGCGAGTTCGTACCTGTCCTCTGTAGTTGCTATGGGAAAACAATTTACCTTTAACTTCCTCAGTCCACCCATCTGTAAAACCGGTACCTGACATATAGGTAGTGGAAAGATCTTGTCAGTTTGCTAACAGGCAGCTTCTCTGTATGCTCTTTGTGAGTTGAGATGGTATTAAATGGTTGAATCAGCCTGTCAGGGACACCTGAGCATTAGTGGAAATTAAGCGATATATATAAAAGCTCTTATTGATTTTATTTTATTTATAATCTGTTAGTTTGAATTAAAATAAATAGCAAACAGCTCTATACAGGTATTTTTAGCCGTTATTTGTCAAGTTTTGATTACGTCATCAAACGGGAGTGGGGGATAGCCATTTGATGACATGTGATGATAAGGGGGGGGGGGTCAAAATTAGACAATTTTTGATGACATAATATGTGAACGGTCCCTTATCATCATTATTTGTCCTTAGGTGAGGGAAAGGGGTGACTGGCCATGGGTGGAGAGAGAGAGAGAGAGAGTGAGAGAGAGAGAGAGAGAGAGAGAGAGAGAGAGAGAGAAGGGGGGAGGGGGAGGTTGGCAGTGTCACACCTGGTAGTTTGGTCAAGTATGATTTTGTCCTAGGGGTAGGGGTTCCTCGAGAAAGTTTTGATCTTACATCCTTTGTCCAAAATCCGATAAAGCAGACATCGCCGGTGACAGGCAGCGGTGTCATTTTCGTCTATGTTTGAAGACCAAATGCCAAGCAGTTTGACTGTAGTGAACACACTACTTGTAAATGAAATCGCTCGACGGCACCATTTCCACTTTCACGCTCCAAGACGTTCGCTGTCACTAAGACACTGCTGGTGGCTTCCTGGACAAGCAAAGCCGCCCACCATAATAAGTCGGTTTTTAGACCCATAATGCCAGAAATTAAAATATATCACAATCAATCGTCTTGTGATGTTCTTGAAAGAAATGAAACTGAATCAAACACGGCGGAACTATTAACCTGCTGTACCCGAAGCATACAAAACTTTTGCTGGGAGTGCCTGTGGGTGCCTGGATAAATGGGCATTAATTTGCTCACCTGCCTGTCTGCCTGGCCCCGCTCTCATGAGTATCAGTGCGTTTACAGGTATAATAAACACGTATGTGTGTGGGGGAATGATAAGCTCTCCCAATCCTGCAAGTTTTCTGTCAATGAATGTACAGATTCTGCGGGTCAAAATACTCATTTTATTCAATTTACCTAAGTAAATCGAATTTGAGTCCGAGTTTGGAGAAAGCAAGACGATTCGATAACGCTCACATTGTGATAGAAAAAGAAAACACAAGACAATAATTATAATAAATCGATAGGACAGCAGAAGACCCTACCTGAAGTTCCCCTCAACCCCACTCACATGCACACTGAGGAAAACAAAATTCGCCTAGCCATGTAAGAACATTTCAAACCGGCGTCACACTCCATTAATTGCGAAACGGAAAAACGACAATCAGAACCACAACAACCACAGAAAAGAAAGAAGAAGAAAATGGACACACGACATTTCCTCATCAAGGAGTGTTCCTGGCGACTGCCAGAGGCAAATTCCTTTTCTTTCTGAACTATCATGCAGTTGGGTAAATGAGGAAATGCAGGAGGATCCCTTGATTGCGAAATAACCAGGGTTAATCTCCAGCCTTCTCCTGTCCCTACCATAGCAAGATAATGACTACAACGCATTTAGCTCACCTCCTCCGAACAACACTGGCATTCATCCCTTGAGTGAACCTATGAAAAATAAACTATTCGTGTGAAGACAGAAGAGCCCCCCCCCCCCGGCCCCACCGGAAGAAAAAAAATCAACACTGTCGCCAGTGATACGAATTAGGAAACTGGTAATGATTGCGTGGCGTGGAAACCATTCATTCATCATGATTTGAGGACACCATCCACGGATGGAGCTGATCCACAGGCAATTGTCACAATAAGCGTATGATTATCACATGCAACGCTGGACCCACGCAACACTAGGTGGAGGCCGTACGCAATAGCCTAACAGCCGCCTTGCGTTTCCATTGCTTTCTTCGCGTTATCCTCTGTGGTCCTCGCTGACTTTCGCATGAACTAACCGTTCATCAATCAAGCTAACTATTAGTTCACACCTAGCGCTGCCAGTTCCATTTTTCCACGCAACACACGGCAGTGTCAAATGAAAACTCTGCCATCACCACTTTATCGAAATTCCGTTTAAACAGAACATTCCTTTAAACGCAGGGTTGTTCCAGGTAAATAACTCATGACGAACGCTTTAACCCTGTCCACTTCCAACTTTCAAAAAACGAAACAAAGAACCCACATACATGCCTTTGTGCATAAACCTACACACTATTCCCATTTGCAAACACTCTCACACATACAAACACACACACAATCATGCTTCCCCAGAAAACCGATAGAAAAAAAAATTACCAAAATTAATGTTGTCTGTCGTGCATATTGGCCGCGGTGATTATACTTGTGGACATGCACATTAGTTGTTCAAAGTACCAGCTTTGAAGACGACAGCTGGGTTTTCGTTTGAACTACGGACACGGCAACAGAAACGTCTTCAAGTAGTGAAATAGAATGTTTTTATGTGTACGTGAACTCTTTCTTTTTACTACTTCATGGATTTTTGACTTTTTCGTTGCCGTTTCCGTACACATAAAAACACTGCTTCGGTTGGTTCTCGGATAATACAACAGGCACTTCCTGAGCTGACCGACGTCTTCAGTAAGAAGCGAGTTACCGTCAGCGTGCGCATTCTCGAATGTCTTAATAATGATATCATCTGGGATGATTCTCCACGAGCCCAATGCCTTGAAACGACCTCTGTACTCCGCCGTCTTTAACAATAGTTGACCAAACAGGCTTGCATTTATCTGATACCTATCATCAGCTTTAACCGGTTGGTCCTCATTAACCAGTTGGTCTTCACTGGCACCGATAGAGAAAATCCAATTTTCTAGCTTAATGAGATCATTTGTTGGACCACAAACATGTCCTCGTGTCCATTAAGCCTAAGTTAATACGGGGCTGGCGGGCAATCAGAATCGAACCGCCAGTGCCGACTGCCTGAAAGATAAAACAAGAGGAAAGTTCAGTGTCTTTATAGAAGTCCCAGTTTATTCACAGCAAGAATAGAGTCCAGATCTAGCCTAACAACGCTTAAAAGATCTAGCATAACAACGCTTAAAAGATCTAGCCTAACAACGCTTAAAAGATCTAGCCTAACAACGCTTAAAAGATCTAGCCTAACAACGCTTAAAAGATCTAGCCTAACAACGCTTAAAAGATCTAGCCTAACAACGCTTAAAAGATCTAGCCTAACAACGCTTAAAAGATCTAGCCTAACAACGCTTAAAAGATCTAGCCTAACAACGCTTAAAAGATCTAGCCTAACAACGCTTAAAAGATCTAGCCTAACAACGCTTAAAAGATCTAGCCTAACAACGCTTAAAAGATCTAGCCTAACAACGCTTAAAAGATCTAGCCTAACAACGCTTAAAAGATCTAGCCTAACAACGCTTAAAAGTCGGAAAAATAAAAATAACGGGAGGAGGAGAAGGGAGAAGGGAGAAGGGAGAAGGGAGAATGTGCCAGTTTAAAATTTCTTTTAAGCGCTGGACACACAACCAAACACTGACAATGTTAGGCCAGTTTCATGTTGCTTTCATATCTCATTCTGTATCCCATATTTTCGTACATCTCCCGGTGCCGGATTTATCATGCTAGGTAGGGTGAAGCCTTGGGCCTTAAAATCTAAGGGGGGGGGGGGGAGGAGGGAGGGAAGGGGTGCTCACTGCCTTCGGCCAATCTGCGTATTATTTGTGAGACGAAAAGCGTTTTCTTTCACATTAAGATATTACAATACACTGTAGTTTCTGAACAAATCTTTAGTAATTTTCCTAGCTCTCCATTTTAGAATGCCCACCGGTGTTATCGGGTCCGAGATGGGGGTGGGGGGTGAGGGTGGGAAGGGGGGTGTGAATGACCGAGCCTCGGCACATGACAAGCTAAACCAAAAAGCGGGTGAGAAATGCAACGTGCAGAAATTTAAACACCTATCAGCATCATTGCCGGTGCTCAGAGTATTCTATCTTCCTCTTGGCGTGAAGATGGGGGGACTGGGAGGGGCCGCATAAAAAGCCGAGGGCCTCTCTTCATTTAAATCCGGCCCTGTGCATCCCTTTCACTTGCGTTATCAAGCTGGTCCACTGGTGGGATTTAAACACATGTTCTTGATATAATTTGTATAAGTCAGGGGAAGAGTGAGAGAGGGGTGGAGGTGGGTAATTTTGTTTAAATGGGGCTTACATCATTTGGTTTATGTCAGGTGATATTTAAAGTTCTTTACAATACTACCACCTCTCATGGTCACTGGCAAGAATTCAAAAACAAAAAAAACAACAAAAAAACAAATTCATACTGAACGAGAAACATGAAACCCCATCTTCTCGGGACCTAGTTATTCCTGACCTATGAGTAAACACCAGTTTCATGACATTACAGATTTTCCGCTGAAGTAACGTAACTGCTATATATGTGAGAGCCACTGTCAAGATTACGTGGATAACGTTTTAAATTTTTGATATTATCTTTTTTTTGTTCAATTGATTGAGATTTTCTGTTCGCCTGTTATCTCCATCTTTCCAGAAAATTCTCCTATCGAGTACTTTCCACTGGTGAACGAGAGACAGCTAACTATTACTGCTCATCCTTCTCTATTCTTCACGAACACACTTCATTCACTACAGCAGTGAAGAGGTGGAAACATAATTGCTATTACCAACGTCAAAACGCCAGATAAATCAGTATCCCAAACTCCTGAATGTCAGTGACACCCTAAATGTATACAAAACAGTGCACAAGTAAAATAATTATCACATGCAGCACACATACACATAAACAAATGCACAAAAAGAGGAATGGTAAATGGTGTCATCTTAAACCGTCTCCGACACTGAGATAAATTCCTAACAAACATATAATGAATGCCAACGTCAAAATGTAAGTCATCAAGGCTAACTAACCGTTATGCATAAGTATAAATTATACACAAGAAAAAAAAATGAACGTAAATGAATGTAATCTTCAGTGTCCTGCTTTTATACATGAAAGTCCAGAAGCAAGTATGCACTACTCGACTCACGTACGCTACTCGAGCGACACTCTATGTATTCTATGTATGTATCAAACACGGCTTGCGTATGACGTCAAAGTCAGCCTAGGGGCTTCTTCAGCCATTTCGTCCAGAAAACACAAGTGACGATGTATATCATTTATTTATTGCTGTAATATCGATCTTTCCATCTCATTCAGATCTTGAATTGGAATTCTTGATGACATTTTTCCTGTCCCACCCACTAAACCAGGCCACCTCTGGCATACGCAGCCGGGGGCCGCCTTATGGAAAGAGTTGTTCCATTTCTCCGTTTTCTTTACTTGAAACAGTTTTATTTTAGTCCCGTGACGCCTTCACTATAACAGTTCTCAAATTAATATCAACTTTGGCAGTAGACGAAGGCACTAAATCAAATCCAACTAAATGTCGCCCCACGGCATGACATTAGAGATAATTATGTGACATTTCAAGAAAACAGGGCAGGATTCTGGCACCATGACAAAAGTTGTCGAAACAACAAAATCCAGGAACGATATTTAGTGTTTGCCACTCATTCATTTCTTCGTAAATCTTTATAAAGTGACGTTCTAATGTGCCAACCAAATGCAGTCAGGGTCAGATCATTACGGGGAAAAAAAATCAAAATACATACCGGTGTGGCAATCGTGTACCCTACTGTGTGGTTAAACTCCCGGTATTATTATGTTAAAGAAGAATCTCCCAGTTTAAATACAACAGTATGGTTAGACCTCTTTCACCATCTGTCAGGATTAAATGATGGACAATCACATAATTATAAAGTATGAACTGCATGTCTATTATGTAATCTGCTATTTCATTGCTGAACAATTTCACAGCCACCATCACCAGAGCAGAATTAAGACACCAATAATCCAGTAACAAAGTATCTGCAACAGCAAAACGATGTACTTGAAAATACTGGTGGTGGGCAGATCCCATCGCTATCAGGACATTTCATTGCATTATATTGGGCACAACCTGATCCAGAAGGATCTCAAACAACTAGGTCGCAATCCCAGGCCCAGGCTTTTCACCATGAATCAAACTGCAACATCAGTAGCACAGGCAACAGCAACAACAACAACAACACTACAAATGATGAAAAATACTAGAAATGGATAAAATGTGGGTGCAACGGGTCTGGCTGTATTCTGTGGAGGCATGCACGGGACCAAGTCTATGATTCCTCCAAGGTCCTGCCGAAACATTAAGGGTTTCAAAGGCATAAACCACGGCAGAACAGCCAGCATTACTATTGGTGTCCTTGATATACTTCAGCAACACATCAGTACTTTGCTATGTGTGTGCTTGTGAGACTTCTGTAAGTGAATCACCAAGCTCCACAGGTTGAAGACCAGTGGTGTCCAAAGGAAAAAAAAAATCAAGGACAATGTGGAGACTCTGAAACACGATGGAAAATAAAAATGGTACTCGTCACCCTGAGTTCATTGATCAACGAGAATCAAAATTCAAAGTGCTAGAAATAGATTAAATTTGCACTTTCAGGTGGATGAGAAGAGGGTGCTAGATCGGGAAGTTGGGAGAACGCTGTGTGTGTATGGAGGGAGGCAGATGAAAGGGCAATAAGAAAGGTGGGACAGCGGAAAAACGTTACTAGTGACTCGATATGCTAGGATACTATAGGACAGATTTGAGAGAGAGAGAGAGAGAGAGAGAGAGAGAGAGGGAGAGAGGGAGAGGGAGAGGGAGAGAGAGAGGGAGAGAGAGAGGGAGAGAGAGAAAGAGAGAGAGAGGGAGAGGGAGAGAGAGAGAGAGAGAGGGGGAGGGAGAGAGAGAGAGAGAGAGAGAGAGAGAGGGAGAGAGAGAGGGAGAGGGAGAGGGAGAGAGAGAGAGAGAGAGAGAGCCAGTTTGGGTAGACAGCAGGTCAAACATGGAGAAGAAACGATTTACATTAATTCCCTTTTTCCGAGTGATAGTTAAACGATACCTGGCCATAGTTCTCAAGTGACAGATTCAAAGCAGGCACTTGAACTTCTATGTATTTTTTTTTCTGTGATGACTATCACGTTTATTCGCTTCGACTGTATGCAAAAAAAAAAAAAAAGCTTCAGACGATTTACGAGACCCCCCCCCCCCCCCCCCAGAAAAAACAACAACAAAGAACCTCAAGAGATACACCAAGTAACTCGATGTGAATTATGGGAAATAACCAGCACCGACAGTTAAGGCAGATAACTCACGTCATGACATAAATAAATAAATAATGTAGCTGCGGTGAATGACCTGAGTGAAGAACAGGATTCTGGTATCTGGGAGTATCGAGTGGACACAACTGACAGTGAATCTGATCTGGAGCTACTGTCTGCCGCTGCGCAGGCTGGACACAATACGAGCACCCCTAATGCCACATAAGACCCCAATGTCGTTGAAGGTTTGATATTTTTGCTTTAGGCGGATCACTGCAGTCAGCATTTACATCTCAGTGTTCTTGTTTCTTTATTTGTCTTTTCTTGTGTTTCTTCTGTTTTGCTTGTTTCTTGTCGTCTTCTGTCAAGTCTTCCACCCCATCTTCTTCTTCTTCTCCTGCACCTTCTTCTTTTTCACTGTTGTTGTTGCTGTTCCTTTTCTTCTTGTTAGCCCTCGAAAGAGCTGTTTGGTCTGACGAGATAGAGTCAGATATAGGTAGAGAGGAAGGAGTTCTTACTGGGATTGAATGTCGCTGACAAATACACGGGGCAAGTTAGATTAAGTGGATGTAAAGAAATCTGTTCTTTTAGGCCAACATCCTTAGGCAGAGGCCCCGTGAAACCAAAACAACTAATCCTGGCAATCACTTGCATGGCGACACAGATAAGGTGATGTGCATTCTGGCATCATTGTGGCATAAACAGGCCGAGGTCCGATGTCAACGGCTGGCACATTTCCTTGTTATAAATTCTATGATCAATTTACCCGGCCTAGTGACCCAGATCTTTCTGCCTGACCTAAGGAGGCTGGAGACACACACTAGGAGCCCTCAGACTCAATTTTAAGCAAGGTCCACAATCTGAGAACCAGTAAGAAAGATAGTATCAGTAATGCACCCTGATTTCTCATCTACTCCTTCAAATGTTTAACAATTATGATATTCAATGTTTACGTCCGTTCTTCCTTTCTTCATGTGCAACAATCTCGGAAAAAGATAAAACTATTTACGGACGTTAATTTTAATTTAATTTCCAAACCATACTGTTGTCAAATCACTATGCCGGGCAACAAAATTAGAAAAAGCAAATGTTTCGACTCCAAGAGATTCCAAAAGGCACAAACACTTACCACGCGTACAATGATCAGTAAACATATATTCTTCATCGCACAGAATACGGACTCTCTAAATCTCTTAAACACACATATTTATTGACAGCCTACTAGCTGCAGGAACTGGCATTCATATTGTGACTGTGTGAACATTCTATACTCAAGACTTAAAACTTACTCCTCTTCCAAGTTCCTCCTAACTCAAGGTTACTGTTCCAACATCCGTCTTCTTCAGACATACTCTGACATCACACGTATGTACACTGGCAACAGAAGATCAACACATAAATGTCACCAGTTGGGTGTTCGAGAAACACAACAACAGCAACAAACAAACAACCCGATAGAACATGAAAGAAATTTCCAATTTTAATCATTTCCTTTGAATATTAATGTTCTTTTCTATACTCACACCTGAACGCTCTCCCACTTCTACCAGATTTATTCATCAAAGAGATCTCTCACATCGGGTAGAATACATTTTCGATGACACAAAAAAACAACAACAGGTTGAACAACAAAATACAGCATCATCATCAGTTAACATTATCTTCCATGCCAAACATGTTTACTAATTACTGTCCAACTGATGGTTGTGTGATTCACAGGTCAGCGACCTGTCAAAGTCATGGCATGCAAATCAGGCCAAGCCCTATAAAGGACTGATGATAACGCACAGTATTTTTAAAAAGTTACTACCGGCCTTTGAATTTCTATTTCAACATTTCCTCTCACCCCCTTTCTTAAAATGTTGTTTAGAATGTGAATAATCAGACTTTTAGGACACACGCATACCCGTGACGGTGTCGAATCCATTACAGAATAAGAGAGAGTTGCAAAACTTCCATGGAGAACAAGTACATGTACATAAGCCTAAATTCCTTACAAAAAAAAAAATATCGCATGAGATGGACCAATGAAATTGTGTGTAGATTTTGGTATCATGCTGGGCGAAGACAGTTCCGATGTTGAGCTCTACTTTTTCTGTGCCGTGTTTTATACTCTACTATCCCTGGCTTTTCCCTGGCCTTATTTTGTAAAAAAGAAAAAAAGAAAAACAACAACAAAAAGTTCCTTTCTCCGGTGTCATCTTTCGGTAGTTCGGTAGCACTTTCCGGTGTAGCATTAAATTATCAAGGAGTATAAAATGATGCCCATCAATAAGCCCAGGAACGCGTGTTTTTGCGAAGCTTCGGGCGTAGACAGGGTTATTCTGCTTGTTTTATATTAAATCTATACACACGTCGTACTTGCTGGTTCAGTTCCATGGTAGCTAGCTAACCTTTCATTCACAGACAGTGTAAACCTAACATTAATGTTCAGTAATTAACGGGCGCAAATCCCGCATCGGTTGTCGCGCTCACTTGTTGGATGCCTTTGTGGAATTGAATGTTTCATTCATGAGCTACATACATCAGCTGGACTCCTGCCAAATATCCTACCTTGACACCTCGTTATAACGTACAACATCCAAAGTTAAGCTGCAACGTTTGAAAGCTCGACTCATTCTGCAGAGTTTTACTGACAACGATCATTCAGACTGCAGTTCTGGCTGCAGTTGAGAGTAGCTCTGAGTGCAGCGTCTGGAACTATGAATTCAGTGATCGTAGACCGTGAAACCGGGTGTCCGCTGGGGGATTAAGGTCACCGTGATTTGGCCACCATTAGCAAGGCGGATTATAGGACAGGCCATGGCTGTATAAAGCTGGAGTGGCAGGATGTAACTACATGGGATGGTCACCAATGAACCGAGCGAGACCGTTATCAAGTTGACACTCGGTAAAACCTACATCAAACATCAAACGCCCGGCGGCCTGCGCAATCATACATGTGTTCTTTTTTCATGTTTGTTTTTAAATCCATACGGATAAATCATACGGAGCGTCAGAAATCTGAACATTTCTATAATAAAAATCAAATAAACAAAGAGTATCACTGTGGAGACTGATACGATGGATTTACATTTACCTTATGTCTGCCTTAGGTAAAATGGGACCAATCTGACTTTTCTTTGAAGATAAGACCCATGAAACTGCAGTATTCCCCCTTCTTCCTTTCCAATAACCGAATGGAGCCCTCTCAACCAGATGCTCGGATTTCAACATAGGCTGGCCCTGTTACGTTTTTTTTTTTTTTTTGGTTTTTCTGACAAAAGTGTGTAAAGGCACACTTTATTCCTTGTGTTATAGCATCTCCCAAACATAATTATATGATGAGATATCATCTCAAAAACGTTTATGTCGCTCTGCAGGCAACTTGCTTCATTGGGCGTCTCATGCATGTGGTTATCATGACACTGGCCATATCTGTCACAGTGGTTATGGTTGCAATATAAGAAAAAGGCAAAGAAAAGATAAACACAAATACAAGAAAGACACGCCACTTGGATGAAGAACAAGAAACACCGTGGAAGAACAATAAATGATGATGATGATAGTGAGATACAGAAGATGGAAACGAAGAACGAGAGAAGACCAAAGGACATGAAAAAACGAAGAAGATGGTGATTACTAGAGAATCCACATAGGAGTAAGGTGGAAAAATCAGAAAATGCGGTGACTGTAAAAGCTGTGAAAGCTGTGAATATGAAAACAACAACAACCAAGGACAACAACAACAATAACAACAACAACAACAACAAAAAAACAACCTATCGCCGGAACATAATGTTACAGATTTGCTCTCTTGTGGGGAACTTGGCCGATGGCAAAACCATAATACTGCCACTGGGGAAATGTCAAGCATCCTCACAGCTTGTTAACATTGCTATTGGGACAAATCAACAGTGTCGGATCAATCTATCCAAGGTTATAACTCAACCACTGGCGCAAGAAAGACATTCTGCACAGCCAAAACAAACAGGGGAACAAAAGTAAGACAACAATACTGTTTTCCATAAATAACTTTCCAACTGACTCTTCACAATGTTAGAATGATGAACTCTAGGGACGCAAAATATAAACTTTTTAAGTAAAGCAAATTAAAGGTTGTAAAAATCCAGCAAAGCAAAGCAGTAATGTTCTTATCCTGACTTCAACACACATTATTATCATTATCATTATTATTAAACATAATTAATCCATGATCACAATGGGCTTTTCCTTCAAAGCACGACGGACGTCCATCGGGCACGAGAATATGAAAATGGTTACACTGGCAGAAAATTGGTAAACAGACAAAATCCGAGTTAGGATAAAAAAAAAAAAAGCTAGTCGTGAGAACAATATAAAAAAAGAACAACACCTGGAACTTGCCACAGGGAAGATTCATCTGAAAACATTGATCTCTGGCGTCGCATTTACCAGGATGCAAGCATACCTGAAAGCATGGGCAGTAACTCCATAGAAAAAAAAACCCAGAAACAATAACAGAAAGCAAAACACAATAATAGTTTTCAGATCCGGGTATTGACAAGCGCCACATCAGAGAGAACGTGATTTTCCATCTGCCCAAAGAGCATGAAATGTGGGTCTTGCGTCATAAGAACGTAAAGAAATTATTCGAAATATGGAAAATCTTTGGGTTGGATTAGTAATTAAATTCACTGTCAAGACAATCCTTAACATCTCAATTCTGTGGTTTGAACACAATAAATTCCATCAGTCAGACACACCGGGTTTCCAACTCACACTCGTCTTGCCCCTGCGAAATTCCTGAGAATGCATTCAATGAATGGTGGCATCTCCAGTGAAAGATTCGCCAGGGGACTCAAGATGCCCTTTTTTTTTTTTCTGCTATCCGACTTTTCCCCCCTCCTCCCCCCACTAAATATTTCTCATAATCCGCTCTCCGCGTGCACTGAATCAAATTTTATATTACAGTTTGATCCGTCCTCAGTGACTCACGCATAAGACGCACAGAAGATCATAATTATGCACGCATACATGCACATACATACACACTGTTCTTACTATCTCATTCATATTCTTGCTACCTCATTCACATCATGCCTTCATTTCCATAATTCTCCTTCTTCTCCCCGAAAATCCTAACCTTCCCCCCCCCCCCCTTTTGTTTCAGTCCAGAAGCACATAGACACGCCTCATAGATACATCTGGGATGGTGTAAAATCATTCGAAATTTGTCTCGCTACAGCCTAAAATCCCCTCCTAATGAAGATCTCATTAGAAAAATGTATTCAATTGGATGATAAGGCTGTGTCTCGGCTGGACAAAGAGCATGTAATTAAACACCTAAATACATCCGACAGATCGTACCGTGTTCACCCATCTGTGTCGGATTCAACTGTCTGTCTGAGTGCATGCGTGCGTGCGTGTGTGTGCGCGCCACTGCAGATCGAATGCCCATGCTCAAAACTTATAGCGCCGCGGGGCAGAGAAGAGTAACCATCATTCTTAGTCACTTCCCACAAGCCCTTCATATGATTAAAGAGCTAAATAGAAAAAGACGAATGGCGAGAAAAGGAGAAAAAAAATGCAAATGAAGGAAACCAAGAAGAAATCCGCAAGACAGCTGTCTGTCTGTCCATCTTCCTAATGAGGAATCTGACATTACTGTTCTGTCAGTCATTCAACATACGCTGGTGCCAGTGACAAAGACCATTTCTTGCATGGACAACAACGATGTACAAGCTACAACACGATCCCTTGTGGCCGGCAAAACGTAGACGGCAGGCCGTCTCTCTCAAATAAACTATTGGAAATAGGCCAGAATGACCTACCACAGTAGTCCTGGACGCCAGTTGCGGAACCTAGGTGGGTGTTTTATCACTGGGGATCACCGGGTAGTCAGAGGTGTCAAGTTAAACATGAATATTTTATTCCAAAGCGCCGGTGTGACATCCTGGAGTATCCGCCATCCTATTTTAACCCCCCTGATAATCTAGGATATCCTAGAACATCCCCCTCTACTCTAAAGTATCCCCCAGCTCGATTTCACCTTCTTTAGCAGTGGTTCTTAACCCTTTTCAGGCAATTGCCCCACAGACTCCAAATTTTCTTTCATCGCCCACTTTTCCCCCTATTTCCAGGGGAAAAAAGACAACAAACATGTTGATGATACAATATAAAGCAGAAACCATTCTTTGTCAAATGCACTAAACAAAAAAAAACAAACCTTTTCTGTTCATCAAACCCATCTAAGCATGATGTAGAAGTCGTCTATGACTGTTATGTATTTGCCCCCAAATTGCTCTTCATTGCTGGTTCCCCTAAACTCCCATATCGCCCCCATTCCTCTTTTTCGCCCACTTGTCGCCCTTTTCTTCGTTTCCTCCCCTCCCCTTCCCCCTGGAAATGAGAATCACGTCACCAGGGGGCTGATATCGCCCACTTTGAGAATCACTGTTCTAAAGTTTTACTGACATCACTGGCGGGGTTGCAGACATTCAAGGTCAGTAAGTCACACTGCCTATCCCATGAGCGAAGGCTGACAAAATGCAGTATGTGCATTGTAACATAGTAGGGAAAAACAATTGTTGCGGCGTGGACTAAAGGTATATCAATCCAGCACCCCCTTTCACATTAATTGCTGATTGTGTCCTGATGCATTGACAGAACTTCCAGGAAATGAGGCGGGGATGATAGGGAGAAGGAGGACGCACAAGAGTTTTATGCTATCATTACATAATGGAACGATAGACTTCCAAGGAGGGAAAAAAGGTGGTGTGACCCTTAGAAAGGAAAGATAGTCTCAGATGAGGCTGAAAGATGGAACATTTTTAAGGATTAAAACCAGGATGCAATTCCCTGTAATCCATAATAACTTTTTTAAAGGATCTCTTACTCAGAACACGCTAAGTCTGTAAAAAGTGTTGGATCTGGAAGGCAAAAAAATTTGGGACTAGATCTATCTGGGTACACTGGAATGGGATGGGTTGCTTGTCACTTAACAAATCTTCACCTCGACTTATATGTGTATCCCTGAATGGTCCAAGAATCTGGATTTTTTTTTTTCCCGACTGTCTCGAATCTGCATTGTCTTTGAAGGTTGATTGAATCCATTCTTAGCATTGCGGCCCTAATTAGGAAGTTTTGTCCATGAGACCCGAAAACAGGACAGTCTGTAGGTTTTGATGACTATCTCTCATGTAAACTAGAAACAGACTCTTCCTGTGGATGCTGCCATTTGCTCGGCTTTGGTGACAGACTACATGCAACATACATTAGAGGACTGATAACAAAGAAGACTGGGGACGCTGAGCCAATTACATCTTCGAACTTGGGCAGCCAGTCCTTGCAGCTGTTGAGAATATTTCTGAGATGGATGTGTGACTAAATGCAATGGAGAGGGGACAAGTCGGCTGGCTTCTCCAAATGGCAGCTCTCAGAACTGACGACAGTGATAGACTTTCCTGAAGCTGGTGGTGTAATCTTCAGTAACATCCTCCACAATGTTGCTTCGAAGGGGGAAATTCTATCAAAGTTTGTAAATCCCTCATCAGCACTAGTTTGGTTACTACTGTGTCACTATGTTTGACGTGCAATAATTAGTTCTTTAACACTCCTCTTGTCCTGTGAAGTCAACAACTTGCTACCAAAGAGTTTATATGACCTCTTTGCTTGCTACCGACTGTGCTGTACACACAGTATTTTCCATGAGGTAGTCCCTCAAAAACTTGGAAATTACACCTAAGGTGCTTTATCAAAAGATACACATTTCTGTCGAAGCATAGCCTTCTATAAGATGAGAACTTTAAGATCACAAGTGGCCGCTTAAGATTATATCTCGACTTCATTTTGTGCCAGCTTCGATTCGGTATTGTCAATTTTAGCACGCTGGTGCATTGTCCGTTCATTTTTCTCCTCACAATAAAGAATGGGTGCCCTGGTTGTCTGTTGATACTGAATACAATGTACTTTATTCTCATTGCTCCATACACAGTTCACCCCTGAAATTTAACCTCTTTAATTACTACTGAAAGCTCCAGAAAAGGGTATGGTTGATGGACTGGAGGAGAAAGATTTATACCCCTAGTCCAATTCTAAGGGTCGGCTTAAAACGCATGTTAAGTCACACTCACACTTTGTAAATGTGTATTTTTTGTGCGTGTGGCAGAGAAAGATTGTATAATAAATAGAAATGCACACGAAGAAAAGGGGGGGGGAGGGGGGGGGGAGAGAGAAAGGCTGCCCAAAGACAAAAAAAAAAAGCTGGGGGATAATTTGTAACGGGGGGATAAAATAGGATGCCTCGTACCCATTGACAAGTATCCCCCATCCTATTTTAACCCCCGGGGGATAAACTGTTATAGAGGGGGATATTCCAGAATATCCGGGGGGATAAACCAGAATATTCCAGAATATCCGGGGGTTATTCTAGGATATCCCAGAGTATCCGGGGGATATTTTGAAATATCAGGGGGGATAGATTTGGGGGGGGGGGGATACTCTGGGATACCACACCGGCGGGGTGTAAAGCCCCGGCCCTGCACTGTGCTGCATTCGCTGAATAAAACACATGGACGGGCGATTACAAACTAGGTCAACAAACAACGAAAAAGTTTCCCTGAAAATTAACTTGCCAACAAATCATGAACAAAAGTTTCCAAAATTGAAAAACACAACAAAAAAAACGACGTATGTTGAACGATTAGTCTTGTGCTGCAAGTTAAAGGAACTCCGTATTTCATAAACTTTGCCACATAAACATTGAGGACTAGAGGTAAGGTGCTCGCTTCTCATGCCAAAGGTACCGGTTTCGAATCCCCGTCGCTGCAGCCATATTGGGATTTGGGGATTTTTCTCATATTTCCCTGTCCCTATTATATGTAGGATCGAGCGTCTACTCTTCTCCGATAAGGACTACAAACTCCGGAGAGGGCCCGTGTGCACGTTACGCCTGTTAAAGATACCTTGGCAGTTGGAAATCGAGAAGAGCAAAATTAAATATAACTTATCCCTACCACCGCTCCCCCCCCCCCAAAAAAAAAACGCCGACCGGCGCTGCACTGTGGCGACCACGCGTCTGCTCTAGTTGTAACTGGGCTTCAATGACACTAAGGCAGATTTCCGAGATGGGATTAAAGGCGTATACAAAATACAAAAAGCAAAAACAAAAACACAAAAATACAAATTTTTCACAATCAGGCTTCAAGGCAAGCTCATCCATCCATTATCCATTATGTGTCAGTCAGACTATCCATAATGAAAAAAAAGGTGATAATGTGACAGCCACGGTTATGATTATCAGCTACAATGCCAGAGGACGGTGTGTCAACTGGTGGCTATGGTTAACTAGAAGAGAGATTTTATGTAACGTTGTAGTTTCCTTTCTTGTCTCCGACAAATCTGAAAGCTGCTGTTGCCATACCAGTGATGAGGACACAACTGTCAGATTCCAGATGATACCCCCCCCCCCCCCAATCCTATCAAGATCATTCACAGCAACGGTCGCTGTATTTGGTAACATCCTGGGGGCTTTACGCACATCTCAGAAAGTGACGGAATTTGTTTATTTCACTTCACATCACAAAAGTTGTGCTCTTCAATTATAGGTATGTATTTTAATTTATTTTTCTTTTAAATTTGAACAAATCTAATACTATAGCCGAAAACGTGATAACTTTGCAAATTTATTACAAAATATTTCTACCGTCTCCAGATACCAGACAGTTCCATATTACACTCTGACCCGCACATCTGGAACTCCCTGCCAAAATCATTGCGTGAAGCATCTGCCGAGTCAGAATTAAAAACTGGTCTAAAGACTCACCCTTTTAAAGAACATTCTCAACCCTTTTATTTTCTCAATTCGCTTTATTTTTGCTGTTGTACTGTTTAATTTCTGCCTTATAGTATGTTACGTGTGTGTGTATGTCTATGTATAGAATTTATGTCTCGCATGAGAGTATATGCATTAGATTGTGTTTGAGAGAGAGAGAGAGAGAGAGAGAGAGAGAGAGAGAGAGAGAGAGAGATATATAGAGGGAGAGAATCAAAAAGAGAGGGGGGGGGAGAGTGTGCATAAGTTGCAGATGGAGAGAACAAACCTTTAGGTAAATCGCCTAGAGCAAACTGTTTGGATTGGGTGCTATATAAATGAGCTTCATTATTATTCTTATTATCATATTAATGACAGATAAACATATTCTATAAACGTATGATGTCTTTGTAAACAAAATAATCAGCCAACGGGTCCCTGGTTGATTTCCATTTCAGCTCCTAGAACATTGCGCTTCTCTGAGTTTTTAATTCACTTACAATGGCCGGGGAGCATTGCATGGCGATCTCCATCTCAATTTTGGTGATGATTTGCTTCCATTCCAGCATGTCATCACTGCTCTAGGCTGATGGCACAAGTCATGTTTGACACTTCTCGGGTATTAAGAAAAAACTGTTTCTTTACCTGTCATTTAGTGACGTATGGCATTTGAAATTCTATTGGATTATCACATTTTCCTACTGGCGCATTTCTTGTTCTACAGTATTATCTGGTAGCCCTCATGGTCAGGAATGCAATGGACCATCAGTTGCCTTTTGGCATAAGTCTGAAATAGAGCAGTGACGATGCGAAACCCCAACTGCCGGTATACAAATTTTCGACAAATAGAAATATTTTTAAAGGGAATCTCTGCAGTGTTGCGATGCGGCTAAACAAATGTAGAATGGGTTATTACGTCCATCTCACTCATACACAGATCCTGTGGCCGTATGCATAATCAATGCGTGAACTAAAGTAAATACGTTGACTGGTGTTAACACGAGAAATTGTATTCATTTCTTGCGTTAACACCAGTCAACGTATTTACTTTAGTTTACGCATTGATTATGCATACGGCCACTGAAATGATATTCAGAACAATGAAATGTCCCGCCCGCATTTCTTATCTGTAGTAAGCTATTGAAAAGCCGCACCCAGAACACGTTACTGCAAGTATCGTCATGCCCTTTTAGTACGTACTCTATGTAAGTGTCAGCCTCTATCCCCAACAATCTAGCGGTCGTTATTGAGCGGACAGACTTAGCGTTTGATCTGGTACATTAGCAATTAGCGAAAGTGCAAGCTTGACGTCAGAAATTCATGATTTTCGTACTTTTGTTTTCTTAAGGACAAAAAAATTCGTATCACCGCATTGTGTTCATGTGGGCATTTCTTGATGCATCATACCAGAGGATTGGCCTGCAGCACTCATGCAAAACTTCAACGCTTGGTTTAACTGAGAAAAAAAGTGTGTCAATCACTAGATGAGGTACCCGGCATTACCCTGGATAAACCTGTATTTCCCCCCTCCTTTCTCCTCCTCTGTGATCTAGACAATCTTCCGCAATAAACCACAGCCTTGCTTCGGAACTCACGCGCAGCAGGACACTACGCACCAGCTGAACGCGCTGCGCACTGGGTAGTTGGTGCAACAGTGAACGCATCGGATGGAAGTGATGACATCACGGGCTCATGCGTTTATGAAAGGGAAAACGGGGGCAAGCAGGCAGCGACACAAAGAAAAATCTCGACTATTTTGGAACCCCCAAAGCTTCTCCGGGGTGAAAAAAAGGCATCTCAAAATTTCATGTAAATCTAAGCTGTCGAGTCAGTAGTTTTTGCGCGCGATCACACACACAATACACACACACACTTTTATTTACACACATTATACATACTCTGCTGTAAATTCTGAGAACTCATTATGTCTTGTCTCAGATGAGATAAAATTATTTTCTAAAAACTTTCTACTTTCCTTGGTATTTTCACCAGTTGGCCTGCCAAGTGTCCTCGTATTTCAAAGTTAAAATAAATTAAGTAATAAGTCACATACACTCTTGCACTAACGGTAGCCACGAGACGTTAGTTACAATACAATTAGGGGATAAGGTGGTCTTGAGGTAAGGTGCTCGCCTCTCATGCCAAGGATCCCGGGTTCAAAACTCGGCCGATGCAGGCATGTTGGAAGTTTGGGATTTTTCTCATATTTTCGGGTCCCTGATCCTATCGGGGGTAGGATCGAGTACCTAGTCGTCTCGGATAGGGACGAAAAAATTCGGAGGGCCCGTGTGCACGTTAAAGATACCTTGGCAGTTGGAAATCGAAAAGAGCAGGCCGAACAGGCCGCTGCCCGGGCAAAATTAAATAAAAATTCATCCCTACCATTCCCTACCCTCCTCCCTCACCCCCCCCCCCAAAAAAATTTTAAAAATCCGCCGACCGGCGCTGCACTGTGGCGACGACGTGCCTGCTCCAGTTATAACTCGGCTGCAATGGCACAAAGGCAAATTTCCCAAATGGGATTAAAGAGTTATACAAACAAACAATACTGACAATCGACTGATGCCAACAATAACAACATACTGTACATCCACGTTTTCCTGGTGTCAACACATTCGACTCGCATACCTCTAGTACAAGATGTAACCCTGTGTTCGGATCAATGCTTCCGGGTTAGTATCCGTTCTCCTTGCTGATCTTCCTCTTCAACGTTAAATATTAACCAGTCAGTCAGCTCCACCGGATTCACGTACAAAGGAATTGAAAGTTACTGTTACGGAGACCGGTCTACCTGGAGGGACGAACGGACCGATCGAGAGCCACCCATAAACGACACTGACAGCAGATCGCACCTGTGTAATGTGTCCTTTACTTCTGGGTACTCCACAAAAATCCTCTTTCCAAAGATCAAACAGAAACTCACGCCAGGCTTAGATGGCCGAGAAACAGAAAGGCAGACAAGGCGACAGACGGACGGATGGACAGACAGATTGACAGACACATAAACAGACAGATCGATAGAAAGACAGCCGGATAGATAGATAGATAGATAGATAGATAGATAGATAGATAGATAGATAGATAGATAGATAGATAGATAGATAGACAGATAGATAGATAGATAATCCTGTCAGCATGATCTGGCAAACGTCCTCAAATTGTGCTCCTGTCGGACAAAGCTTCTATAATAAATCATTTCATAACAGCGGGGGAAAAAAATCGATGTATTAACGTATGTGAGGACAGTGACGATAGGCGACTGGAACAGATCGTGTCCTCAAATTGCGCAGACCAGAACAAAATGTCAGGCAGGATCCTATTTCAAGAGCTCAGCATACATGCAAAGACAGCTAACAATGAAACGGTAATGGCAAAGACGGTACGTGCTGGCAATCGATACTGAAATCCTCAGTAAATTAAAATGAGCCCTAAGAATAACAACGGGGACAATGGGATTCAATGCTAATAGCCTGCACATCAGGGCTCCTGAAACTGCTCATCTTTAGACGGGTGGAGTGAAGACGGTGCACGAACAAGGACTTGTCATAATAATAATAGTTTGTGCGAATCCTCAAATGCAAGTGTACCACATCCAGAAAATGCCAACTGGTGCATGCTGTTTTATATGTTTGAAATCTTTATGAATTTATTTGTTTCCCTCTGGTAAATACATGCCATTTTTTGTTTGTTTGTTTTTTCCCGTATTCACTATGCTATTTTAAATCAGTTCTGTATCTCATAATTTGAGGCAAGGCAGTTTGAATCTGAGTTAGCGTTAAGAGAAAGCATGTCAACACGATAAGGCTACGTTTTCATGTGTCCGGAGACGGAAAAAGGAAACTGAAGCGTCAAAAATCAATCAAGTAATAAACAGAAAGAGAGTTTTCACGTGTGCAGTAATAGCGTTTCCCTATACATGAAAATATTTTTTCCCTTTCATTACATGAAGGGTTTTTGACGTTTCCGTTGCCGCTTTCGTTTCCGTGCGCATGAAAACACAGCTTAACGGTCATATTGTGCGAGGAAAATGCAAGACGACAGACAGAAAATAACGACAGGACAGAAGGAAACCCTACCAGAAGCACCCACCGCAACCACCTGCCCGGGGCAAGACAATCTATCTGGACACCAGAGCATTACGTGATGATCACGGGTCTTATGAAACATCTATGACGTGCCACAGGGCATAGCGAAGACAAAATGTGGCAACAAGAAAAAGTTGTATGTAGCAAAGCCCCGCGTAAGAAATAGTACAGAAACGATACAATAAAATGCAAAGGAAACAGGAACACACACCAAGCTTTCGGTATGTTTACCTTTGTCAAGGGGAAAATGTAACACGGTGGGAAAAATTGAACCGATAAAACAATCGAAGAAAGATTTTTTTTAAAAAGGCAGAATGTACTATTCCTTTCCGTTTTATTCTATTACGTCTTACGTGGGGATTTCCTATATATACAACTTTTTCTTTTTGTCACATTAATATTTGCCTTTGCTTCAAGCCTTCCTGCGACCCCACAGACTTTCTGTGGTTTGTATAATAATAAAGGGCATGTCTAACTGAGGAGGGCTTACAGCAGCTGTATAAATCGGAAAAACCCTCGCTACACAGGAAAAACGAAAAGTAAAAAAAAATAATCTAATGCTGAGCTTGCTGGCACCAACGGCCACGTTTGATATGCAGTGCCTGGAAATCTTCCTGAATTATAATCACCTTAAACTTCCATGGGCATTTTCTTAATCATAATATTGTTATATAATAAACAGCACCCAGAGAAGGCCCATTATCCATATCCTTATCACGGTAAGAAAAACACACACGTCTCTCTTTCGCTGTTGCATACTTTTCATTATAGTATAGTAATAATAATCAAATACATGGAACTGACGGTGCTGTGTTTTTACGTCTCGGTCGTGTTTTTTTACATAATTACATTTGAGCAATTTCATGAATGTAAACACCAGAAGACAGTTTTAATCTCTTGTGATATCACATCATCATAATCATACATACAGTATCTGTATCTACAGAGAGAGGGATAAGGATGGACGGACAGTCGGGTGGCCGGAGAGACAGACAGGCAGACAAACAGATAGATAGATCGATAGATTACTATATCCAAAATACATTAAATGCCCCATAAACTTCGTTACTGGCAGCACTATCACCTTTTTCCCAATTCTCTTATCCCGAAGAGTTCATAGAACTGAATGGTTGGAAAATAGGCGTTCGAGCGCATTTACCTTTGTGACATTTGACGCTTGCGACCTTTCAAACCTACGCTTTGCCAAGGCTTGAGTAGCAATTTATATGGTGATTATTTGCTTTGAAGTTCGTTCCAGTGTAAACACGGTAAAACACTCTGCCGGTAAAGGACGGAAGAGCGTTGCCCATTCAAAATAAACACATTTAGATAATTGAGCTTTAGCGATGACACCGTATTCCATTTCACGGAGAAAAGCAGTTCATTACAATGAATTTCTCTTGCAATACACAATCTGAGCCCCAAACAGGGTCCGGGTGAATCCATACTGCAACACATGCCGTCTGAAACCATGTGTTCAGCACCAGGAAAAGTGAAAACATCGGCACTTTTAGAATATGCTCAAAACTGAATTGTTTAGGACTGTTTTCATTGAAACTGAATGATGTCCCCTTTTTGGTCTCAAAGGTTTGAGGATGAGAGTAAATCAAGACACGTGTTTGTTAATGTGCGTGAGTGAGAACATGATGAATTGATTTTATGTCAATCCCGTTTTTAATTTTAGTTCGGCGCCTCAGAATACATCATTTTTTGTGGATTTGAGAGCTATAGAAGTTAATTACTACATTGCATTACATCACATTACATTACAAGGAACAAGGTTCGCATTCTACGTTTTTTTTTATTTAAGGCAACATTTTCTCTGTTCAGCTTTGCACTAAGACTGGGATCCCTCAACAACAGCTTTTTGAAGTTTTCACCACGAGGTTAGTCTAGGATATCTCTGGTTTTCACCCATGCACACAGTCAGCTACTGGTGCTCTGTATTTGACTCATTCATTACTTAGAAACGTTTTTGGGAAAAACGAAGATCTTTCAGGCATAAACCACTAAAAAAAAAATCCGATCAAAAGACTCAATGGACGCTGACCCCCCCCCCCCCCCCTTTTTTTTCCTTCTTCTTTCCAAGCCACATTAGCAGTCACATAAATGAATCTGGAAAAAGGATGGGGGAGGTGGAGGGAGGGGGGTGGTGGTGGTGGTAATGAAACTATAGACAAAATATACATGTACCCGTGTTATGTTTCCAACTCTAAAAGGATGTCCTCCCACCCCAATTTTCATGCTCTGAGCTGTGAACGCCCCCCCCCTCACCCCCCCCCCCAATACCTTCATTGTTACTCTGCTACTCGATCTCAGTTAGAAATAGACCGGAAGTTCATCAGTTGCTAATTCATTGATCGAAGTCTTACCACACATCGCGAGTGACGTCACCAGGCTGGCAAACACATTGTTTTTCACCAAGCATGCAGAGCTCAGGTAGCCTAGTGGGCAACAGAATAATACACATCAAAGCAAACTGAGAAAGATACAGGAGACCGTTTTTGACCCCCCGCAATACGCCTCAACAAGACGTTATAGCCAGACGTGTGCCATATAAAACTAAGGTTCCATGTATTTGTATTTTTTGTATTTGTATTTGTATAACTCTTTAATCCCATTTGGGAAATTTGCCTTTGTGCCATTGCAGCCCAGTTACAACTGGAGCGGGCACGTCGTCGCCACAGTGCAGCGCCGGTTGGCGGTTCTTTTTAAAAAAAAAATTTTTTTTTGGGGGGGGGGGGAGAATGAGGGAGGGGGAGGGAATGGTAGGGATGAATTTTATTTAATTTTGCCCGGGCGGCCTGTTCGGCCTGCTCTTTACGATTTCCAACTGCCAAGGTATCTTTAACGTGCGCAACATGCACACAGGCCCTCCGAATTTATTCGTCCTTATCCGAGAAGACTAGGTACTCGATCCTACCCCTCAATAGGATCAGGGACACGAAAATATGAGAAAAATCCCAAACTTCCAACATGCCTGCACCGGCCGGGTTTTGAACCCGGGACCCTTGGCATGAGAGGCGAGCACCTTGCCTCTAGACCACCTTGTCATGTTACTTCTTGAAAAATAAGCCTGTAAAAGTGTAATTGGGTTCTTTTCTGTTGAATTTAATTACGCCTTATATGACTCTATGTACCATGTATGTGCTCTTAACCGGTCTGTGGACGGGAATTTCAATCAGATAATAAAGTGCTTCTTATCTTATCTTATCATTGGCTACATTTGCTAGCACTTTCACCGATTCATCAACAGCAAAAAATCATCGTGTTTACTACGTGATCATCAGGAATTTATATTCGGCTCACATTCTCACTCTGTGTATTTGTTTATTCCCTCAAATATGTGGCCATCTCTGGATTTACACCAGTGGTTCTCAACGTCGGCAATATTGCCCCCCCCCCCCAACTCCCGGAGGCGATTTGATTTCCGGGGGGGGGGGCGAAACAGAGAAATAGACGACAAGGGGGTGGCAACGATGAAAGGGAGGGGGGGGGCGATATGGGAGGGCGCGGGGAAGAATGGAGCACGAATTTGGGGGCAAATACAGGGCAGCCACTGACCTGATCAACAACATGCGTAGACGGGTTTTATGAACAGGAAAGGTTTGACTTTTTTTTAGTGCATTTGATAAAGAATGCGTTCCGTTTTATAATCACATAAAATGTCATAATTAAACCTAGAGACACTTGACGTCCTGATTTGTGTGCAGTCTGTCTTCTTGTGAAATGTATTCATTAGGTCTGATTATGGATTATTTTGGGGGCGGGGGGGGGGAAGGGGGTGGCGAGGCGTGAGATGGGGGCGATGACAGAACATTTGAGGCATAAGGGCGCCATTGCCGGAAAAAGGTTGAGAACCACTGATCTACACTAATTAAACTTTTAATGCAGGTTCCCTTCGGTCTGAAGTGGTGCTTTTTCAACTATTGGTGCAGTCAGGCCTCAGCCATCCCTCCCCTCCCTCCTGAAATAAAATCATTCCCTTTGCTGGAGACCTATATTTGAGAGAACCAATCGATAAAAAAGTGATCGCTGTCATTCGGTCGTCTCCCCTCATCAATGCTTACAATTCAGATGTAGCACTCAATCTACTGACAAAAAATGGATGGCGCCATGGCCACCGAAGTTTATAAACTTTTCTCTTCGACTAATCTCAGAGTACAGACACTGTTCTTTTTGCTGCTGGAATGATTGTTAGGATCCAGGCATGACAACTTCGGTGTCTCCAAGGATGACGCAGCGGACGTCGGGGTGTCTAGCAAGTTCATAAACTCGGAGGTCATGGCTAATCACAACAAATACTGCTCGTGAGCTTGGGGGACGAAATTCAATAAAATGGATGCTCGAGTCCAGGCATGAAAACTTACACTCTCAATGGGTGAACCAGCGGGGGCACGGGGTTATTTTGTGAGTTTACAAACTCGCGAGCCGGAGCTTATCACAACCAATACTTTTCATGAGCATGGGGAGAAATTTAATAATTCCAGATTTATTTTTATTTTTTTTAAGTAGGGGATGGGGAAAAAACAACAAAAACACAAATACAATAGTTATTTATTAAATGAACAATTAAAAAATAAATCTTTAGGCAGTATGAATGTTCAGAACGTTTATGTATACAATAAATTTCGGGCTATGCACATCCGTCGATTTGATCAGTTGACTAGCTTTATGATGACGTCACCACTTTGAGTTTCAATGAGGTCCAAATACTTGGCTGGTGCGCCAAATCTCACTGAAGCCAGAGAGTATATATATAATATATAAAGAGACAGGGTTCACTATTGGTCGATTTGCACTGCGAGACACGGAAGGCTCTGCGAAACCACTGTTAGCATGGAGCGGAAAGTAGGTCGCTGCGGTAAACAACATCCGTTTGCGCATTTCCGCGGGGCGTAGGAGCTTACAAACGGTTGTAAATAGTTTCAATCAGCCCAAAATTATGAACAAACTACAGTAAACAGATATGCACACCATCTTTGGTGAAGAAGGTCTTCTTCAATTTCTTGCTTACCGCAGCGACCTAGTTTCGCGATTTGGCGGAAGCGAACCCTCTCTATACATCTATACTCTCTGCTGAAGCTCAGTGTCGTGACGTCACCATCCAACTGACTGACCGATCAAAATCGGCTAGTGCGCGCCAGGCCTAAGTTATTTCAAACTTTTCGCTCCAAATCCCAAGTCTGGAGATTGTACCCGCCCTTCTCCCAACGCAAAAGAAATGAACAGAAAAGGACGGGCAGGGGGTCGGGGTATTATTGTTGTCAAACTGCAGACTTCAGGACCGTGCCGTTTTTCGACAGCTTGCCAAAGCTGCAATAACTCACAATGATAATAATAATAATAATAATAATATAAGTACATTTATATAGCGCCAATCCCCATTGAAGAGCCCTAGGCGCTTTACAGAAACAACATGTCAACCACAGAGCAGAATGGAGCTGCCTGCGAGGCGCTCAACACACTGCACTGCTTCTTTCTCTCTCCCTGTCTCGCTCACTCTCTCTCTCTATCTCAGAGCAAATTGTAACGCAGCCTGTTAGGCGCAGTTCACAACTCACAACAGTTCACAACTCACAGCAGTTCACACAACACACAACTCAAATAATATTTTGAATATTTATTAATAACAATATATATTTAATAATGAATTCTGGCAGGGGGGGGGGGGGAATTATGGATAAATTTTAATCTATTAATTTCAATTTTCAATTTTGCCCGGGCAGCGGCCTTTCGGCCTGCTCTTTACGATTTCCAACTGCCAAGGTATCTTTAACGTGCGCAACGTGCACACGGGCCCTCCGAATTTTTTCGTCCTTATCCGAGAAGACTAGGTACTCGATCCTACCCCCCAATAGGACCAGGGACTTGAAAATATGAGAAAAATCCAATTTCCAACATGCCTGCACTGCCCGGGTTTAGAACCCGGGACCCTTGGCATGAGAGGCGAGCACCTTGCCTCTAGACCACCTTGTCCCCAATATCGAGCACCCACATGCTCCAGATGGTTCCATGTATGCAGTGGTTAGAATGATACTTTCGCACATGGACACAAATTACGAATGTCTTAGAAGTTAAAACACATTTCAAGATAGACATTATCTCTACCAATTTTCGGACAAGTAGGTTCGGTATAAAAACATAAACTGTCATCTACATAATTATATGAATCTGCTTGACAGAAAGGACCCGCCCAGGTGCCAGAAATACACGAACCAGTCACTACCATTGTTAGCCTCACGCAATCTTGCACGAATGCCAAAAGTTGGAAATAAACAATTAATGAGACCGATTCCTCTCAGCTTTGCATTGATCTTACATGATTTGAAATTTCGTCAACATTGGGCAAAGTTATGTAATACTTCTGTATTCGTCTGATTAAATTATTATTCGGGATCTCTATCCTACAGCTACATTGTATAACACAGAGCATTTTGTAGCTACTATACTTACATTTGTTTGGGGCGCTCATTCCTTTGACAGTCCAACGTCCAACTCATTTCTACCATCTTTTGAAAATGCACGCTCTTCTAGTCTTTCTTTCGTGGTCTTTTCCATTACAGTACCATTACTATTTTTCAGTTAAAGAAAAAGAGCGTTAAAATGCATTGACTAGTGTGCATAATTATTTACGGGTCCACGACCAAAGGCTGGCGCTCTGCTGTACACAGCATTTTCATTCAAGTCGTGGCCACACAAATCACAGTGCAACAATCAAACTCAGACCCCGCTGGGAGTCAATAATCAATTCACAGCTCAGTCTCGACGTTTATAACGCGCACGTTCCTTTTGACATTGGATACCAAATCCCCTTTGCAGCCCCTGTCTGGTTTTCTCAAGATTTCCATTTCCTATGAGAGATCAATCAAAGTCTTAATGTAAGCCTCGTCATTGGATTTCTGGCTGAAAAATGGAACATGGGCTGCACTGTTATATTATGTTCTATTATGTAGAGGGCTGCTAATACATGTATGTAGGCAATACTATTAGGTTCCACCGTGGCATTAACCTGCTAGTCCCCAGACATTGATTGCTTATCCATACAAGTTGGCCCGCTACTAGGGGAATATAGAGATATGATTTTTAAAGTTGGGTTTCAATCACCGTGTGAAAATTGAGGCGCAGAACGAAATGTCCTGCCATGCTTTTGAATTCTACCAGAAGGAAATGCATCTTTTTTTCTTTCCGGCTCAAAATGTCGGAACATTTAAATTACTTCTGTTCACTTCACTTATGGCTCAAACTCCACGAAAGTAACAAAAAATACAGCGAACTTCAAGACCTTTGAAAATATGCCCACGTACACCTCTATGTCGTCGTACGCGTAGTATAGGCCTAATGTTTTGTGGAATTTAAGGCTCGGCAGTTAAAAAGCCTTTCGTGATTACATCAGAGGCCTTACTTCCTTAAGTTCTGAAATATGCAAAGCTGGTTTCAAGAAGACAATTAATACAAAAGCATAAGATCTTACCTGAAAATTACCTGATGGCAAATTGATAAAACTGATTTCCGAGATCTGAGAATCGGGTACCGTGTGACAAAGTTTCAAAAATCGGAACTTCATCACACGGGAACATGTTTTCCCCACCCCCAACACACACACAAAAACCCAACAGAAATGGTAACCCAGGCAAAAGTATTGCGTGTTACTGATTCACGTCCCCTATTACAAGTCGAATCTTGCAGCTCAGTGAATGCCAGAGTACATCAAAAAGTGAAAAGCAGAGACAAAAATAAGAACCGGAGCCACAGATACGTTCATCGACCAGAGAACCACTCTACTTTTGTCTCCACTGTGCCATACTGACAGTGTCACAAAGAAATTGTTATGAAATTAATGCAAATAAAACTCCGGCCCTTTCAAATGTCTTCAAATGACTTAAGTGCAAAGAGCACCATATGTCTCAACACTTCAGCAGTAACATATTAAAGTCAAACCAGGCGTTGAAAATAAAACATTTCTTTTCACTGTTATCTCTGGGTTTTGCCCACGTCATCAGTTCCAGAGTGGCAACTTTAAAGTATTTGGATGGTGGTAGGTTACATCTACCAGCTGACGTTAACCACATAAAGGAAAATGTGTCATCATGACCTAAGCCACGGAGAAAATAGCTGTGGCGATCCACAAAGTGCATTATGCTCGGTTTTGGTTATTTTAGACCCCCCCCCCCTTTCCCTGGCACACTTTTCATACGTCTGGCCTCAACACACACTCATCTCCCTCCTCCCCCCCCCCCCACCTCTGTACAAGAGTACGGCCATTAGAGTGGTGAATGTCGATAGTGAGGACCTGGTGCTTGAAAACGTTTAAATGGCATTTTTACACGGAGTATTAATTTGATTATTCCATATACGAACATAAATCAACATAATAATAATAACATGCTGAAAAAAAAGTTAACAGAACCGAAGTTCTGAAATATTTCCATAACTGAAAACCGTTTACATAACCCGACAATTTCATACGGTGACAAAGAATTCAATAAAAACAATGTTCTGAATTCAGTTCCATTCTTGAAAAGAGCACACAAGGTCTCAGCTCCCCTCCACCTCATGCATACGGTCCCATCGAAAAAAAAAAAAAAACAACCCGGTAATTTCTAACCCTTAACCGCGACTGTGAGAAAATAGCATGAAAAGACTTTAGAAGAAACAATTAATTTTAAGTAATTATTTTAAATTATGAAAATGTCACAAGTACTCCCTGACCCCAGGCTTTCAATGTTTCACCCTTCAATAACATGTATGTACTCTTTGCAGCATAGTGAAAGACACTACCTTTTCCTTCATCCACCCACTTGTCATACCAAGTCACCTATCACCATTACAATATAATAAAAATTATATATATTGTTGATATCATGCTTTCTGTATGAAACAACTGCTGTAGTCCATTTTCCATACAGAAGCTGTCGAAACGATGTAAAATTAAACATAATTATGTGACATATCCAGCCGGCAAACTACACCTGCCAATAAGTTTTACATGTCCCTCCCCAGTTCCTGCTCCTATCTCAAGGCCACTGTTTAAACAACCCACATGACCCTTGTCATTGCAAACTTTAATTTAGCAACAACCGAAACACCTGTTGCGGGTGCAATAATTGATCAATAAATGCTAATAAGAGGCTTGATGTTTACAATATTTGAGAAAGACAATAATGGACTGTACATTACTAGATAGTATTTGAACTACTTAGCTGAGAAAGATACTAAACATACACTGCATTATTTTACTCCAAGGGCGTTGAATACTGACGGAACAGCGTTACCTGAATGAAATTCTGGCACCTGTGGTAACATCTTTTTTAAGCAAAATCCAGACATTAAATTATATCAGCACCACAATGATATGCCTCGTGTTGCGCACTGTATTCAAATGAGGTTTCAGTCCGTCCTGTCAAGTGTTCAGACTGTTTTCCTGCTTGAAAAACTCATATCTACTTCATTTATGGGATCAACTGATGTTGAATTACAGACGACGGGGCCTTTTAAAAGATATCATTCAATTATCTCCAGCGGTTCAAAAGTTACACCCCTTTAAAAGTTCGTTGCAAGACTTATGCAGCCTAGTTTACATTGCATAATTATTTACTTCAATAATGTTGAATGTCCCGTTTACATGAAATGTGGCATCAGGTCAGAACAACGAAAAACATCTGTTGCTGTGTAATAATTGATCAGTACATGGTAATGAAAGGCTTATTGTTTACCATACCAGTGTAGACGGTATTTGAGAATGATGTCAGTAATACATTGCACATTTACTCCAAGAATGTTGAATGTCACAAGTTTGAATGTTAAGTCTGACCCCAACAAAACTCTGCACCTACATTTAGTTGACAATAAGAAAAGACTATACATGCATATTTTCTTGTCTTTTAAAATTGCATAGCCTTGATACTTTACTTTAAACTGTACTGGCAAAGTGTTTTGATCTGGTAAAGGGTACAGTGTCTTGATGGAAGAGACAAATATTTTGTGACATTTATGTAAAAAGATAAGATTTTACAAAACCCAAATCCTACTGACTTGGGGACATGATCTATGTCAATCCATGCTGACATTTTGCTACCATTTAGATAGTGAGACCTGGTAATGTCTCTGTCATTATGTATCAATTTAAAAACTTGCTTTTTTTTTTGCTACAGCCGAATGGACAGAGCTGTTTACTGATCACAAAGTAAGGGCGAGCACAGGACTTCATATTTTAATTTTTACACAACCTCAAACATGACTTATGAAGTCCTCAGCACAAAAATGAAAACAATGTATTCCATTCATTCAGTCACTACAACTTACCTGACTTCACAATTTTAGCACTGTTAGTATTCCCATATATGTCCAGCATAAGCCAAAGATCCTGAGTCACTGGCAGTCCAAGTAACAGGGCCCCTTTGTGTTGACCATTGATAAAAAGTTGCAGCTGGCCAAGGGAAGTTAGATAAACCATGAGGCGACATCCTTCAGTTATTAGATTTTCACTGATGGCTCTGACCCAAAATCCTTCCTGGTTAACCAAATCTGGATATGCAAATTTTGGCAATTCATCAAGGCTCAGTCTGGCAGGGTTGACTGTGGTCAGTCCGAGCCTGATTACACCACTCCATTCAGTGGTACAACCTAATTCCACACAAAACTTCTGATTGACTTTGATGGGGAGCTCAGAGAAAACAAGACCATTGCAGAAAGTATCCTTCTGTCTGACGGCAACTGTCTGACCCTCCGTCAGCTGAACAGCTGATCCGTGGGTCAGATGGAACTGCATTGGACAAGGGTTGCACACTTGAGGGTCATTTCATGAAATAACAACCACTAATATTGACATGCACACCTGCATTGCACATATCATCTGTCGCGCATTTCAATGGTAGCATCTTGCATATTTGTCGAGTCCACTTTATTTTCTCTCCTGTGCTTCATGTACTCCTAAGCTATGATCCCAGCAACACACAGAAGTGTAACATACCGATGACTAAATGACATCTGATGGGTTACGTCTTTCCTGAATGATTGTTGATAATGTGACTCTCACTCATTTAATATTCCTTTGTAGAGATGACCTAATTGAAAGAGAATTTAGAAAGACATGAACGAGTGCCTAGCAATATCTCACCTAATGCTGAGTGAATGAACTGGTAAATTTGTGTACATCTTGCATGCAGGAAAAGGAGATATTTTCAAATGCTTTAACCTTGTCACATTGCTAGGATCATGGCTCTTACATGCCTACTGTACATTTCTTCTATATAGTAGCTTACCTGTCATCGTATTTTTGGGGTGTTTTTGAAAAGTCGTATAATATAAAATCTGATAAAGCTAGAATATAATATGATATTTGGTATCACTGGAAAGCTTATTCAGAGACAAATAATCACAAAAATATGTTTACAAACACAAAAAACAACACAGTATGCCCTACAAAACCAATTAGTGTTATCCCGGGCAGTGCAGGGTATTGCGAACAGGTGTGTGGGTGACTGCACCCTGCAGGCGACAGGTGTATCGACTGGTTGTAAAAAAACCCTAACCCGAAAGGTGTGGGGTGATGTGAAAAGATTAAGACCACAAATAATTTAATTATAGTTTGCCAAAATTTTGTTAACGATTCCGTGAATGGTGAAGTGATTTAAATTGCTTTAATTGCTCCTCAATATAATATTTAATATTGTATCCATAAAACTATAATTTTTTCAATGGAAAGAAATTCTGACTTTTCCTCTCACAGAATGGTGCTAAGCAGTTGTAAGTTAGTAAAATGGGTAAAGCACGTGGTTCTGCTAGGGAAAAAAAAACATTTTTCACCCGCTGATGAAAGTCAAATTCCTTCAAATAATTCCAAGTAGTGATTGACATTCAAAATTCAGGCAGTTATCAAGTGTTTTGTTTGAGGAATTGACTCAGTTAAAAATTTTTCACCGATTTTTTTCAATTATTTTCCCAACAAAGATTGAAAGGTGAGTTTGAACTAAAAATGCTTCAAATTTTCAAATGAAGAGTTGCTATTAACCAGATATACATGGATTTTTCCAAGTGCCCCGGATATTAGAATCTTAGAAATATTGAGTAAAAATAAAAAAAGCTACCAGATTGACACACACTATGTGCATCAGAAGTGATTAACTGACTCCTTGTGAGTTGCTTGGGTCACAAATTGAGTGCCCTTCTAAGTGGCTGTAAGATTAAATCTTAGCCTCACGTAAATTATTTTATTTGAACATTACTTCCTAATTAAACACACTTAGTCATCAAAACTAGCTGATTATTACATCAATGGTGTTGTACTCTAATTGTGTAACTGGTTTTGGGATTGTTTTCCAGGAGACAAAAAAAACATCTTTTTGCGAGTTTTTTTTATATAGGACCAGATCTAGATCTAGATCTTTTTGGTCGTACTAATCAAACAAAACATGTCTTTCTGTCGTAATAAATTTTTTTAAAAAAATGCAGGTCTTTAAGCCAGTTAATCCTGTTACGCGGTTATCACACAAAGTATTGTCGGGCACTTACGCAGTTAGAGATATGCACGACTAGAGCACGACAAAATTCCGCCACAGAAATCATTACACGATCAGAACAGCCACATGCACGGTTAGAATTGTAACTATTGAAGGCTTCGAAGCTCAATTTTGCTCTTTATAGTGCGTGTAGACTTCCCATTTGAATAGATATATAGGGAACCCCCGGAAAGACGTGGTGACTATTTTTAGCTAAAAAAATGAGTTGGTCAATTTTTTCCAGTTACACGGTTAGAGCACAACACCATCGATATTTGAAGTTTAACCCTATACAGTCCAAAGCACCAAACCGAAAACTTTATTGGGTCACAGAAATATCACGACCACTTTTTAACACAGAGCAATACATTCCATGACCACGTAGGCCTACTGTTCTCTTCTCTATCAATGTGGCTTTTTACATGAGTGTAAGAAATGCCTTAGGATCACAGAGGCATGGAAACTGCAATTAAAATGTATGGCATGTATGTATATCAATCATATTACAGTGAAATTATAAATGACATGCCTCCGCTGCTGCTACCTAGAGTATAATTTGTAACATTAATAAATTATATTTATGGGCCATTCATGGACACCAATCTGCTAGGTGCAAATTGCATGGACCCCCCCCCCCCCCCCAAGTTTTTCATGCCTCAAAGTTTTAATTCTGTCAGCTTAAATATAGTATCAAAAAACTGTTTTTTACATTACAGTGAGTGTGTTTAGATAACTCTGTTTTTTTCCCTTCATTTAGGCCTATTGGTCCTTGATATTTAGCCCTAAACAGCATCATTTTAGTGTTAAAAAGGTTTCCATCTTTCACTGGTTTTAAGCATAAAATGGCCTGACAAATAGTCTGACATACTATTGAACATTAGAAGTGTGGAGAGATTTTCAGATAGACCCCTTGGCATAAAGACAGTCTTCTGAAATGCCATGCACTGTTATATATGACACTGGTTTATAGCATTGGAGTGTAGGCTGATGCTTGGTTCATGCTTGAATGAAGGTCTAATAAATGGAATCTTTCTCGTACATCATGCATCATCTAGGCCCTATTTACAAACTACATAATACAGTGCAGATCTATCCAGATCAGGTATTATCTTCAGTCTTTGCTTTTTTTCCCCCCCAGCAGAAGTATCTGATTAACTTAATTTCAGCTCGAGTCTAGATCTATTCAGTTCAGGCCTAGATATTAGTTCTAGAGTCTAGATCTAGATCTAGATCTAGATCTGTCTGAATCTTGAGTCCCATTTCAGTCTAATTGACTAGGTTTAGATCTAGCCTAAACTCTATGGTCTTTTAAATCACCTTTGGCATAACTTTCAGCAGATTTTATAATGACATTTTCATCATAAAATGTTAGTTAATCAGTAGGCCTGCATTAAGAATCTAGACTAGATCTAGATCTAGACTATCTGATATCTGCTTTGCTTGATCAAATCTCACCAGGTTTAATAATAATATAATAATGGATGGCATTTATAAAAGCGCATATCCATTGCCATTAGAAATGCTCTATGCGCTTTACAGAAGCTCTCTCACTCTCAGTCTCTCTTTCTTTCTCTCACCCTCTCTGTTTACACATGTAAATCAACAAGTAGATCTAAGCCTTTTTTGCAACTGGACCTGCAACACGATGAAAACGACACTGCAGAATAAGTGGGCACTACCGGATAAGTGCGGTCCCTATCTTGCCCACTTCATTTCCTCCTTAGTTAACGGAAGGACTTCCGAATGCGATGTTCGAGCGAAAACAATACATAGCTACCCCGGCGGCTTTCCCTGATATGTCAATCTGACTACTGCCCAGACGAACGTCGGCCTACGGCCTCGATGATACAAACTGACTAGACCCTCACGTCGTTACATTATAATACATAATTACATATCAATCTGACAATCGACTGATATAGCCTGGGTAAGTTGGGGTGGGAACAACCGAAAATGTAACGACGTGAGGGTCTAGTCAGTTTGTATCATCGAGGCCGTAGGCCGATGTTCGTCTGGGCAGTAGTCAGATTGACATATCAGGGAAAGCCGCCGGGGAAGGTCTTCCGCCCGTCCGCGCCAGTCAAGAAAACACAACTACCCCAGCCCCTTTTCGCCTGATTAGTCAATCTGACTACCGCCCATTGACACAAACTGACTAGACCCTCACGCCCCCAGGTCCATCTGACCATTCCATGTGTTGTGAGTTTAAATTGATAACAGTGACAATGTGTAACCGTGGGCTTTACTTAATAGCGGTAAAAATTATGGCGCGGACGGGCGGAAGACCTCCCGCCGCCGGGGTAGCTATGTAGCCTATTGTTTTCGCTCGAACGATGGAACGCGGGCAAGATAGGGACCGCACTTATCCGGTAGTGTTCTAATCTACCAGTACCACATGTAGATCTAGATCTAGGTCTAGTCTAGATCTAGGAAAAACAGTTTTACCTGATTCATGATTGGATTGCAGGTGAGCATTCGATAGCTCCAGAAGTCTACTTTCTTCACATTCAGCTCATTCCTTGCAGTCAGTGGCCTAATAGAAGACAGTGTCTTTCACTAAATCCCTGGCTTTCAACAGAAATCAATGTCCACTACAACACGGAACGCACAACCCCCTCGTTAGTTGGATCCAACCGACACACCGCGCAGTCTAGCACTGCTAGCCTTTTGTATAGGCAGACATGACAGTTTCTAAGGAACTGGAAGCTTTTTTATTTTTTTTGGGGTCGCTTATAACATGAACCAACAAAATTTCGCCTGAGCCTTAAATTTATAGAGTTATCCACGCTTGCTTTATAAAGGGAAAGAATCACTTAAAAGGGGTAAAGCAAACTATATTCATGTTATGTCCCTTGAATCATCGTTTCCAAATACACTGCAGCTATGACGCCCCTTTCAGTGTAGCAGCGTCAATATTCAGGTGGGTGAAGAGGAGAGAACTACTGTCCGTTCCAAAATTCATGACCATGGTAATTACCTTTTATCTTTTAAACCGTCTGTTTGATTAAAGTGAAAATCTGTAGGCCTATGCAGGTTTAGGATATCCATGAAGTTAAAAATTATTTTTTGCGCCCCTAAAAGACAAACACTTTTAAAGTTTGTCTCTTACCGCTATATAAAATACTACAGTAACATACTGAGTAGAGTGTCAAATTGTTTACAACACGGAAGTATATCCGTACAACATGTTGTATGGATATGGACAGTGCATATCCGTACAACATGTTTACCAAACAGCGCGACTGGTGAAGGTTTGCTGAAACAAAACTTTGTACGGTGTTCACGAATTTAAAGTGACAACACATGGAATAGTCAGATGGACCTGGGGGCGTGAGGGTCTAGTCAGTTTGTATCAATGGGCGGTAGTCAGATTGACTAATCAGGCGAAAAGGGGTTGGGGTAGCCATTGGTGATCGACGTACAATCAAGTATATTATTAGCGCAGATCACGCAATCTCCGAGCAGAAGCCGGATTGTTTTGCTACTAAGCCGATTCATATTTTTAAAAACTATATGCAAATTAACAAGGTCAGTAATATAGTATTCCCGTGTGTGTTCTACGTCATCGAATTGTGTGGTTTGTATGGATATGCACTGTCCATATCCGTACAACATGTTGCACGGATATTATGCGCTTCCTTACATCACTAAATTTTCTCCGTTTGTGCTGACTCACTTAAAATGAACGGAAGTCATCGATGTCGGGGACCAACACACTCTAATATTACAGTGAAATCCCTTGCGATCAGACAGTGTGCACCATGAAAACCGTGCCTTTCGTTCAATAACTTAATAAGATGTCACGCCGACGCACCAGTTGATATAAAACAGTTGAATCTTTCAGTGGGGCTTTTATTCAGTCCATTGAAACTCGTATTTTTCATTATCAATCATACTATAATTATTTCACTATTATGGCGTTGAAATACAAATTTACCACACTTTGAAGTATTGCATTGAAACTTTTCCGACATTTCACACGAGAAACAAGACGTGGCTCTCTTTATGTTGACATCAATGAACTGGACACGCTTTGGGAATTGGTCTAAAGTCTCTCAAAAGATGGTTGCAAGAATCGGACATTGCGTCCATCCCGTCGAAAAGAGGAAGAACGCAGATAGATGATTTTGATAAGGACGCTGTAGAGGCAAAGAGTTTTTTACTTTTTCGTACGTCATTTTCCGTAAAATAGCGGAGCGGAGCGGATGCTGTGGACAAGACTATTAATTATTGGTTTAAAGTGCCGAACCACGTGACAATCTCACGCCACATTACAGGCAAGTATTGTTCATATTCACAGGCTCATTGACGGGGTTCCATGTTGTCAATGCAACGGAATATTGTTGTGTCCTCATTTCGTTTTCTCTTTTCTTGTCCAAGTTCTTTATCAAATTTAGGCTCCGACTGGATTTCATGAATCAAAATTTTCACTTCATTATAATAATGTTTACTTCTATCTTCACTTTTTACCAAACAAAGTAAATATAACAGAGTAAGCAGAAGCCTGGGGGTGGGGGGGGGGGGAAAGGGTGCGGCGGTTGGAGACGGTGCATTAGGAAATGAACCAGAGAAAAACGGGATTCGAGTTTTCAGTTTGAATTCGGAGAAAGAATAATGTAAAGAGGCTGGCCCGTGATAGAGAGGGGTGGAAAGTGTTTGTTGGTGGCCTATACCCTGATCCATGGTGAGAAAGGCAATGATGATGATGATGACGTCGTCACGGAAAAAGGAAGATCACGGACAGAATAATAACAGCACGATAATTCCGGACAGACGAAGACCCACCAGACGCGTCCACACACCACCGGCAGGAAAACCAGATATTTTGAAAATAATACTATAATGCCCCTTCAGTGCCCAGGAAAATGAGAGTGAAAGAAGTAAGAAATACAAGAGAATCGGAAGGGGCTCGATCTCGCGCCCTGTGCTACAGCAGCAATGGCCCCGCCACTCACCAGTGTGTTTAGGTCTTTATTTGAGGAGGTTTCTCTGCCCGTGGCATTTACACCTGACTTTTCTTCTTTTTATTTTTGTTGTTCTGGTTACATAGTACTATGATAATAATATGCCATACAATTATATCTCTATATAATAAAGCTACAACAAAACCCCTAATAGTCCTATGGACTCGGAAACTACACAACGCACCGACCTGAAATTTGGCACAAAGAATTATGGGATAGCGAACATTGTTCCCTTCGACAAACAAAACCGTTTGTTATTTCTGAGTTAATCGGTAAATGCGGTTATAATTAAAGACTAAATTCACGAGAGCGTTTGATCCGAAATTTACGATCAATAAGGTCTTGATGTATGTTTCTAATAATAGCCCACTTCCGCCTACACATGACGTTATCACTTCTTGCGATGCGTTCACTAACAAACAAACTAACCCGTGCGCAAATTGTTGCCATTTGACGGATGCTGACGGGATGCGCAGGATGTCAACGCGCAAAGGGAGAGCAGTAAAACTTATCTAAAAACAAACAAACAAACAAAAATAAATTAAAACTAAAGGAACTTTCAAAATGAAGCAATTCCATAATAATCACCCAGAACTGAAACTAATAAATCGATTTATTCCGGGCTGGGCCGGGCAACTCAGCTAGTGTTTAAAAAAAAATGTAGGCCTAGCATTTAATTGAATCAAAGTCTTTTATTATGTAGAGTCTCCTGGACAAGGGAATGAACAGGAAAGAGTGAAAGAGGAGGAATGAAGAAAGGAAGAAATGTCCAAGGATACAACATTATGCCAGTTCCTCAACCCCCACCACCCACTGGTATACTACTAGTGCACTAAAGTGGTTAGGTCAACACTGCACGGTACCTAAGTATAGCGGCTTTGTAAACTGAAACATCCTGTTTTGTCTTACCGCTTATGGCAACAACAGTTAGTAGGTCTGCAGTGCAACTATCCTTTAGCTCCAAGGAGCTTATAATACTATAAGCTCCTTGTTTAGCTCTCAGTTCATTACTCCCAATTGCTCCAAACGATCAGATTTCAACATAGCTTCCGGGCTGGGGGTAGTGGGTTGGGGGGTGGGGGGGGGGGGGAGGTCAGGTTACCAGAGAAAACTTGCACTCTCTTTTCAAAAAGGCCACGTAGTAAGGTCGCCTAGGCCACGTGGCATGGTAATGGTAATGCATCTCTTACAGAAAAAAGGGACGCGAGAACGGCGACGAGATGGAGGAAAAAGATGATGCTGAAAACAAAAGTATTGCAAATGATGATGATGATGACGAATTGAAAGACAATCGATTCGGAAATTATTGAAGATGTGTGTACTTGTACTATTATTATATCATGTTGATTTTTAAACTGCTGTGAAGTCTATTCTTCTCTCTCATTTTTCTTTTCAAATTAAAACGTGAGGAAGGAATCGGGGATGGCGATGACAGTATGATAAGGACGATGATAAGGCAAGGTAAGGAGGCATAACAAATAGAAATTATTATAAAAAGCACAGAGAAACTGTGGGGTTGCAGCAGTGCTACAGGCAAAGTCAGTAACAAAGAGAAGAGGGGGTCAAGGAGAAGGTATGATATTATTTTACTCACCCCAAAAGAAATTACCTTGACTACAGATGCAAATTATGATCCTGAACATGAAGTGGAGCAATGCCAGGTGTGAAATATGAGCACCACGACATAACAACCCATTAGCGGCCAGTGCTCAGGTAATCCCATACATCAAAGTCATAACGATCCCCGCCGATGTACCTGAGTTTGTTTGGCATTGAAAGAAGTTTGACGGCCAAGGGCAAGAATTCTTCTGTTTACTTTGTGCTGCAAACATATTCCCCCCTGTCTCTTTCAAGCGAATTTTTTACTTTGTTGTTTTTGAAAAAAACAAAAAACGAAACTCTCAGTGACCTTGTCATCATCCTTGGCTCTGAGCATTATGTGCTGGAGAAATTACTACATGGCTGCACATTACCTGAGGGGGCTTGCTAAACCTTAACAGTATACACACTTCAGGAAATGACTCATTATTATAGCCATCATCATCATTAATACATTATCTCGCTAAAGAAACACTGTCTCAAAGAAAGACGAGACAGTCCAGGAGTTCTTTACAGAAACATGAAAGAAAATTGTTTAAGAAAATAATTTACAACAGTGTTTTGTCTGAACTTTTTTTTTCTATTGTTGTTACTTGTACATACGTAACCCAAGTGTTTTGTGCTATGGGGTAAAGCCTTTTGTGGCCCCAGACTGAGCTAGAGATCTCCTCCCGAAATGCTCCTAACATCAGTCTTAAGTAATTGTGATTAATTACTCTTTCAGATTTTCTTTTTGTTTTCCTCCTGCTTTTTGATTGAAAGGGTAGGGATTCGATAAGATTTAGGATTGAGGATAAGGACTGGGTTAGGGATTATAAGTACGTGTACGTACGCGCCCCTAGCGCAAAACGCTTGGGATACGTGTGGACTTATATCAACAGCCTTTTTGTTTTTCTCTCCCTGTCTCCTCGGCAGCGTCCGTTTCCAAGCGAAGCCGAACAATATTCGGCGAATAAGGAAACTATTATGCTGTACAGTGTACACAATTCAGCATTTTCTCTATACGCCTGCACCTGGGAACTGTCCTGTCTGAATCACTTTCTCAAACCCTGAACTTCTGGTTTACAGGCTGGGATATTATCTTCAACCCCGTTGTTTTCTATCATAATCATCACCTCCATTTATAGCTCTGCTTTTTAAAGATCTCAGTGAGTGTCAAAATCTCTTCCTGAAAAGCTGTTCATCTGATCTGTTTGAAGTATCACGTCGGGCCGAAAACTTTAACGTTTTCTTGAGAAGCTACAAGCCAGCGCTTCTGAAATTCCCGGAGCTACGGTACTTAAATGGTCTTGTCCACAGCGTCTGCTCGGCTATTTTTTTACGGAAAATGACGTATGAAAAACTCTACTTGCTTCATTAGCGGTGAGGAGCGGAGAGGAACGGATACTGCTGGCAAAAATATAGGGCCAAAGAGTGTTTTACTTTTTCATACGTCATTTTCCGTAAAAATAGCGGAGCGGATGCTGTGGGCTATTCCACGTAAGAGATTCTTTGTCTTCGCGGAACCAGGTGACAAACGGCATCTATGAGTGTGTTTGACTTCGAGCCTCCATACTGACGGATGTGCTGCGCACCGGAAATCGAAGTCTGGACTCGCACTTAAGAACTCGTACTGATTAATAGCTTACATTTTTAAAATTGTGTAATTGTTTTGTTGGTTTTATTTTCCATGATGAAAATTTAAACATGGAAAGTTTGATTTGTTACCCCCTTTCACTTGCGTTTTATTGTATCGTTTCGGTATTATTCCTTACGCGAAGCTTCGCTACCTACAACTCCCCCCCCCCCCCCCCCCATATTTTGACTATGAGTCATGTGTGTAGGAGCAATTATGGTAATTCACGATTTCTGGGTTTCTCTGAAATATCTCGTCTGACAGTAATTTTGTGGAACTTGTGTGAACCGTAGAACAAGGCTGGCCGAACACTGGGGATTCCCCGGAACCCATTTTAGGAACCGCTGATGTAGGCAAGAGCAGTGGCGGAATGTTTGACATTTCCCAAGTGGGGTGAGGAGATGGGAGTATGCAGGTGATAAACCGACTACAAAGTATCTGAAAAGTTCAGATCGCACTGATCACAAATGCAAATAATGACACAAATATCGACGTGTTACGTTTGAATGTTTAATGTGGAAATGCTCAGACCTGGCTGGAGCCTCGTCTCGCGCGTGACAACAGAGAGATCAAAGCATTTTTATTCGGTGGTTTGCACTGTTAGAATGTAACGACTGCTCCCACTGGATTTGTGTGTCTTTGAGTGTGTGTGTGTTTATGCCAATGTGCGTTTGTGTGTACGCACGTGTTTCTTCCTCCAATTTCTTTTTGCATCAAATGAAATACCTGGCGTAGTAATTTTAAAGCAGCACAGTTAATAGCATTACTTTACGTAGTAATTCAGTGTGCTTACACCCAGTTGCCCTGTTTCTTAATTATTTTTTTTTCGTTGCCTATGAGCTCAAAAGAGGCCTGAAGTGTTCACGTGGTCACGTTATCATTGGCTGACCTTTCCCGGGAGTAAATACGATTTAATTTGTAAACCATAACAAAAGCTGTTATTAGAACTTGCTGTTAGGGCTTTAGATAGGTAATATTATAAATCTTTATTTTAATCTCACTTTGTAGTCAGAAATGTTTTCCACAAGCTTTTGGGTGCTGTGAAATAATAATTATATGTGACAGAGAACGGGGTTGTTTATTATTCAACAAAGATTGGTACATTGAAATACAACAAGGCTGTAGAGAACCTAGTCAAAGTTTATGCTATTGTTAAACATTGTGAACGTGCGGCAAATATTTAAGAGCAGAATTTTAAAGTTGATCAGTGAGAGAAAAAGAGGGGGGAAAAGATTAGTGTTTGCCCGAGGACAGAAGGACAGTAGAAATCAAACAGGAATTTTAAAAAAACGAGAGTTTAGAGAGAGAGAAAGAGTTAGAGAGAGAGAGAGAGGAGAGAAAGAGAGAGAGAAAGACAGAGAGAAAAAGAGAGAAAGAGAGAGAGAAAAGGAATGAGAAAGGGAGAGATTACCAATTACTCTCTTACCGCTTCCTCAAGGAAGATGAGCAGAGGATAGAAAGACAGGAAAAGAGTGGATATCCAGAAGAAATAGGGAAATTTGGGCTTTCTCCCATCGGCCAATAGACAGCGAATCTGGCAAGTTGCTTATATGTGATGTGAAAGAATCAGATTTTCTTGGGGTGGGTGGGGGTGGGGGGGGGGGTGAGGGGTTGGTGGGGGGGGGGGGAGATTCCATGACACTAACCGCCAATTCTATAATCTGGGATCCTCATATGAAGAGAAAGATGGGAGCTGGTGGAGAGTCGATGACATTGACCACACTTTATCCTGTTTCCTCCTGAACTAGGTTGAACTTGAAACATAGAAATTTGCATTGCATAATGCATTTTGTCCCTGACTTGAGGGAGGAGGAAGACAAGAGATGATCCAGACTTGACCTTGTCCTCCCTCCCGCTGGTTCACCTCAGCGACCTTGTGTAACAAAGACAATATAAAATATCAGATGATGATCAACAGGACTAGAGTCTCACAGCTCATTCACTGTTGTATCCTTGGTGGGTTTTTCTCCACAGTCCCTCATCTGTGGACCTTGCGGTAACAAGCACCGAGCCAGAAGCTTGTTTTCATTGTTTTAAGAGTCAGCAAACAGCACCATCCAAGTGCCCTGTAGAATGCTTTCTTTTCAAATTCGACAAGCAAGACAACAAAGGGATGTCTTGTGAAACTGCAGTGGACTGGATAAAACCTCAGTGGCAGAAATGTTTACAGAAGAGTTATGAACTCGTCTGTGTTCACTGGGGTCTTCGGAGCTAGGGAGCGGAAGTCCATGGAGGGCGTTTATTCAGTAAATATCTATTTAATAATTCCTACAGACCTGGCAACCTTTGACCACTGCAAGGTGGTCCGCCAAAAACAAAAACCTTGATTTATTTCGCGAAGAATCAAAATTTGAATTGACCGGAAATAATATTAGTAGCAAATACCATGGCAAATATTGTGATTTGCGGAGGGCACACAGACAGATGAAACAGAATTTAAGAACTCAAACAAGAGTGAAGACTGCGCGAATAAAGATTTATGCCATAGTAATAATATTCAGGTGTTTCGCATGTGAAGCCTGTCTTTGACTTTGGAGCATTGCCTCGGTAATTACGCATTTAAACACTGAACAAGCCACGGCACGGCATATTCCCATTTTTTGATTTATTTATATATATATATTTTTATCTTACTTTATTTATTTCAAGAGAATAACAAAAGTGCAGCAAATGTCATCAAATTGAACATTATATAATTGTAACTCTAAGATTAAGTAAATAATATATTATATTACTCCTATCTCTTTTCCATCAGAAATATTTGCTGAAGTGGTCATAAGCTAAGTTTAATTTACAGATCACAACAAAAGATGTCGCGGGCCTTAATTAAGCTACGCACGGATTTGCAGGCTGAACCAGACAGCTAATGTTAAATTGGAGTCCCAAGGTAGAAAATCTGTACAATCAGTACCTTCAGGATGAACTTCGATCATGTCTTTTATCTTCTAGCACGTTACTGAAAATAGCATGACATTTGAGCTTTCTGGCCAGCTGTTAAAGGTTTCTGTGTCTACCAGCTCTGTGATTTCAACCTTTAACTCTAGCCTGTCTCGGGATTTTTATTCTAACTTCTCGCCGTTAATTTGATGACTTTCTGGGCCCGACGTAGAGAGCGAACGGCAATGACATAAAAAAATAACACTTCAAGATCTCTTATGCATCAAAGGTCAGATCTCCAGCCCACGCAAGTGTGGTCTGCATTTCTGCTTTACTTTCGACATGCTTGTCTTTTACATATAGTTACATGTGTAGATGTTTGCCTGTGTTGCTGCGACAGTGAGCATTAACAACTTATGTCAACGCATACTGTTATGCCATTTTACTGACCGCAGCGTCTTCGTGGCGAGATGACTATCAGTGTACAAATTTTAGAAATGTATGAGTATTTGAGGTCTTTGTTTTAAGAGGATCTGCCCCCCCCCCCCCTTGGCATTTAGACCTGGCTTTTCTTGGTGGTATTCACCTTTTCTTTTGTTTTTTCTTGTGTCTTGCCTTTCTTCTCCCTCGTCTTCTCCTTCTGCTTCTACTTCATCTTTTTCTTCTCCTATTTCACCCTTTTCTTCTTATTAGCCTTCAAAAGAGCTGTTTGGTCTAGCGCCTAAAGAGACAGCTAAAGAAAGAAAGGATTATGCGTTTCTGCGGTGCTTTGTGGGGAGTGAGGTATATTGGTTGATTTTTGTCCGTTCTTGGTTTCTAAATTTATATAAAATTGGAGGGTGTCTTGTGTGCAGAGCGTGCGAGTGATATCTGTCGCGTGCATGTAAAACATTAGTTCACACGTCAGCTTTGCACTCGCTTGAGGATGGAGAGAAGAAGTGAAGGAAGAGTAGAATGATGTCATATCCGCCCTCACTGACCTGGTCTTGGATCTCAAAGAACATCATGAGCCAGACCACTTCAGCCACATCAATGCAATACTACGTTAATTGCCTCATTAATCACACATTACATCAGAGAACACACACAGTATTTTTTGAAGTAATCCCACAATCAGCAAAACTGTACAAAAAATGGGCAGGAAGAAACCAATACACACTTGTCAACCACTTTTTGTACAAAGTCCATTTTCAGTGGTATGGAAGGGGGAGGGGGGAGGGGGTGTGATATTACTGTTATGCATCACCATGCGAGAAAGGAACACCAATCCAAGGGAAACATGAAAAAAGGCAAATTTCTTTGTGACATTCACAGCAGAGGTTACCATACTCTTTGGAACTATTCACATGCCTTTTAATTTACTGGCTTCATAGGAGAAGTGATTCTCAAACTGTGAGTCTGGAGAGCGTTCAGTGTCTGAGGGTAAGCGCGCACATGCGATCTTGCTGCATTGCAGTTGCCTTTCATTTTATTTTGTTCAACTCTCGGCGATTGGATGGTCCGGAGGTGGCAAGACATGGGCACATTACAGGGCCAACTTGAAAATGAAACTAAGACACGACTGCAAGACGACAGCAAGTTGACGTGAGCATTTAGCCTAACCGGGGCCCACATTACAGTCATGTAAAAAAACAGCAACGACAGGCCAAAAAAATAAAATTTTGAAGCAATCGCAAGAAACACCACAAACATGCAAACGCGATAAGTCATAGACACGCATACATAATGATAAAACACACACACACACGCAGGTACCTACAAACACGTTTACAAAACAGGTCTAATATTTACTTACTGCCATTGCACTAAACGTTAATATCATCATGGTGCTGACCTTTTGGCCTAAGTCATTTTTTGGACTTCTGAGATAATCGCAAAAAATTATTTATTCTTTTGCAATGCAGTCAGACTTAGACCAAAATGACTCTAGGAAAAAGTGGCCTTCATCCACATTGGGCTGAAACAACCCCAGAATCAAAATGGCCTATGTCTATGAATGAGTTAGGCCATTACAGAAAGTTTTATTTTCAGGATAATGGCTTGGCACTTTTGAATGATTTTTACATTAATAGATACACCATGGATAGGGCAATGACGTAACAGGTACATTCTGTTTTGGCCTAAGTCTGACTTAGGCGAAAAAGGTTAGCACCATGACGTATGCTAAGCCAACAATCTAAGACGGCCGTATTCTAGCACTCATTCAACTTTTACGAACACACTTGCGGGCAGACAATCAAGTAATACAGTTCACAGAAAATGTACTCGGGCATCAGTAACACTGAAATGTATCCGGGGATGACGGACACATGCAAATAAACCACACAGATGGAAGATGTCGATGCACTCGCAAATGGCATGCAGCATTCCTTCGAGATTCAAAGATCCCGCACGCGAACATCAGAGCTCAGCAGGTTCGTTTTTGTCTGTCGATGGAAAGAGCAAAAATGTGTATCAATGCTTACTCTGTATTCTTTATGAGTGTAAGTGAACAATGATTATCAGTTTGTGTTCCCTGTGCTTACAGCTGTGGGTGTAAGGAAGGATAGTTGTCATGCCTTTGTGGGCGTGTGTTTGCTTCAAATCTGTGTATTGTGATTGGGATCCCCGGAAAAAGTCAGTTATTGTATAGAAATTAGTCGTTTAATCAAGGGCTTTATCCGATGAGACAGACAAGCGGGCGGACATACAGACAGACTGCAGAGAGGGACACAGATGGACAGACGGATGGATGGATGATTAGATGAGTAAGTGAAACAGACTGGGACATAGATAGACAGATAGATAGATAGATAGATAGATAGATAGATAGATAGATAGATAGATAGATAGATAGATAGATGGATAGATAGATAGATAGATAGATAGATAGATAGATAGATAGATAGATAGATAGATAGATAGATAGATAGATAGATAGATACCAAAGGCGGGAGAGAGAGAGAGAGAGAGAGAGAGAGAGAGAGAGAGAGAAAAGAGAGAGAGAGAGAACAGTTAGATACATGCTTGAACAGAGCCACAACTAGGAGACACCATGAAGGTTATTCGCCTCCAGCTGCCTTTTAGAAGAAGACAATAACCTCTAAATGATAACATTATTCTTTTATTTTGATATGCGAGGAGACCTCAACCACCTTTACACAAGAGCTTTACACCTTACACGTCGGCCTACCACAGAGTTAGGCCAGGCCGTGGTTAGCAAGGCACAAGATTGTACACGTGAGACCAGCCAAGGTACTCACACCTGGCGAAGCATGTTGTTTTTTGACCTTCCTATCCATCGCTCCTGGTCTATGTACGTTCTGCTATCATTGACTGAAACGTGCATTCCTCGGGGATCTGGCGAGTTCTCGTCCTTGTTAATGTTCGGCCTTTTGTAACGTAAGGTGTTCACGACAAAGGGAGAGGATCGTAGCAATTGGGGGGGGGGGGGGGAGGCGCAGGGAATCATCGTCATGCCTGTTTACCTATCGTAAGCCATTTGGCTAAATTCCAGCCATGCCGTAACCTTTTTGTACTAATAGACATTTCTGACATGCTGGCCTGTCAATATGAATTCCCTCTCCCCCCGTCTCTCCGTCTCTTGTCTATATCCTAGAAGAGAAATGTTACGTCATAATTGCTGGACGTAACATGTCTTTCCCCAGGGCAAGGGGGCATCCAGACCGTAATGTTAGCTCCGGGGGTGGGGATATTGTCGAGGGGATTAATCCCAGCATGAAAAGCGTACATGGGTGAAGTGGGGGCCGTCGGGTAAGGTGGGGTGTGGTGGAGGGGGGAGGGGGCTGGGTCTGAAGAGCATATGTACGCTATTCAGTTACAGTTTAAGAGAAAATAAGTATTAGGCCAACCAAGGTTGTAGTGCCTAGTTAGTGCTCAGGAAAGCAAAGCGGGAGTGAAAGAGGGAAGAAAGAAAAATGATCAAGATGGGACTAGAACCCGCGACCTCTGCTACGGCACCCGTCGCCTTGCCAAGAAGAAAACAGATGGCTTAACCGTTCGGCCACTCCGTCTCTCAAAAAGAGACGTAGCTGAGGTCGCGGGTTCTAGTCCCATCTTGATCATTTTTCTTTCTTCCCTCTTTCACTGAGCAATAACTAGGCACTACAACCTTGGTTCGCCTAATACTTATTTTCTCTTAAACTGTTATCTTAGTGCCCGGCCTTCCCCCCCCCCCCCCGAGCTTCTGCTTACCTATATTGACTGCTATTCAGTTACAGTAGCATTAACCCCTCCGTGCAGTAGCCGATTTTGATCGCCCAACTATTAGATTGGTGACGTCACGACATTGGGTTTCCATCAGAAAAAACGTCCAGGCAAGTGGGCGAGGACTCATTGAAACTAATACGTCGTCATGTCGATATCCAACTAGGAGGCCAATCAAAATCGACTAGTGCACGCCGGGGACTGAAGGAGTTTCATTTGATTTCCCTCTTCTCTTCAACAACGAAAAAAAAAAAACAACGTTGTAGGATTATACATATTGTGTACAAATCGGAAATAGACGATTTATCCAGTGAAACAAATCAAAAGTGATTACAAAATGTCATTTAAAAATTTCAAAACGTCAAGGCGTTAGCATGGACATTCACCATTCTAATGGTCATATTAATAAGTTAATAATAAAGGTAGCGTTATGTGGGCATGCGCTCTAAGTAACAATTCAATTGGCGGGCAGGAAAAGGGGGCGAGGGATTGGGCATTGTTATAGTAATAAACAATCTTTTGTCATATCGTTATAGGCAGTAATACCTTTGTCATAATGTCAACCTATAGTATTATAAAGAACTAAACCACTGCTACCAGACAAGACACAGTCCACAATTTCATTGCCTTTATATATTATTTTGAAACAACTATTACCTCTAATTTTAACGTCCGGGATATCCCTTGAACAACAACAGCCATCACGGTGGTCCAGTGATTAGGGTACCAAAACCGAGTACGAGTGGTACCAGATTTACCTACTCCTGACGGAGTCAATCTTAAGTAACGAATTTCTCAACCACCCCCCTTTTCTCAAGGTCTGATGGGTGAGGGGATTGGGGGGGGGGGGTCCAAGCCCCGTCTTTGACATACTCGCATCAGCCTTCCTGAAGGGAAAAGGTAAAAGAAACATAAAACAATGGGACTTTTGTGACTCGAGAGCTAAAGAGCCCTCCCCCCCCCCCCCCGAAATAGCCTTAACAACAGCCTTAATTAATTATTCTTTCAGATTTTCTCTTTGTTTTCCTCCTGTTTTTTGGTTGAAAGGGTAAGGGGCAGGGTTAGGGCTTCGATAAGGTTTAGGGTTGAGGATAAGGACTGGGTTAGGGATAGGTACGTATACGTACGCGCCTCTGGCGTAAAATGCTTGGGGTACATAATTATTACGTACGAGTAACATCAGCCATAACTAAATCAAATGTACAACAATTAATTTCTATTCGTCGAGAGTAATACTGTCTATCGGAAGTTTACCAATTAATTAATTAACATCAGCAATAGTAACAACAAGAATATTACCTCCATATCAACAAGATCTCCTGTATCAAACACCTGCATCAAACAAGCCGCGCCTGCACGCTATGTGTCAGTGACCAGATTTAGCATGCTTCACCGTGGCACTAACTGGTCACTTCCTGTTTACAGCGGAAATTAGATTAAAACGCCATAAATCACACTTGTGCATTAATCAGGGTCAGCGGGTACCGGGGTTCTGTGACAGTTTCTTCCTCATTAATTAACTTTTTTAGGGATTAGATACTTTGGCAGACGGAGAAACAGACAGACAGCAGACGGAAAGAAAGAAAGACACACAGGAAAAAAAGAAAGAAAGAAAGACAGATAGATAGATAGATAGATAGATAGATAGATAGATAGATAAATAGATAGATAGATAGATAGATAGATAGATCGATAGATAGATAGATAGATAGATAGATAGATAGATAGATAGATAGATAGATAGATAGATAGATAGGGCTTGAGGGGAGAGAGAGACAGAGAGAGACAGTGATTGAGAGAGAGAGAGACAGACAGACAGACAGACAGAGAGAGAGAGAGAGAGATGAAAGAACGTACATATAGATAATTCTATATTGTATGCGATAACTAAGTATGGTTAAGCTGTGGATAAGATTACTAAATTATTGTTTATATTTTTATGCTTTAAAAACAGAACATGGGCCTTGGTGCACTGCTTGTAAGGGTGAATATCCTGGCTGCCGCATTAGCATGTTATGGGTGCGGTCCATTCCGGTGTTAATTAATTTGTAATATTTTATGACCTAGGGCAGAGCCATTCTTTGCCAATAGTGTGGGTGTTGTTGAAACCTGACCTCTAGACAGTTCCTCCTGATGGAAGGAATACACGCCTCATTAAGTCTAAATTAAAATGGATGGGCATTTAATTCGCACATTACATTTTAGTCGATATTGAAAGGTCTACAGGACGGCTTATCAGCTCTTTTCATCCCGTTTGCCCGTTGGGAACTTTTCGAAAATAAATTTACCTCCCCCCCCCCTCCCCCCCAACCCTGTTTTGTTCAGTTATTTGAGTTTACACTTCTACCATAATAAAGCAGCTGACGAAGGGGAAATTTTAAGATATTGTTTCAATATTATTATTTTAAGTTCAAATAACAGTGATAACAAGGTTATTTCACTGATTCACGACGAATAACGAACAGATACCGGCATACCAGAATCAAACATAATCAGTACAAACCAGCAAATTTACTCCAGATGGGAAACATTTATTTGGGCTACAGCGACACTGTCTTTTTGACAATAAACAATCTTTAATTAATGCTGGTAGACTCTGAGTTTATCATGCATTGGACATAGGTCCATCATAAGAAATATACATATTTGAAATAAACCTGCTGTATTAATTTGTACACTCTGCTGGATCAGAGGCACATTTTCTATTTTCTCACTCTCTTACCATAATAATAATGTTGCTGTAAAAAAAAAAAAATCAATGCTATTTCTTCAAAGGCGCGAGCGAGAGTAATTGTTGACATAGTAAAAAAATTGTATTGTTAAAATGTTCAATATCATTTTGTGTTCACTCCAATAGATGGTTCAAGTGCTTTTACTTTGATACATAGTTATTTCTGCACTTTTTATCTCTTTTACCCCGTACAATCCAAGTTCAGTCACTGAATGGTAATTGCCAAATATGTATAAATAATAATTTACTCAGACTCAGTCCTCTACGTGTTGTAAAGCATGCTAACAGTGAGTAGAAGTGACCATCGCCTGACTGTAGCTTCTGGCATGCGTTAGCATCTAGACATGATCGAGTTCTACAACTAAAACAGTATTTTTGAATTACTAGCTGAGGTCCCCGGCCCTGCACGGGTTCGTGTGTTTGATAGTGAACCATGGAGGTACTAATTATTAATAGCTCCATGTAGTGAACACATCGCAGGTAATGATAACGAAACCTTAAAATGGCGAACCATGACTCGAAATAGATCTGAATGATGGCGAAACAATAAATTTCCAATAAAAAAAACTACAGCGATTTGAGACTTGTATGCCTACCGATAGTACGTTTTTTAGGGGACATGCTGCATCAGTGCATGCTAGATCTAGCTCTCACAGACACTACTGTGATTATGAATCGAATTCCGGGGCCGGAAGTGGAAAAAGCGATTAACAAAGAAAGAGGTCATAGGTTAACGAACGTACAATTCGGATCAAACGCTCTCGCAAATTTACTGTTCCATTCTTATCGCATTAGTGGAATAACTCACGAATCCCATAAGCTTTTTTATGCCTATGTACATAGGAACACTGGTCAATATCGTACAATTGTGTGTGCCAAATTTCAGTTCAATACCTCCAGTAGTTTTTGAGTCCATAGGGAACAAAGGGGTTTTCTTACATTTTTTTTGTATAAGATGTCTCAGCCAGATAATTTTTTTTTGTTTTCTCTAAATTCACTCTATGCTGCTTATCACAAAGGTATGAGTACTCCATGCCTGCACTGCCAGCCAAAATGTGTAAGGTTTTAACGCGCTTAAGATAACTTGAAGTGGCGTCTTTTCTTTTTGTTTTTTTTAAAAATTCTGGATAAAGGGAGTAAAACTTTGCTTGGTCTATTTATCATTTGTGCAAAAATTAAGTTGTTCAAGAGTGTCCGAGCCTCAGTTATCGCTGTGTCCAGTGCATGGTGGGGAGTGGGCGGGGGGGGGGGAAGAGCAGCGGGATGTGGGGAGGGGTGGGTTGAGTGGGAAGGGAGGGTCGGGGGGAGGGGGAGGAGTGGAGCAGCGGTTCTCACAGTGGGTTCCGCAGAACCTCAGGGAGGATTCCACTGGCATTGTTCCAGGGTGCACCAAAAGTTTCAGGAAAGCGGCGTACCACATGAGATATTTTAGAGAAACTGAGAAATCGGGATTGGCCAGTCTTGCCCCAAGACGCTCTGGGGCATGTTTAGTCCACGGGTTTTTGCTACACAGAAAAACGGGGATGGGCAAACTTTGTTCACGCAGGGCCACATCAACGTCAGTCATGTTTAAAGGGGGGCCGTATTTAAAACTGAACTCTCAAGGCTCGATATTTCTTCAACAAAACTGTCAACAACTGAATCCCATAATAACTACACGCCTTATTAAGATCTACTACAGAATTACTGTCAATTAGCCTACATATTTTTAGATTTTTCTTTGCTGCATGAATTTTTTTTATAAGTAGACTGAAACAGTTCATTATAGTTAATTTAATTTATTGGAGATTAATGGAAGTGGCAAAATGCTATTTGTCAAGCTCTCTCTCGTGGGCGTGGGTTGCCATCCCCTGAAATAGAGAAATTGTCCAAAAGGTTGTATTGCTCCACAAGTTTGAGTATCGCTGGGATCGAGTGCGACTGCTGATTATTTATACAACTACCCCGAGTAGCAGGAACAAAAACAAAGTGGCACGTCCAGGCCTTGACAGTCCATCTGGAAATCATGTCAAGTAGCCTTCTTGTGATAACACCAAGCTTTTGACATGTCATTAGCCTCACGATGCCATCCGAATTATAAAAATTACTCAGGGCCAGATTAAGGCATGGGCTTTTTGGACTGAAGCCCAGGGGCCTCCGCCAGGTGAGGGCCTCCGCCAGGTGAGGGCCTCCGCCAGGTGAGGGCCTCCAGGGATTATATGAAATGATAAATATCAAAACCTTGTTTTGATTTTTATTTTGCAGGTCGATCTCCTTAAAACAAATAGTATACTGAAAATGTTGGCAGGTATTACATTCTTATAATAAAATAAAATTTGAAAAATAGGTTTTGATGATAATATTTATGAAAATAAGTAAATTCCATATTTCAAATGCGTATTTTAGATCTGAAAATATCACAACATCTCTTCCCTCTTTCGTCTAGTTGTGCTTGCAACCATCTATGCGGGCCTAATGTTGATATTATGTTGTTAACGTTGAATACACTGATTTCAAGAATCTGATATTCGTGCTTTTGTTAATTATTACTGGGACCCCACAGTATCTGTAGCCCAGGGGCCTACAAAATTGTAACCATCCCCTAAATTTCTTTGCTTAAAATGGCTAAGAGCACTGCATGACACTCTAGGTGATTATTTCGGTGACTTAAATGAATAATTATGCCAAATGACGCGGAGAGGGATACAATGTACACGTATTATCGCAGTTCCACTCATTTTTGAGCCCTTGGATTGAGATTTCAAGTGTTCCCCGACATTCCACTTGTCAGGTCTGTCAATGGTTAAGAGTTATTACCACAAACATGTACCACCTGGCAGTATTGTTTGGGCTGATCTGGCATACAGCCGTGGAGCTGCACCGACACTGAGATTGACAAGGAGAATGCCTTGAGGCCATACTTGTGTGTGCATTCCTCCAGGAAGAGCAAATGAAAACATGTAGTGGAAACGTGCACTTTTTATTGTCGTAAATTGTTACATAACTGGTCTCATATTACGTTGCTTCAGGATAGTTTTTTTTTACTGACTCCCCACCCCGCCCCCCCCCCCTCCCGCAACCATGCCCCGAATAAGACTCACGTACAACTTAGAACTTTCCAGTGTCTTAGGACGTTACAATATTATGAAGGTTACTTCTTTAGTTCTTTTTCTTTTTTTTTTTCCTTTTTAGCGACCAGTTACTAAAGACGAGTTATAATTTATATCATGCTTGACGTTATCTGTAAATAATACGTTTATGAGATAACTTTAATATTACTAGTTTATTAAAATAGGCGATATCATTTTAGCAAGAAGGCTGATGCAAGACAGTGAAAGGATTTATCATCGCTGAGTGTAAAGCATAGAGATAATATAATTGTGTAATTATAGTGTCTGTATGATGAATAGCCACGTACTAGAGCTAATCGGTTAGCAGTGATTGGAGCGTTGGACCACAGCGTAAGAGTTTCAGATTCAAATCCTACTTGGTCGAGGCCAACCCTGGATTATATCTCGAGATGCTTTTGAATTATCAAGGAGGATATTTTTATATTCTCTTCTTCGATATGGTAGTCTCAGTGTGCTATGAGGAAATGTAAAACACTAACTAAAGCAAAAAAAAAAAAAGCTCTCCAGTTATCTAGAAATGACTAATCCTCTCGTGACTAACAATTATCTATTTATCTACAGCTTCTCTGTGGGAGGTCAGTTGTTGTTTTTTTTGTATATTTGATTGCACTGAATGACTAATGTGAAGAGCTTACATTCACGTAAGATAATTGAAGACAGGTGAAAAATTAATGCTTCCTGGTTTTGTCCGTTTGCGATTACATGTTACTGAAAACTCCCTGGATTTACTGATCAGTTACATTGGTTAATTGGAGATCGAAGTTCAGGGCTTTGATCAAGGCTGACTTTTTTTTTTTTTATATAGTGTTCAAAGTTCAGCAACATAGTCCTGCATTTGTTCAGCCATCAGGCATTGCTTATATAATATGTCTGCAGTTTTGTAGTACCGTTTCATGAAATTCATTATCACAGGCACTGTTTTGCAATCTCTGTTCTCCAAAATCCCTTTGCTGATAAGGAATAATATTTTCGGACCCAGTGCCACGGTGTAGTATAGCTGGTCAAGACCGGCTACAGCTATGATAGTCCGGAATTTCTGGTACAAACAGGGTTAAACAAATACCGCCAAAACTGGGTGTCCACTAAATTATTATGGAAGTAGTGGACACAATGTTGGATCCATGAATCTTTTTGTCCACTCGACTTTTCCATCCCCATGGGGTTCAAGAAAACTTAATGGTACTCTTGTATCCGGATGTAATATAATCATTCTAAATGACCGATCGAGCGAATTCCTGAAGTAAAAGCCTTCTCTTTTTGGTTAAAACATCCCGCCAAACACAGTTCTAAGGCCGTGAGTGCTGTCAGGAAGTTTTGGGAGTCAGATGGACATTAACCTCAGGAGCCCCTGACTGAGAGGAGATCTCTTTGAAACTGTGTCATCTTCGTTTGTTTATAACCTACATGGGGCCATTTCCTGATGGCCACTCGGGAGCATTTCTTTAACAATTTATTGCCTTTGGCACAGGTCAGCGTGATGGTGATCTCTTCTTTGCTAAGATCTTTTCTCCAGTAAATGTTGTAGAGGAATCCATGGCAGAAGGCATTAGAACTATAAGCCAAATTGAATCTGCAATTCCAACTTCGCAATACAGGGGGATACAAAATTTCAAATGTATGTGGCTAAAAATATATTTAAGATATGGAATATATTTCATGTAAAAGCACCTTTTAATGCCTGTCATATAAAATTAGACCCTGTGCAGTTATTCGGTTCTTTTAATTTAAAACACACACACACAGGGAGAATCAGTGGGTTCGTTTGTTATGTTTGTTCCATTTTTAAATCTTTTGGAATTTTGTTTTGTCTTTTATTATTTTTTATTTGATTTTATTGTCGTTTGTTCTCAAGACGGGCTTTGCGACATAGGCTCACTGCCCCCCCCCCACAGTTTTTTGGGGGGGGGGGGAGGAGGGAGGAGGGCACATTTTAATCTTTTTACTTTTCTTAAATTTTCCATTACTCTTCCTGCACAGTGAATTCATCATCGGTTACTGCAGTACATGTATTCCATTATTTCACTTCGCCGCTCCAGAGTTGTAAATGTGCTCCAAAAAACATGTCCACCACCGTACAGTTTGATTACTGAAAGAAGAGTGAACGATTAATAACCAGTGATAATGATGAAAAGAACAGTCCGGAGAGAGAGCTTACCTGCCTTGAGGAAACCTTGAACCTGTCGCGTGTCCATGCTGTACTAATTTGCTTGTTATTCTTCTGGCCCTGCTCGCCTTAACAAGCCGCGGGTGAGTGCTAGTATCAGTCTGTGTGAGCATCATGTCTGGCTCCCCGTGTACTCGTTGACCAAATGGTAAGTAGCAACTCAAATCAGTGGCTGATCTGAAAGAGTCTGGTGAAGAGGAAAGGGATTTAGTCTTTATTCCTCCCCCTCCCCCCCCCCCAAAAAAAAACAACAACAACAACAACAACAAAAACAACCAAACCAACAACCCCACTTTGAACACTTTGAATATTTAAAACGAACAAACAAACGAACGACCGAAAGAACAAACGTACAAACAAACAAAAACACGTCGTTGCTAAGTTGTTCTTAAATCATAATTTTTTCTTAGAACTAACAAGTTCGATAGATTTTGATTACTTTGGATTAGACTAGCAACTACTACCATTATGAGCGAAGGTGATTTTAAAGAAAAGTATGCTTCTTAAGTGTTTGAATCTTTTTTGGAGGGGCAAAATATGGAGGAGAAATTTTAATGTCTTACGGAGTTTACGTATACTGTTAAAGAACGGCCCCTTGACTAGAACTGTGTGCCAGATTAAAGAAAAAAAAATGATCTCTGAAGTAACACATTCATATTTGTCAGGTCACTCAATTAGAGGTAAAGCAAGAGGGGGAAGGGGCTAGGGGGTAGGAGATAGCATTAGAAATAAAAATAGCAATACTTGACTCTCGTGATAAAGGAATAATGTAAAAAAAATATAAACAGATAAATAAATAAATAATAAATAAATAAATAAATGGCTGTAGGTCTTTGTGTTCGGATGATCTCTGCACTAGGCATTTGCAACTCTGAACCGCCAGGCTCTAATAAATAAATAAATAAATAACATAAATATTATGCGTGGGAAACCGATTCGACAAGAATTAAAACGGAAATCAAGAGAGGCATCATGGAATGATTTCTTTGAATTCGAATATGAGTCGTCGTCTTATAATATAATAACAAGAATGCCAAGAGCAGCACCTCAAACTGCACCAACGCATAAAGAACCCTCAGATTTTTGACTACCCAGTTCTTCCAAAAATTTCAATAGCAAACCCATATAGAAGGTCTCTGACAAAATTCTAAAGGAAAGACATCGCAAGGTCGATCCAAGACGATATTGGACACGCCATGTCGCTAGCACCAACACTGAAAATAATCGTCAGCTGTTGCCCCTCAAATGGTTTTACCAGTGACTGGCAGTGACAGCTCCTGTAAGGGACGTTAGTAAAACAAACATTTGTCCACCGGGGGTGTCCAGTGACTGAAGAGGCGCGACGGCTCGCTTGAAGGAAGATTCCAGGTCAGTGGTTCTCAAGTATCCAAGAAGAAAACTCTACTAAAATAAAATTTGGTATCTTTGTACTTGGTTGTATGAATTATTATAATAATTATGTAATCTGAATCAAAAAATATTTTCTGAAGTCCTCTCAGTGGCCAGGCATTTATCTGAAAGTTTCATTAGGGGCGATCCATACAGTGCTCATACTCGATTTTGGCAATGTTTAACCACCACCTTCCCCCATGTATAAACATAAGGCCATTAGAATTATGAGCGTCCATGATAAAACAATGATGTTGCAAAACTTGTGATTGTTTGTTTTGTAAAGTGGCATTTTGTATGGACTATGATAATTGACACTTTCACTAGAGGCAGGGGATTTTTTCCCCCCCAAACAACTTAATGTTGCAGAAACAAGTAAATAAAAGTAAACTTTTCAATTCATTGTCATAATTAAAATGCGTACGCACGTTACTCGCCCCCCCCCACCCCACCCGCTTCACCCCCCCCCCCCGGCCATGTACGCTTTTCGTACACTGAGAGTAAACCCCTGTTTAGGTCTTTATTCAGGAGAATCTCTGCTCTGGACATTAATTTTGCACATCACTTTTTTTGTTTCTCTGTAGTTCTTGTTGACATCCCCTTGGCTTTCTTAGCCCTCGAAAGGGCTCCCATTTGGGTTTAGCCGTCCCTTCTTGATGGTATACTTTCTTTCTTGCATGAGTTTTGTTTCTTGCTGCCTAGCCCTGAAAAGGGTTTCCTCTGAGCGGACGTAGGCCTACTTAATTTATTATTTTATAGATGGCTTGTTGTGCAGTGATTTCAACACGGAGGCTCACCACTGAGTGGTTTCTCACGCGCTGAGAACCCCGATCCTGGCCGGATTAATGTTCGCTTGGCCGTTTCCAGCAGTTGTAAGTTCAGTAGATGTGTTTAGAACGCCAGATTGAATTAACACAATCATGTTGAACCGATTTGGTGAGCTACAAATAGCTGTGGTTTCCGCCAAGGTCATATTTTCAAGTCCCTGGTCCTATTGGGGGGTAGGATCGAGTAGTTCTTGGAAATTGGATTTTTCTCATATTTTCAAGTCCCTGGTCCTATTAGGGGGTAGGATCGAGTACCTAGTCTTCTCGGATAAGGACGAAAAAATTCGGAGGGCCCGTGTGCACGTGGCGCACGTTAAAGATACCTTGGCAGTTGGAAATCGTAAAGAGCAGGCCGAAAGGCCGCTACCCGGGCAAAATTGAAATTAATAGATTAAAATTTATCCATATCATCTTTCCCCCCCCCCCCCCCCCGCCAGAACAAGAAATAATAAAACAAGTAAAGTGAGGTGTAAATGCCAAGGGCAGCGAACCTCCTAAAATAAAGACCTCAAATCAAGGTCTGATGAGATCAGATCTTTTTCTCAAGCACTTTGGACAGTAAAGTTGTAGTTAGTTTATCTGTCCTTCCTGGTGATTATTGGGTGGAGAAAAGAAAACCAAATTAGTCAGTCTACAAGATCATAATTTTTCTGTATTTTTCCTCCTGGCAACTGCTGTGTGGCCATCTTAAAAACATCTCGGTTCGAAAAATTAGTTTGCACCAGCCTGGGCTTGTAAAAGGTCTCAGGTTCGATTCTTGCACACGTGAAGACTGGCCCTAATTTCTCGCGATGTTTTAAGAGACAGCCATAAGGCAGCTGCCAGGAGGATATAACATAATAGTAAAATCATGATCTTGTAGACTGACTATTTTGGTTTTGTTTTCTATAATTTAATCCCTTGCTGGTCTGAGATCTTTCAGGTCTCAGGTTTTGTTCTCTGATCACACACACACAGAGACATACACACCCTCAAACATGCAAATACTCGTCTATAATTTATGAAAAAAAAGTTGACCGAAAGACACTTTGAGTTCTTGATAGGAAAACAGTTGTTAAAAAGAAATGTTACAAAACCCAATATTAGTTGTCTTGTAGACAACATCCGACCCGCTGTATTTACGGAAAAATGGTGTACGAAGAACTCTCTTTGCCTCGATAGAGATGAGAAGCGCAGCGGAACGGATGCTGTGGAGAAGTATACAGAGGCAAAGAGTGTTTTGCTTTTTCATACATCATTTTCCGTAAAAATAGCCGATGTAGTGGACAAAACCACTAGATCTACGTCTTCAGTGCTTCAGTGGGGGTGGGGGGGGGGGGTATGTTACTTGCTACACTCGTCCAAAGCTGAAATGCAACAATTCTGTTCCCCAGATCACAGTGTTGCCAGGTCACAGTTTTTCTGCAGGCGACCTGTGACTGACCCCGATCACCGGAACCTGGAGTGTTAACCCCACGTGTGTCTGCCTGACAGAAAGGTGTTAAAATACAGGGGGGGTCAGACCTGGATCGATGTGCATTACGTGCTGATGAGCAGTCAAGACGGGACAGAAGCGGGCGTCCTGCAGAGTCTTGACTGTGCATTTGCATTACAAAGAGTTGCAAAACTGCAGGGAGTAAGTCAGGAGGTTTTCCCGGTGAGGGTAGACTGGTCAGTGACAATAAAGTTAGCCCGTGGGTCAAGGATCAGGCGCGGGGGGTTAGGTGGATGGGGGCGGTGGGAGAGAATGGAATGTTTGACCGTATATTGGGAGAATAAGGTGTAATAGTTGACCATCAAGATAAAACTTAGACAGGAATACCAAGCAATAACAGCAGTATCATTTTACAATAATGCCACCCCTAATGAGTATGAATAACGGAAGTAATTAGCTTTTTGTTTATTCCCAGATGCTTGTTGAGAGCCAGGAAGAAAGGGCTGGAGAGGGGCTGTGTTTTGTCTGTCGTATAAAAATAATATGTGTGTTTTTCTGTGTGCAATTTCTGTTATTTCTTTGTGGGGGAGAGGGGGGTGAGAGTAAGAGAGAGAGGTGAGTGTGAGAATGAGAGAGAGAGAGGGTGATAGAGAGAGAGAGAGAGAAAGAGATAGAGAGAGAGAGAGAGAGAAAGAGATCGAGAGAGAGAGGGGGAGGGGGTGATAAAGTGAGAGAGGGGGAGAGAGAGGGAGAGAGAACGAAGGTGAGAACATGAGAAGGCACAACAACAAAAAAATGCCCATACAACAATATGGAAAAACATCTGAGGATTTCATCACTCTGACATGAAAATTTCCCCAACCATTCCTGAAACACTTTGCAACATCACTCTGCATCAAGAAGTTGTCGAAGTTCCGAGACTGCAGATCAGACCAGACCTTGACATTCGTCCGTGGAATTCCAGAATCTCAGTATAGGGAAATGTTATTTGTTTCCATGCTGGCTGCGGGCAGAAATGTAAGCGAGCGGGGCCATCTCTCCGACAGGTGTCAGAAGTCTCAGTTCACCGGCAGATGCTGACAATGACCTTAGCAGGCCTGGTGATAATATGTGAAAAGCTTCTTCTGTAAGGATCTTCTAAACGAAAGCCTGCTGTTGTTTTTCTTTTCAAGAATCTCATGGACAATGTCGTGTATTGAAATTCAGATTTTCCAGAGGAAAAAAAAGAGACATGTTTTGAACAATAATTTTATTATTTCTGAAATCTGTTAGATAGACGCAACTAGAGACAGAGAGAGAAAGAAAGATAGATAAATCGATAGATAGATATAGAGAGAGAAAGACAGAGAGAGAAAGACAGAAAGAGAGAGAGAGAGAGAGAGAGAGAGAGCGGGAGAGAAAGAAAGACACAGAGAGAGAGAGAGAGAGAGAGAGAAAGTGAGAGAGAGAGAGAGATAGAGACACTTTTCACATAGATATGACTTTGACGTCTACTTGACATAGCCAGTGGCTGTTAGTTTGCGTGGCACTCGCGCATCTAACAGTACATCATGCGATCTCTTATGCTGACTCTGAAAGATTGAACCTGTTTAAATTATTCATGAAAAATTTAAAGTTGGTGCAGCGGAAAGGGAGGAAAAATGCGTTTATCTGTGTGCTGTGTGTGTGTGTGTGTATATATATATATATGTGTGTGTGTGGGGGGGGGCGACTTTAAATTAAGGGGAGGAGTCGTTATTTTCTGAGAACTGGTGTGGTGGACTTGCTGTGAAATGCAATGGCGATGATACTTAATAATAGTTATAATAATAATGACAATAATAATAATAGTATAATAATGGTGATAATAAAAAATAATAGTAACAACAACAAAAGAAAAAATACTAGCTGAATGATAGCTGAGCTTTTAGATCCAGACCAAACACAAGTGGGCGATTTTTGTGAATGATTGATAATGATTGGCACTTAAGTGTTAAGTGTTACGTCTAGAACAAGCACCACATTCAAGCCCAATCAATCCACGTTCAGCTCAGAATTAGGTCAATGCCCCCAAACTCCGTAGAAACCGGAAGGAGCTGTAACATTTCTGGGTCAACAAAAAATGAGGACGTGGACATGTTGAATGAAAAAACGGTAAATCTCCCTTGCCACACCCTCATACTGTCATGTTATGGAGAAACACGGTATATGCCAAAACAACATTTTTCCTGAGAAGCCAAAAACAAACAAAAAAAACAACAAAAAATCTCGCACTGCTCTGGTTTTTATTCTTTCTCCAATTTCCCTTTCTATGATGACTAAAAAAAAGGCTGTAATTTGAACCCAGAAGGAAAGACGAAGGGCATTTCCTTCCAATTCTATAAATTGATGTTGAAAAGTGAATTTGATATACAAGGGCATTTGCGGTTTTCTGTCGTAAAATGGCAGCATACTTCACGCTCTCACACAAGTTGGGGGAGACAGCAAAATGCAAACATCAGTGCTTCACATGACACTTTTTATGAGGGGGACCTGAGGAGCTGCCACATTAAGTATTCACACGACCTGGGCAGAGACAGTGTTTACATTCGACATCGGTGTGGCAGGCGTCGTGCGACAAACCATTGTAAACCATAATTAAAAATAGGCCAAGCTCATTATTGCCAGCATAAGTCTGTGAAGCGACAGCTACCTTTCACACCAATTTAGTACCATAAGTGCGAAAAAGAGATTCGGCTTAGAGCATTAATTCAAATAACTGTCTGGTCCTTTGAGTTATGGCCGACGCGATACAAGGCGTTGTCTGCTTCCAGTCTGAATTTAGGAATTGGACAGTATTTTTTTGTGTGTTTTTTTTAACTCTGTAACATTGAGCTCCATAAACAAATGTTCTGTGCACTACAAAAAAAAACAACAACTAACAAAGTTGTCTCTGAAGCACGTCAAATTACTGCTCTGCGTTTTTGTACGGAACTTATTATGTTGATAATAATTATTACTCTGGGACAGGAGCCAACTCTGCTTTTTAGCTTGATATCTCACACCTGATAAGCATTAGTCTCTTACGTATTATCTCCTAGCAGATTATCTTAAACGCAGATATTTCATAATTAACATTCCTGGATTCTTCTCACAGACTAATCCCCCCCTCCCCCCTCTCAACAGCGATAGATGACGAATGTTACATTTTGCCACAGAATCATCGAAATGTATGTCATGCCTATTTCTATTATACATCTACGTCTTTTTAATAGTTCAAGTAGCTGGCACTTTAATGATAAGGTAGTATATTAGTGTTGTGAACCGACAAGAGATAAAGCATCATGGAAATTGAGAAAGTGGGAACAGTGTGGTGTCAACGGGCAGGTATAAATCATTATAATTAACAGACTAACAGTGGCGAAGACTGATTTAAGGAGGGCAGGGGGGTAATTTATGAAGATACACGAAATGAGTGCATAAGGGGAAGAAGCACGAAATGACGAAAGAGCAAAAAATGAAACAAACAATGAAGAAATATAGACAGTTAGAACAGAAGGAGAGAGAGAGAAAGACAGGATCGATCACCGGTCGGTGAGGGCATGTTGGAACTTAAAAAAAAAAAATTCCTGTCTCTGATCCTAAGTCAGGTAGGATCGAGCGCCTAGTCTTCTCGGATAAGGACGAAAAACTTGGAGGGCCCATGTGCACGTTGCGCACGTTAAAGATACCTGGGCAGTAGAAAGTCGAGAAGAGCGGGCCGAGCTAGGCCGCTGCCTGGGCAAAATTCTAAAAAAAAAAAAAAATTATCCCTACCACAAAACACACACGGAAACAAGAACAAGAAAAATAAAAACTAGAAAAGTAAAGTGTAAATGCCAAGGGCCGCGAGCCTCCTAAAATAAAGACCTAAAACAACAGCGAGACTCGAACATGAAACCTCTCGCACAGGCAGGAAAAATGCACTAATCATTGGACAAAATGCACACTAGAGGTTAAGAGAGGACACGTATTGGGATGCCATAAAAGAAACAAAAGGGATACTCACACTTAGAAAACGTATTATTTCATGGCTGTTGTTATAAAAACGTACGCACCCCAAGTGTTTTGCGCTAGGGCCGCGTACGTATACGTACTAACCTTAACCCCGTCCTTATCCTCAACCTTAAAATTTTATCGGATGCCCTTCCTTTTCAACCAAAAAAAAAAAAAAAGGTTGAGAACGGAAAGAAAATCTGAAAGAATAATTAATCATAATTAATTAAGGCTATTGACACTACGCACTTCAGGAGGCAAGGACACCTCGTGAAGCTTCCAAAAAAAGGGGACCTCAGCAATTGTAGTAACTACAGAGGAATCACACTTCTCTCCATCCCAGGAAAGGTTTTCAACCGGATTATTCTCAAGCGAATACAGAATGCAACAGACCCAAAACTTCGTGAGGAGCAAGCTGGTTTCAGGAGTAATCGATCAACCACCGACCAGATCGCCACGCTGAGAATCATAGTAGAGCAGTCGCTAGAGTGGAACTCCCAACTGATAGTGAACTTCCTTGACTACGAGAAAGCCTTTGATAGCATCGATAGAGAAACACTGTGGAGAATATTGAGACATTATGGAATCCCAGAGAAGATGGTGAATCTTATCAAGAGCATGTACGAGGGGACAAGTTGCAGAGTCGTACACGATGGCGAGCTTACTGACAGCTTTGATATCAAGACTGGTGTTAGGCAGGGTTGTTTGCTGTCCCCATTTCTGTTTGTCCTGGTGATTGATTGGCTTATAAAAGAAACCACCAGTGGAGGAAGAAATGGCATACAATGGACCCCATGGACACAGCTGGACGATCTAGATTTTGCAGATGACTTGGCACTATTGTCGCACACACACGACCAGATGCAAGCAAAGACTACAGCTCTAAACAAAATTTCAGAATCTATTGGATTGAGGATACATCCTGCGAAGTCGAAGGTCCTAAAAATTGTTGCACCCCCAAGCGCACAAGTCAGAGTAGGAGATCAACCACTGGAAGATGTAGAGTCCTTCTGCTATCTTGGTAGTATCATTGACAATAAGGGAGGAACAGAGGCAGAAGTCAAAGCACGAATTGGAAAGGCACAGGCAGCTTTCACGTCCTTAAGCAAGATTTGGAGAACCAAGGATATATCTCTAAAAACAAAGCTGAGGATATTCAACTCGAACGTGAAGTCAGTCCTGTTGTATGGATGTGAGACTTGGAATGCGTCCCAGGCCTGCATAAAGACAATCCAAGTTTTCATCAACAGATGTTTGAGGAAGCTACTTAAGATCAGATGGACAGACAAGGTCAGCAATGAAATTGTATGGAAAAGAACAAGACAGAGCCCAGTCAGAGAGGAAATTGGTAGGAGGCGATGGAGATGGATCGGCCACACTCTCAGGAGGCCAGGAAACAGCATCACGAAGAAGGTATTGGATTGGAATCCCCAGGGCAAGAGATCAAGAGGAAGGCCGCGCGGAACGTGGAGAAGAGCCAGAGAAAATGATGTGCAACGAAGCGGAAAGACTTGGAATAATGTAAAGAGACTGGCCCATGATAGAGAGGGATGGAAAGTGTTTGTTGGTGGCCTATACCCTGATCCAGGGTGAGAAAGGCAATGATGATGATGACGTACTTGTAACAACATCGTTAATTCATACCCTCGACACCGAGGGAAATGAAAATGGGCCAACTGTGATAATAACAAAGAATGACGAAATAATGATGAATTTTACTTATTCCAGAACTTGGAGCACCGCCCATCTGTTCTGGGCTGACTTCGGCACTTTGGTAGATAAGCAGTACTAAAAAATCACCTTGAACTCATTCATAAACGAATCAACAAACAACTTCAGCTTGTTTACCAAAACAACTTCAGCTTGTTTACCACTCGATATTGCAATGACTTTCGGTGTTTTGTAAAACTGTGGCCTGGTTATAGAACGACCTTTTTGCACAGGTAAGCAATTGATAATGATCAGATCGTGGAAAGTAAGGAACAGGGAGTCTCAACAGTTTATTGTGTAATACCCCTTATGTTGCATTCACAGTGAATCAGATGTATTTGCTTTCAAGCATCAATATCCCATATGGACAATGTTGATTGTACCCATTATAATCCAAAAGGAGTGTGCTATCTGTTCGCCCACTTTCCGCACGTAAATTCGGCATTCATGCGATTTTTTTTTTTTTGGTTCGATTGGGTTTGGCTTGTTAAGTTTCAGCTCTAGTGCTTGGTGAATGTAGGAAGAAGAAGAAGCTCTAGTGCTGCGCTAAAATGTATCCGTTTTCTGCTCCTTACTTTCTAAATTCAGTTTTAACATTGGGACATATGCAAAATGTCTCTGCAAAAACAGCTGCCGTGAGTCAAATTTGAAACCACTTTCAATGTATCTGTGTGTGTGTGTGTTTGCGTGTGCGTGCGTGCATGCGTGTGTGTGTGTGTATGTGGGTGTGGATGTGTGTGTGTGTGTGTGTGTGTTCTCACAACAGCCTAGCACCCTTGGGCAAAATATACCACGTTAAGTCTAAAGTCTGGCTTGCAAAATAAAAATTAATTTGTCGTTCTCTTCTTCATACATAGCAAGTTGTAGATCTATAATACTTAACATTCCAAGGACAATCTCAAACACAGAGGGTAATGTAAATGTATTGTATATAATTCCCTCCCCCTCCCTCACCCCACCCCCCCACCAAAAAAAAAAAAAAAAAGAACCTCCGACCGGCGCTGCACTGTGGCGACGACGTGCCTGCTCCAGTTGTAACTGGGCTGCAATGGCACAAAGGCAAATTTCCCAAATGGGATTAAAGAGTTATACAAATACAAATACAAATAACTTGTAAAGCACTCAAATCTACAAAAACAAATGATGTGCTCTAAGGTGCTGAACTAAAATTAAAAACAGTATTAGCACAAGATCAATTCATCATGCTCCCATTCACACACATTAACAAACACTTGATCTACTCCCATCCTCAAACCTCTGAGACCAAAAAAGGACATCATTCAGTTTCAATGAAACTTTGTACAATTGAACAAAAATCGTATCTTCCTTCCATCCAGCTAAAGTAATATTTCAGTATCGTTGGCCTCTCGACTTGATGATATTTCAGAGGCGGACTTACATTTTGGGGACCTTGAAGCTTTAACTGTTACAGGGCCCCTTCGTCATCAACAATAGAGCAACATCCAACAAGATCCAAAAGGCCTTGCTGCCCTTGCAAGGACCTCGACGCTATTCGCTCATTAAAAATGGCTTCTTCAGGGCTCCTCCGGAATTAGGGGCCCTGATGCCTAAGCTTCATTAGTTTCATGGTAGATCCGCCACTGGTTCCTATACTCCCCTCTCTCTGGAGTGTTAAGAATCCTTCTCCAAGTAACAGCCGCCCGGTTGAAGTCTACGTTTTCTGACACGGTGTTCTGTTTTCGGGGGGGGGGGGGGGGGTCGATGAAAGGTTGTCACTAGAATGATCAAGATTGTAGTCAGTCATCATTTTTCATCCTTACACAACGGCACAAAACTGATTAGAGAATTGGATCATCTATACAACAACAACAACAACAAACAAAACAAAAACAAAAGAAGAACAACAACAAACAGTCTATTTTTTTCAACCTAGATAATAAGACGCTTAGCACATTGAATCATTCAAGCTGTATAACAGTTGTCGGTGTTGTCATTGCAGTACTCAAGATAAAATGGGATAAAGAGCATGAAATAACAAAAAAGTTCTGTGGCTAATAGTGCGTGGTATCAGAGCCTTCTTAACGCATGGGCAGTTTGGGCATTATTTTGCCCAAGGGCGCCACGCATGCAAATTTACATTGGTTTTTGAAATGGGGAAGAAAATCCAGCGCATTACAAAAGAATCTGCCCGGGGGGGGGGGGCATAATGGTGTTAAGACAGCCTTGTGTGCTATTAATACACAATAGTCATGCTGACTAATTTCCTGAACTGTTTTGAATCATTGAAAATTTAGTCATCAGCTTTGCAGCCCAGAAGGAGGAAGGGGGAGGGGAGACAGCAAACCTCGTCTCTCATTATAGCTTTACTGTACTAAAAAAAAGTGTAAAACCCCCGCAAAACAAAAGTCAATGGAGGTGAATGAATTAATCACACATTATGCTAAATATTCACTTCGATACGGTATTTAAAGAGTGAAAACAGCACATCATACTACTTTGTTTCAACTAGACGGAGAGATGTACCTTATCATTTTCCGTTGTTCTTGCTGTTTTTGTCCCGCCCTCCACATGGCTCAGCTGAATTGAAAACAACAACTGTGTCTTCCGGCGATTTCCCGATGCCTGACTGGTGGTTGTTAT